>WACJ01000267.1:0-501073 GCA_008973525.1 Stenopsyche tienmushanensis
TCATTTTCAAATTTTGACATTATTTTATTACAACTTTGAAGTGCCAAAAATATATTTTTTAGAATAGAATGCAGATAATTTGAAGCTATTCGCCAAACCGTCGCCTTAAAATTTTCATCAGTATTTTGGGTATGACCATCCGCATCTTTGAAGTAATTCATCCCTAGATAATGCACCCCTTCGTAAATATTTCAATTCCGTTTTTTCTCCCTTTCCAATATACTCTCAATATTTTATACTTTTAAAATATGTATTAAAAAATATAATTTTGAACATTTTAAAAGGGGTTGTTTTCCTTATTCAATAACATATTATATCCTGATAGAAGTGTACAATCAAAATTCTAAAATTGTACACTGTAGTCTTTTGTTCGAAATAAATGGTTATAGGATGCCTATTTTCTTAATGAGAAAGGATATAAGTCGTTTGTAAATTGAATAGATTCTGTTTCTAATTCGAGTGGGTAGTAAAGCACTTCGTCCGCGTAAAACAATTTCCAGGGTCTAATCTGAACAAATGACCGCCCGCGTCATTATTGCCTCGGAGGGAAATTCGTAGGAAATTATTTCGTCTTTTTCTCCAGGTTGTACTGAAAATATCTTCTGTTTTGGCGGAAATTAAAAGCGTGACATTTGAAGTGACGAAAACGCAAAAAAAGAGGAAAAAACCGATAGAAGAACCCGGGTGGTAGACAGAAAATCCATCCCTAACAGAACTCAATTACAACCAATCTCCGCGCTACAATTATGATTTTTCCGAAAATTACTTTCCAAACGAAAATCGGATTTTCCTTCAGGGTTTCTATGCGTGTCCGGTCAATATGCAATTAATTTTCACAAAGAAGAAAAAATCATTCATTTTCAATAATCCCCATGAAAAATGTCGGTCTTGCCCTATTGAAATTGAAAATTATGTTGAAAATGTGGCTCGGAAATTCAGCATTCAATTTGAGCTTACGAAATTGGATATATTGTTCAAATAAAATCGGCATTTTTAATATTCACCCCCCGCGGATTTATGGAAGTGAAAAAACGGCACAAAAACTCGAAAAATAGCACTTCAAAATTTTTTCCATTTTTGCGCGATTTAAATAAATGCACCCCTTCATTGCAATATATCTAAATATAAGATTTTCCTCGCATATGGTCGGATGTTATATCTCCATCAGGATGATCCCTATCCCAAGCGCCCCTTATGCAGGATGAATAAACAGACGGCCTGCCTTCATATCGAAATTGGAAAAACAAGAGGTGTACATATATCTGGACACGCGCTCTATAAACACGAAGGAAAAAAAAGGAAAAAACCAGATAAATAAATATGACTTAGCGTTTTATTGAGTTAGTGGCGTTGGGACTGCTCCTTGACGTCCGATAAGATATATGCCCTCTCATGGGAGACCTTTGCGACAATCTTCCCGGGACATGGACTTTGGCATTCACTCGGAAATATACTTGAGTTTTGTTTTTCTGCCCTCATTTTTCTAAAGAATGTCAATGTCGAAAGAAATAACCATATAAAAGCGAAGAGATGTATGAACGCATCGTGTTGGCACAGAGCAACCTCGATTTGAATTGTGTACCTCTGTGAAATTTTACTTGCGTATATTACCATCTTTTTATATTTTTCCATCGTAATTTAGAGCAGTTTATTACATTTTTTATACGATATGATCAAAATATAACAGCTCAATTTATTGCGATTTGAAGGAATATGAGGCAAAAAATATTTCATACAAAATAATTCATGGAAAAAGCACCAATGGCTTATTTATTCTCACTCTTTTTTATTCATATTGTTTATAGGTCATTAAATAATTTCGGGTAAAATCATATTAATTTATGAACAAATCTATAAACACTTTTTACATTGTGGACTATCTTGGAACATATGAGATATCAAAAACATAATTCTGAAGAAAATATTGTTTTTTAACCCTATCGGATCGAAAATCGTGAGACAGAAACGGGTGTCTTACGTCTCATCATACATTCTTGCATCGATGGCAAAGTCGTGCCATAAAAGTACCCCTACTCGGATAGGGCGACTTTCGTTCGCGTTGTCTTGAGAACAGGCGTTTGTTTTTATAATTAAGATACTCACATCATTCTTATCCTTGAGCAATTTTTTTATTCCCCTTTGACTGTTCTGGAGTGGCGTTATTAGCCGATTATTACCAATTCTTTGCAAAATCTACTCCTTCAAAACTGTGATTGACAGCTCAAGAACATTTAAAACGTATCGGGAAGATGAATTGAATGAAGATTTGGATGCCGCACGAACTGTCCGACGATAACAAAAGAGAACAACGAAACACGTGTAAAGTTTTGTTATCAAGACAAAAAGTTTGTTCCATTTTGAACCGAATATGAAATGAGTTGCTTATGACAACAAAAGTCGTAAACACCAATAGATTTCGCTGAGACAAAACCATTTCCGACCCCGAAACCTGGATTGACAGCCTGCAAGACTCTTTTATGCGTTTAGTGGGACGACTTTTGTTCGTGTTGTCTCGAGAGTAGGTGTTTGTTTTGATAATTAAGATACTCGCATCACTCTTATCCTTGAGCAATTTTGTTATTCCCCCTTGACTGTTCTGGAGTGGCGTCATTAGCTGAGAATCACCACTCTTTTGAAATATCTACTCCTTCAGAAGTAAACTGGCAGGTTTGCACGGTAACCCACTCAATTTATTTTTGCAAGACATTAATAGACAAAAATAGTTGAACAACAGAAAACAAATGCCATGTAAGTTGAACATTAAAAAATATTCCGAAGAAATGAAGGAATATTGTGTGCTATCAATAGTGTTAAGGTTCATTTATTGAGCTTGGTTCATTATCAAGCTTGTTACATGCTGCGGTGGAGCTGAAAGAAAAGTGGATTATATTAAAGCGTAGCGTGTATGTTCTCCGATTTGAAAGGGTTAATTATCATTTATTAAATTTATAGACGTTTTATTTTTTTATTAGCAACAAAATGATTTTTTCTAAATTTCAAACAAGTTTTATGGAATTTAAATAGTTTTGCCTTTTATATTTTATTATTCAAATTGATTTTAATCAAGATTAAAACCAATGTCAATCGGTTAATCATGATTAAAATCTACTTAAATTTTTAATATTTATCGAGCGTTCTCACGAAAATATAAACTACAGACAGACGACAGTTAATAAAATAATAAGGTTTTTATTAAAATATTCCATTTCTAATGCACTTACAAACAATTGAGCTTAAAATTTATAATTATTTTTAAAAAGTGTTTTTATTAACTTCGTAAATAATTGGAATTTTGGAAATTTGAAAATTTCTTTTGAATATTTATTCCTAAAAATTTACTGATTTACCCAAAAAAAAAAACTCTTTTTTTCAAAATTCTAGACTAGAATACCCACCCCCCCTTAAGGTAATTTATACTTAATTTTAAATATAGTATTTTTGCATTTAATAAATCACAATAAATAAACTTCTTGTATCTATGAAAGTCATCCAAGATTCAAGAAGCACTGTGAAAACAATTCATTTCAATTACAAATACTTAATAAAAAATATGCATTTCTTTATGAGACACCCTCATACATTTGAATATTAATAGAATTTTAAGATTAATTGAAGTTTTTTACGATGTTGATTTTTTTTAGTGGTCCTAAATTATTAATCATTGAAAGCATCAATATATCATTGAAATTCTTACAATGTGTAAAGCTAAATTGATTGCTAAATTGATGTTTATTAGAATAACGTTGAATAATTTTGAATGCCAAATTTACTTCATAAGGCATTTACATGACATCGTAGTGGCTTCATGTTGGCGCTTCGCTTATTGTTCTCGCGTCAGGCTTACATCGAAGAACTGCAGACTATATATGATACAACTACAATAATATTTTGCTTAAAATAATCAGCTTAAATTCTCAATAAATACAGATTTTTAATGCTTAATAATTATCTTACTCAACATCGACATTTTATATAAAAACGACCTAATAACAACCTGATTTCATCCTACAAAAAATGCTGAAATACATATTTTACAACGATGTTAATTTTTTGTTGTTGAAACACGTTCCTTGTTTTTATTCCGGCTTTTGCGATATTTTTCATGTACGATGTAATGTTCTGATTTTTTTAATACATATCGTAGATGGAATTATGCTAAGCTTAGTTATGTACGTTACAGGAACATTTTCATGATTCAATTTTAATCAATGTTTCTCTTCGTAATATTCATGCCTCTCGGCATCCGCCCTCGTGAGATGACATATTAATTTTCAATTACGGGATAATTTATAGAACAGTCGACGAATCGGGTCATTATGTCATCCTTGATAAATTTTCCGTCTTTCACGGATGTACAATTAATTACGGCAGAAACAACATAACATTTGTCAAGATGACATATTATTATCCACCCATACAGAATTTACGTTCCGAGGTCTCTTTTTATATAATGGAGAACAATACACAATAAAATCTTTTCCCCGGGATGGCTTGTATCATTCCGAATAAACAGTCGCTTGAGGTCACTCCGGCGTCGTAAACGGATGTGATCTGATTTTATTTCGGGCTTTTATTGATCTTTAAAGATTAAATTTTCCTGCCCTGCTTTGTGCCTTGAACGGAGATGGAAAATTTATTAGTGTAAGCGTCGGTTTTCCCGGTTTTTCTTTGGGTCAAGATTTGACACCCCAGAATAAACTAATGTTAGTAAATCATGTATGAGTCCATGGTATTCGGAATTTAACGGAATTATTTTCAATTCATTATTTTCAATCGATCTTTTTGACTGAAAATAGCTAAATGATGCTACAAACTTTGATTTTATAAATACAAATTTTAATATCATAATACTTGGAGAATAAATCTTAAAAAAAACATGTAAAAAGTCTTAAAATCCACTGTGATTTTTGAGCTTGTGTATCGCATAGTTACGAGCTTTTTATTCTGCATATAAAAAGAAAGTAGAAAGATTCGCGGTTTAAAAATAGTAATCCACTTAAATATTATAGCACTATCACTATGTACAAGTTTAGTACCAAGCTAAGAGGATAGGAAAGTTGAGAGCTTTCAAATCGTTCTAGTTGAGCTTAAAGCTTCAGCGCGCGGTCAAGTGTTCTACACGGTACTGGATAATGACTTTTTTTAAGGAGAACTCTTTACATGAGACGTATTACATGTCACAATTTATACTCGATATGAAATATATACTATATCATATATGTTACGTCATCAGCTGCATATTGTACGTTGTTATAAATATTTTCTTGCTTCAATGCTAATGTTCCATAAATAAAACGTCAATTTTCATACCGATCGCACAACTTAACACGAAATTACAAAATAATGAGAGCTACTTTCGACAGCTATCAATAGAAAGATTTCTTCAGCCAGAAAATCTGGCCCAAAGCCTCGGATATCCAGTTCATTTCCAATAAGGAGTCCTCAATAGGCCTTTTACGATAATAGTACGCTATTTTTATTAAATGCTACATAGAAAAGCACAATATAGGGTCATATAATAAATATCGGAATAAAGGAAACTCTTTTTGTGCTACTTGATATGATGAAAGATAAAAATACTGTTCACGAAAATAAATACGTCTATTTTCGTAACGGTCTCCCATTGAATGGAAAACGCCCCATGGAGCTTTCATCATTTTTCGTTAATGCTCATTTGCAGTATAATTGGCTTCCATCCAGTCTTCAACTACAAAGTGCACTAATAAGTAGATAATTGGCTCTAGTTATTCGATTAGACACTATGCCATGGAATAGTAGGTCAAAATTTTCTTCAAATCCGATTAATGTTGGCGTTCTGGAATATTCATATAAGAAAGCTGATCTTAAAGTATATAAGAAAAATATTTTTATATAAACTTATGCAGCTTAAATATGTTCCGATTAAATACTTAGGTTCACTATCTGCTTCAAATTATCGATGAAATTCATTTTTAATTAACCCTTTCGAGCCGGAGAGCCGACATGCCACGCTCTATGTAAATCCATTTTGATGTCAGCTCCGCCGCAGCGTATAACTATGTGTGAGTAACAATAAATGAACCTTAACACTGTTGATAGCACACAGTATTCCTTAATTTCTTCGGAATATTTCTTAATGTGCAACTTGCTTGGTATCTGATTTCTGTTGTTCAGCTATTTTTGTCTATTAATGTCTTGCAAAAATAAATTGAGTGGGTTACCGTGCAAGCCTGCCAGTTTACTTCTGAAGGAGTAAATTTTGCAAAAGAGTGATGATACTCAGCTAATGACGCCATTACAGAATAGTCAAGGGGAATAATAAAATTGGTCAACGATAAAAATGATGCGTTTATCTTAATTATCAAAACAAACGCCTGCTCTCAAGACAACACGAACAAAAGTCGTCCCGCCAAACGCATAAAAGAGTCTTGCGGGCCGTCAATCCAAGTTTCGGAGTCGGAAATGGTCTTGTCTCAGCGAAATCTACTGGTGTTTACGACTTATGTCGTCATAAGCAATTCATTTTTCATTCGGTTCAAAAAGGAACGAAATTTTTGTCTTGACAACAAAACTGTCACGTGTTTCGTCGCTCTATTTTGTTATCGTCGGACAGTTCGTGCGGCATCCAAATCCTCATTCAATTCATCTTCCCGATGCGTTTTTAATGCTCTTGAGCTATCGGCCATAGTAAATGCATACTCAATCGAGGATTTATGTCGTCATCAAAATTTAAGGGTTTTTCAGTTCTAAGGGTATCTTTTAAATATCGGTTACAAGATTTAAATTTAGAAAACCAAAATCGACATGTCGTAATGGTAACGGCTGTCTTCACCGTTTTTGGATACAAACTGAGCTCAAGCAGACGTCTATCAAAATCGGCAAGGACTTATTGATATACCTGATATTTGAATTTATTCTCTCTCGTGCATGTTTGGAATGTGATTACACAAAATAAATATAGAGAATCGATAGTCTTGATCATGGGAAGATATATTCTTCCCGCTGGTTCTTTACAAGTCTCGTAGCTGTGATCTCTCTCACTAGTAAATAATTATTATGTTTAAGACGAGCGTCTTTCTGTCAGCAGCTGACCATCTCCATCTTCTTATTTAGCTTCAGCATGCCAATAGCGAATAAGCCCACATGTGAATTTGTCCAACCTGAAACAAAATCCTGCTCCTCCTCTCTGCATAAAAATTACATTATTACTAATAAAATTTTGTAATATTTTTACAGCGTATTCTAAGCATACATTCAATTTTATTGCTCTTTTTATGACCAATGTACTCTAAAAGAGCACAACATCCTCACGACTGAAGACGAAATAGAACGTGTCGCCATTTCATTCCGATTTTCTTCAAATGCAAATCAAAGCTCACGGAATGAGCACCCCACACATGCAAGTGGTGTTTTTTCCACCCCCTTTCTCATTTGCAACATCCGTTTTACTGCGTGGAGACCCTCGTCGCGAGCAAGTGCTTTTGCAGAATCGAGACAATTTTAACCCCTCGGGCCATTCACGCCACCCTCTCCAATCAACCGAGCGTTTGTGGCTGTGAGAGGGAAATCGTGACCGATGAATACAACCTGCTTCTTATTGTCCTCGAGCACCTTTGCATAAGTGATGCTTTCGAACTACTTCGAGAGGCTCAAGTGTACCTTAAAACCAATAAGCATCCTTTGACATACTTCCAGCGACGTGTAATCGATTAATTATAGTTTCATACGTACCTGGCTCAAGCACATTGGTTTACCAGGTTTCTTGTCAATAGGATTTCGAAGGTCATGGTGATACTAAATTTATACGCAAGGAAAATCAATTACCCTTGAAAATCTTCAAATCTTATATATTTAATATTAATTACTATATAAATGCATTTTTTGTCGCGCGTCTGTATTTCCGTAGGAATAATAGATTATTATGTTTATAGGATATTTACAAATTGCCAGAGAAATACCCTAAATGAAGACAAAAAAAAGTGAAATGGAAAAATCCTACAAACTTATTGAGTGATGTGTTATTAACACTTAATACTGTTATAACTCCAAACAAATATTAAATCCAATAGCACAAGTTCTCAAACTATGCTTAAAATAATATAAAGTTTTTGTGGATCATCCACTGTTGGAAATTTATGTCCTTATAGCTGGATACAGCTGCGATGTTTTGACTTTTACGCCTTTTAAAATGAATGGATTGGTTTTCGACTTTGATTTTAGAGGCATTAAATTTTACAACTCTGTTTAATGGATTCCATTTTATGCGTCAAAGGGTTAGAAAGCTAATCGCTCTTCGCCCAAAGTTAAATTACGGCCATTAAATCGATCGATCTATTACGGTTGCATTCGGAAGCAGATTTTTGGAGCGTATTCTATTTGCGCGATCGAATGCAATTTGTACCGCAAATAATTGATCTGCGACCCGATTCCGATTTGTACAATGTGTCGCAAAAACGCTGCACTATTCGAATATGGTTTTATGAATTTCTGTCGCATTCGTGCATGAAGCAAGTTCAGGAAGCATTCTGTGAACTGTGTGGACGTGTAAATATTAAAACTCGACTCAAAGAGTCTGGAAAGAACTTTTGAACTTGGAGTCGTTCGACTCGATGAAATTTGCTGAGCTCTGTGGATCTTGTATAAAACTCAGCTCGTGAAATGGTTGTACTTGTGGTTTTCGTAAATAAAGGTCTTCGACTTGATAAAGACGCCCAAAGTATGTAATAAGTCCCAACCTGAATCGCATAAGTGGATGAGACTTTGAAAATGCACTGTTTCTACTCGAACGCTTGCGAAATTATTTTAATCTCCTTTGGGAATCGAATAACAAAGTTAACTCTTACAAAATGTGGAAATTTCTTTTAAAAATATGTTCATCTTAGTACACGTTATAAAAATGTTTGTTTATAAATTTATTTGTTTGGAGATTATACATTTATATATTATTCATCGGATTATGATGAAACTTTCGTGACTTATTAGGCATGTATCCAAAAAGTTTTTTAAATTAGCATAATCATTGTTTGTGTGCGGAATTTATCTTAAATAAAACTGCAAAATTCTATTATTCAATAAAGATATTGGGAGCTCAATGAACAACTCAAAGCTGAAGTTAAAAAACCCTTTTTATTAACAGTTCATCAGCCTTTATAAAGATTAAAGTTTGCCAAAATTCACTCATTATCAATTACACAAACGAGGTGTTCTTTATATAGATCAGTTGGCACATCTGAGCTAATATCCATATGCACTATCAACTATTTCCAATCTTACAAATACCGTAGCCATCACTTTTCTAGCAAACTCTTTCTCAATTTACAGATCTTTGCAAAACTTTTGGTCCCAATCAAACACTTAGATGCCTCGACGAATAATTACGCGTTGCGCAACAGAAGATGCTACTTCTTGCTTTCTTTCTTCAGTGGCGAAATCAAGAGGCATCCTGTTCAAAAGGATTTTTTTTCTAACGAAAGGAACTATATAGAAAAATAAGATTCCTGACATCAATATTTCTGATGTTGTACTAATGGGTTCTATTTTGACTATGAATTAAAAAATATATATTTTATCCGTTTGAGTTCTATTCCAAATTTCTCAAATTCTCTATTACACACAAAATAAAATAAATGTAATGTTACATAGGAGCGAGGGCACTCTCCCGGGCACGCGCTCGTTGGGATGAACGAACGTCGAATAGAAAGACTTTCTTCTCTAGATGACTCTTTATTCACACGAGAGAGAGAGAGAGATCTGGCTGCGAGAAGGACGTCCTCCCGCATCCAAGGCTAACCGCCAACTCTTTTTGTCTCCCGCCTCTTGGGCGTCTCAGCGAAATTTGTCGCAACGATTTAACGTTACTTTACACTCCAGTATTTAAATTTGGTGAACATTTTTTATACTCATCGTATTCAGACAAGAATATTTATATGAACTTTCAACATATTCAGTCTGTCTTTTACAGATAATAAGGAAAAGAAGATTATTGATCAGATTGGACCTTGACAGATTGAAATTGACTTTTTTAAGAATGTGTTTTTAACAAGTGATTTTACATGCGTAGTATATTTCAATCTTCAGGGCTTACTGCAGCAGTGATGAATCAGATTTTTACTCAAACGCATCCTTTTTCGAGTATTTTTCTTAAAAATATTGTAAATATTTAAGGACTTGCTGCAAAGCATAGCGTGAATACAATTATTTTCCTAAATATAAAATATACTGCCAATCGGCCCCCTTTGAATAAGTACATGTAGTTCATTTACCATGAAAATGGAGAGGGATCGAGATTAAATAAAGACCACCCGAGGAAAAAACTCAAGAAGGCATCGGATATAAATATCATCCCTCTTGTGCTTTAAGAAGAATTATTTTAGAAATTCTCTCAATAAAACGCTCAAAGTATCAACGAATGACAAAAATCTGCCATTGTCGATACAATATAGTGAATAAATCCATTGGAAATTTCTTTTTTATTAATAAAACAGGTCACTTAAAGCAGAAGAGTATAACTCAAAAGCTAACATGGACTAAAATTTAAAAAAGCTTTAGTTTAGGTGAGCTGCAAAAAATTATTTTAAAAATGTCCCAAACAGTTTGTTTGCGGATTTAGCACTTGAGAAGTTCTTGGCCTAAATTTTAGTTTGAGGTCTCAATATACGCGGTTTGTTTTGTTGATCGGGAAGCAAAAATATACCTTGCGGGCTGTGGGAAACTCTGATTCAAAGGATTCAAAGTAACTCACCTATGAAGGGCTATATTTTTCTTTTTGTTCAAAGTGAAGATATTTACCTTTTCAAGCGTTCTCACAGAAGCACAAATGATGTGATATGGAAGCAGCAAGCATCTTTTTAAATAAAAGTTAAAAAATAAATTAATTTTAAAAATATTTACGCTTACAAATAAATATATTTAATAAAAAATGCTTAAGAGAGTATTTTCCCATGTATCTATGCTTCTTTTAGCTTAGGCCTTAGGGTGACAAGTAAACGCACTATACATGGGCCCTTACAACCCCTAGCACACTTGATCCCTACATTTTAAAACAATGCGCCTTATTCGCAAACAAATTTATTAGAATATTGAACTATGATTTATAGCCTCAATATTTAACTAAGCTCTCTAGTTTAAGCAGCCTCAAAGCAAATCCATTTATCACCAAAGTCGTAATTATAGCGCGCCTTACAATGACTAAACAAAAGTAAATCAAACAAAAGATTTGGTACGATATAATTTTGTGAGACCATAAAATACACCACACGCACATTAACAACCATTGCAAAAACTTCGGATCAACAAATTTATTGTCGCCCTTATTCAATGGGGAATCGCACGGTGGGTGTGTGGATCAAATTGCGGTGTAAACTTTGCTTCGATCGCAAATTTACCGTAACAAAAAGAGTAGTCAGTCTAGACAATCGATCAATCATCCACTTTGGCGGAGGTTTCCCATCGCTGAGCCAATTATTTCCCCTGATTTGTGCCCTGCGACTTTGATATATATGAAGACGCGCGGCCAGCCCTAGGTCTCCCATATCTGTCCCTTCAAGTGCCATCAATCTTAAATTAAATGGAAAACGTTTCTACCCCTTTTTGGTTGAGTTTGCACCCCCTCGGGGACCCTTCCACGGCCAGTAGTCACCGGAGTGATTTTCTGTCTCTGCAATGTGAAATGGATTTTGATAGTTCTATACACACGTCATTTTAGCGCGTGTCTAATCTAGCTTTGCTCCATAAACGTGTCATGGACGATATTTGCCAATGAATATCACATAGCCAGTGGATAATCAACTTTGATGTTTGATTTGGCTTGAATTTAATGTAATCTATTCAACATATTAATGTAATTTGTGTCAACATATTGGTACAGCACTTTAAAAATATCCCCCATTCCTTCGGTTTATGCAGTCAATTGAAATTAGTTTATTAATATAAAATACATGATTGATTCTAGTTTATAATCAGATACAGTAAAATGAGTTACCGATCTCTTTATTCTTATTAAATTCCATGAAAACTCTTTGAAATTGAACTAAGCAGTTTTGTATATTTATTTGAAAAGCTGCACTCTCACAATCCATCCAGCAAAGTTCTTCTCTTCGACAAATTTAATAAAAAATGTATTAATCACCATGATATTGTTGTCTGAGTATATTATACATCTAATAAGTAATGAAATGTCATAACTGAATGATGCTAATAAGATGGGTGTAGTTTTCATACCTCAGTCAGATATGTTTGTTTGAATTCAAATAATTTTAATGATACCAAATTAGATTGTTGGCTGTTATTAAAGACCCTTCACAAGTTGGCCCTGATCTCATCCCTGTATGACGTCAAAGCCTTCAGGATCTCTGACGACGGTTATAATCTGCCGTCAACCACGTCAGAGACTCACATCCGTTTTGACACATGTATTCCCGTACGCAGACGTGTTATTCAACGTCTTCATTGTTACTTTCTGCTATTAAAATGTATAATGATGGCTTTTCCTGCGCCATCTCATATTAAATTTTAATTCAATTTGGGAAATATCCTCTGATTTTAATATCCAAGCCCCTTGTTGCGAATAATCTTCTGCGCATATTTGCGCGTATAAATCTGTTCAACTTTCGTATAAATCTTTGAATGTTTCCAAAAGAAAATATACATACCTTATGCTTTAAATATATATAATTGCGGAACATAATTAAATCATAATCTTTGTTATTTTTAATATTTAAATTAAAAGAAATGGTAAAATCCACAAAATGGTATTGGATAGCCGTCGACTGATAGTGCGTGAACTGACAGACACGGTTGGGATTTCAAAAAGTGCTGTACATTGCATATTGAAAATTTAGACATGAGAAAGCTGTGCGCGTGATGAGTACCGCATTTGCACACAATGGAACAAAATCAACGTCGTCAGGATGTTTCAATCGAGCGTTTGGTGATGTTTCACAGCAAAAAAGCCGAATTTTTGCGTCGATTCATAACCATGGATGAAACATGGATCATCATCACGCCTGAAACAAAAAGAAGAATCGGCTCCAAAGAAGGCAAAAGGATTTCCATCTGCAGACCAGGTCATGGCGTCAGTGTTTTGGAATAATTTTCATTGATTATCTTAAAAAAGGAAAAACAATCTACAGCGAATATTATGCAAAATTACAACGTTTCAATAATGAGTTAATAATAAAATATTGTTTAATCAAGTTGCACCATTTGCCAGATTTTTTTAAATAGTGTAATGAAAAAGCTTACAATTTTCAATAGATTTTACATATATTTTATATTTGATTTATAGGGGGGAAAAGGTTACATGAAACCCCTTTACAAATGTATTTTATTTTCTTAACCTAACTTATAGACTAAAATATACAACGCAATCAAACAAATATCTTTTTATAGATACTTTGCTGAGTGTTGATATAAGTCGATTAGTGTGATATGAGACTTTTGTGCAGAAATTGTACATAAGCCTGTGAAAGTATTCCTGTATTGATGATAACTTATTTTTTTGTTTACGCAATTTTGTTGATGTTGGATGCAATTTTGGCAACTTTATTCTAAATGAATGGAGTTTGTCAATGTTGATGTTCAAATATTTTGTTCCAGACGGAACATTATGGGACAAATCAATGTTTTATAGAATCATAGTTTGATGAAAGCCAAAAAAGCACTGCGTTGACGAAAATACGAGTGCAGCGCCAAAATGATGGATTGGCGTGAAATCAAAAGTATTATCTTTAAAAATTTACTGTAACAAACGTTGAAGATTTGCTATATTCTGATAATATTTTTTTTGTAGTCGTACTTAATTCGTTAGAGATAATAGTTCAAGTTTTATCAAACCTTAAAATGCATTATCTGCTACTGAATGTATCACATTCTTTGTGAAATGCAACCATTTGAGCGATTTCTATCCGATTAATATTTTACTTGTAATAATGTTTATTTTGTTAAAATCAAGATACAGATAGAGTTGCATGAGACATGCAAATAAATTGCGAATTCAGCCCCGAAAATGTTTCATTTGTAATTACATCTATTTTGTTATTACCGAGATCCATGTATTCGAGTTTGGCCAAATCTAAAAACGCGTTATCTGCTATTGAACTTATCGAATTGTTTGCAAGATTCAATAAATTCAGCGAATTTAACCCGATGAATGTTTCATTTGTAATTGCACTTATTTTGTTTGAACTGAGGGACAACATTTCAAGTTTTGTCAAATCTGAAAATGCATTATCTGCTATTGAGCTTATCGAATTATTCGAAAGATGCAACAAAGTCAGCGGTTTCAACCCCATGAATGTTTTAGTTGTTATTGCACTTATTTTGTTTGAACTGAGGAACAACTTTTCGAGTTTTGTCAAATCTGAAAATGCATTATCAGCTATTGAGCTTATCGAATTATTCGAAAGATGCAACAAAGTCAGCGGTTTCAACCGCATGAATGTTTTAATTGTTATTGCACTTATTTTGTTAGAATTGAGGAACAACTTTTCGAGTTTTGTCAAATCTGCAAATGCATTATCAGCTACTAAGCTTATCAGATTGTCTGTGAGATGCAACAAAGTCAGCGATTTCAATCCAATGAATGTTTCATTTGTAATGACATTTATTTTATTTGCGCCGAGAATCAAAATTTCAAGTTTTGCCAAATTTGAAAATGCATTATCTGCTACTGAGCTTATCGAATTATTAGACAGATGCAACGATGTCAGCGGTTTCAACCCCTTGAATGTTTTAGTTGTAATTATATTTATTTTGTTAGAATCGAGATACATGTTCTGAAGTTTTGTCAAATCTGCAAATGCATTATCAGCTACAGAGCTTATCAGATTGTCTGTGAGATGCAACAATGTCAGCGATTTCAATCCGAAGAATGTTTCATTTGTAATGACATTTATTTTATTTGCGCTGAGAACTAAAAATTCAAGTTTTGCCAAATTTAAAAACGCATTATCTTCTATTGAGCTGATAACATTGTTTGATAGATCTAACGAAGCCAGCGAATTCAACCCGATGAATGTTTTGTGCGTAATTACATTTAATTTGTTAGAACTGAGATTCATATATTTAAGTTTTGCTAAATCCGAAAACGTATTATCTTCTACTAAATCTATCAAATTGTTTGAGAGAAACAAATAAGTCAGCGAATTCAACCCAATTAATGTTTTGTTTGTTAATGCATTTATGTTGTTATTTTCGAGTGATAATTCTTCAAGATTTTTTAATTCCTGGAAAATATAATTAGGCACCCATCTTATACAATTAGAATCTTCATTGGCGCTCAATTGGCTGTAGTTTTTATCTACAAATATAATTAATTTCTTTAATTCTGTTAGATTGAATGTATTGTTGCTATTCAAATTATGTTCCATTGAAAGTTTCGGGATCGAATTGTAGGTGATATTAAAATTTGATTCATGCTTGTCGGATTCATCTGCAATTCTATCAATACATGGAAGTGATCTATTATGAGGTAAGCATGCAAATTCAATCCAACAAGAGAGAAAATATTGACTCTTAGCTATGTGTATATAAGTAAATAATACAAGCAGATATCGAATTAACGTCATTGTCGTTTAAAGTGGATAGTATACGTCTCAAATTTAGCAAGAAGAGACTAAATGTATAAAATAATCCTGAATATTGGTGGTCAGAAGAAACTCGTTTTGGCTGAAGGACACTTAGATCAGAGGCTGCTTAGATCAGTCTCATAAAGCAGCCACTCCCACAAATCGGTTAATTAATATTCCAATGACGCTATAAAGAACAAATAAACATACATGTACAATTTGACCGATTTTACAGCAAGATTTTTGAACCGGAACGATACAACATTACGAAAATAAAGAATATTCAATGGGTTTGGATTACCTTATAGAGACAGTTGTAGAAGAATTCGGTATTTTAGCAGCATTGATGGCAAATATTGACTGAATCACGACTCTTGTATGAATACCAAAATATAGGCAAGAGAGCTATGGACATTGTCTCGCTCAGATACAACTGCACAGTATCAAGTAGTTAGCTCAGATACTAGTTTTACATAGTCATTCTATCAGTACAAGAATCCTATAATTATGGGATATATAAATCTGGGTTTCTCAAACCATGTGAAAAACTGGCGTTTCGCGAAAAACTAATGGAATACGTCAATCGAATTAATTTGGCAGGAATTATTCAATATTGATCTCAGGGCAATATAATTATAAAGTCAAGAAAAATCGTCAGTAAAATTTGAAAACGTATTTTAGCACCTTTAACCTGACGAAATGCCTAAAATCTACCGTTACGTTTCACCGTTATAGATTTTAAATGAGAAAATAAAACGGTCACGTTTACGGCTTAAATATTAAAACTATTTTTAAAAAAAATACGCACAAACTTTTGGACTGACCTGATACATTCACATTTACATTAAAATATAGTTTAATTTTTTTTTTTAAATTTATATTTCTATCCTCATCCTAATTCAAAATACATATTCCATTTTTCAATAGATTTTACATATATTTTATAATATATTTGATTTATAGGGGGAAAAGGTTACATAAAACCCCTTTACAAATGTATTTTATTTTCTTAGTCTAACTTATAGACTAAAATATACAACGCAATCAAACAATTGTTTTCTCATAAATACTTTGCTGAGTGTTGATATAAATCGATTGGTGTGTGAAAGTATTCCTGTATTGATGATAACTTATTTTTTGTTTACGCTTTCGATATTAGTATATGGAAAGATGTTGGATGCAATTTTTGCAACTTTATTCTAAATTAATGGAGTTCGTCAATGTTGATGTTCCGTATTTTGTTCCATTATGGGATAAATCAATGTTTTATAGATTCATAGTTTGATGAAAGCCAAAAAAGCACTGCGTTGACGAAAATACGAGTGCAGCGCCAAAATGATGGATCAGCGTTAAATCAAAAGTATTATCTTTAAAAATTTACTGTAACAGACGTTGAAGATTTACTATATTCTGATAATATTTTTTTTGTAATCGTACTTAATTCGTTAATGTAGAGAGACAATAGTTTAAGTTTTGTCAAACCTAAAAATGCATTATCTGCTACTGAATGTATCACATTGTTAGTGAGACGCAACCATTGAAGCGATTTCAATCCGATGAATGTTCTATTTGTAATAACGCTTATTATGTTAAAATCGAGAGACAAACTGTCAAGTTTTACCAAATGTGAAAACGCGTCATCTGCTATTGCTTCTATCAAATTGTTTGATAGATCCAAATAAGTCAGCGAATTCAACCCCGAGAATGTTTCATTTGTAATTACATCTATTCTGTTACTGCCGAGATCCATGTATTCGAGTTTGGCCAAATCTAAAAATGCGTTGTCTGCTATTGAGCTGATCGTACTGTTTGCGAGATTCAATGAAGTCAGCGAATGCAATCCGATGAATGTATTTTTTGTAATTGTGATTATTTTGTTAGAATGGAAGTTTATGGTTTGAAGTTTGGCTAAATTTGAGAATGTATTATCGGCTATTGAGTTTATCATATTGTTTTTGAGATACAACACAGTCAGCGAATTTAACCCGTTGAATGTTTCATTTGTAATGACATTTATTTTATTTTCGCCGAGAATCAAAATTTCAAGTTTTGCCAAATTTGAAAATGCATTATCTGCTACTGAACTTATCGAATTATTCGAGAGATGCAACAAAGTCAGCGATTTCAACCCCATGAATGTTTCATTTGTAATTACATCTATTCTGTTAGAATCGAGGTATATGTTTCGAAGTTTTGTCAAATCTGCAAATGCATTATCAGCTACTGAGCTTATCATATTGTCTGTGAGATGCAATGAAGTCAGCGATTTCAATCCTATGAATGCTTCATTTGTAATGACATTTATTTGATTTGCACTGAGAATCAAAACTTCAAGTTTTGCCAAATTTGAAAATACATTATCTGCTAATGAGCTTATAACATTGTTTGATAAATCCAACGAAGCCAGCGATTTCAATCCGGTGAATGTTTTGTTTGTAATTACGTTTATTTTATTAGGATTGAGATCCAGTATTTCAAGTTTTTCCAAATCTGAAAACGCATTATCTTCTACTGAACTGATAACATTGTTTGCGAGTTCAAGCTCAGTCAGCGAATTCAACCCAATGAATGTTTTGTTTGTAATTACATTTAATTTGTTAGAATTGAGATTCATATATTTAAGTTTTGCTAAATCCGAAAACGTATTATCTTCCACTGAGTCTATCAAATTGTTTGAGAGATACAAATAAGTCAGCGAATTCAACCCAATTAATGTTTTGTTTGTTAATGCATTTATGTTGTTACTTTCGAGTGATAATTCTTCAAGATTTTTTAATTCCTGGAAAATATAATTAGGCACCCATCTTATACAATTTGAATCTTCATTTGGGCTCAATTGGCTGTAGTTTTTATCTACAAATATAGTTAATTTCTTTAATTCTGTTAGATTGAATGTATTGTTGCTATTCAAATTATGTTCAATTGAAAGTGTCGGAATCGAATTGTAGGTGATATTAACATTTGATTCTTGTTTGTCGGATTCATCTGCAATTCTATCAATACATGGAAGTGATCCATTATGAGGTAAGCATGCAAATTCAATCCAACAAGAGAGAAAATATTGACTCTTAGCTAAGTGTATATAAGTAAATAATACAAGCAGATATCGATTGAATGTCATTGTCGTTTAAAGCGGATAGTATACGTCTCAACTTTAGCAAGAAGAGACTAAATGTATAAAATAATCCTGATTATTGGTGGTCAGAAGAAACTCGTTTTGGCTGAAGGACACTTAGATCAGAGGCTGCTTAGATCAGTCTCATAAAGCAGCCACTCCCACAAAACGGTTGATTAATATTCCAATGACGCTATAAAGAACAAATAAACATACATGTACAATTTGAGCGATTTTACAGCAAGGATTTTGAACCGGAACGATACATCATTACGAAAATAAAGAATATTCAATGGGTTTGGATTACCTTATAGAGACAGTTGTAGAAGAATTCGGTTTTTTAACAGCATTAATGGTAAATATTGACTGAATCTCGACTCTTGTATGAATCCCAAAATATAGACAAGACAGCTGTGGACGCTGTCTCGCTCAGATTCAACTGGGCAGTGTCAAGTAGCTGGCTCAGATACTAGTCTTATATAGCCGTTCTATCAGCACGAGAATTCTATAATTATGGGATATATAAATCTTGGTTTCTCAAACCAAGTGAAACATTGGCGTTCCATGGAATACTATAGAAAATCTGCCAATCATATTAATTTGGCAGTAATTATTCAATATTGATCTCAGGGCAAAATAATTATACAATCAGAAAAATCTTCAATGAAATTTGAAGACGTATTTTTGGGCACCTTTAACCTTTAGCCTGACGGCATACCTAAAATCTACCGTTACATCACCGTTATAGATTATAAATGTGAAATTAAAACGATCACGTTTACGGCTTAAATATTTTACTATAACAAGTTTATCACCATTTTATTTCGGTAAATTTTAATGACGTTGATCAAGTCAATGTTTTGATGTAAATTACACAAAAAGTAATTATTGATTGTATGCGTTTATGTAGCGGTAAATTTAAGCCGCAACGTAGAGCGAAGGTGCATGCGGGTTCGTTCTTTTATCGAGCCGTAAAGTTGCAAAGCGGAGAGAAGATGGTGATTGGGTGTCGATGATATTTTTCGTTTTTCTTCAAATTTAACATAATTTGCATATTAGATAATCCAAATAAAAAAGTCGTTTTTTTAATAAAATAAGTATTTATTTATTTCATAGATACAATCTATTTTCCTTCAGAAGCTACAACCTTTTCCTATCTTTTTAATAATTTAATGTAAAACTGCATTGAGAAAAATTGAATTTGAAATGAAAAATACCGAATTTGATTTGTAAAATATTTCATTTTGATTTTTAAAAAATTAGGGGGCAACCAATTTATATTTGCACACGGATTACCAAGCCCCTAGATGCGCCCCTGAGTGCAATTCATAAGTTATATCCCGAAAAATGATAATATTTATTGTGAATAATTAAAATGTCCCTTGCAAAAATTTGTCGATCTAAAAACTTGATCGGAAATATCCATCCAAAGTTTGCTGCTTTACATATTTTATCTTTTCCTCGAGCCGCCTATAACAATATACATATAATCTCATTCATTTTTCAAGTAAACTTTTGAGCTTCTGGATTTTCTATGAGAATTTGAAGCTCCGTTTCATAATATGAAAATGCTTCCACCGATCAGTATTAATTTTCGAAAAATCTTTTCATAAAGGTTTTGATCCATTTTTTGCAAATATTGTCTTTGTTTGTATTAAGTAATCGTGGATATTTATACATACGCTCAAGGGATTTAAGCTAATAATTGTTTCCACGTTTATATATACTGAAAACCTTGTGTTCCCTGGGAGTTGTAAAAAGCGCAACGTTAAAGTATTCCCTATCTTGCACACTGCTGTATTTATGCATTGGATGCAATCGTTGAGGTTCTTATTCATGAATGATGATGTCCTGGTTCTGCTCTGGACTTAATCTGGATTTAATGCGGCTTTAATCTGGCTAAAATCCTCTGCAATCATAAATACACTCTGAACAGTAAACTTAACAACGTTTCTAGTGCATCAATTAAAGCATGAATCTATTATGATCTTTAAAATTGGTCCAAATATACTTATAGGCGATTTTTTTTGCATGTTTTCAATGTTTAGACTTTAAAACATATATTTTTTAAATAAATATCCAAAACTTCAATTATTTATTGAAGTTATGACTATTTTAGTGACACAGTAACTAAACCGGTCTTACCAGAATAAAATCTTATAACTACTTTTTTCACCACGGTTGACATGATTTCTCAAGTTTTAATACATTGATTTACTTTGGATTTAATAAAAATCTTTTTTATGTAATTTTCTATTGTTCCTACCAGATTTACATCAAAATTTTATTTTTAACTATTTTTAAAAAATAAGATCAAAAAATGTTTTTTTAAACAGTCGCTATTTTGTAAAATATTTCTTTTCTTTCTTTGAAGTAGAAACTATAGCGATATATTTATTAATTAATATAATAATTAGAATCAAGGGTGAAATAATTTCATACATATTTTTAAGTTTATTAAGCACATGGCATTTTGAGATATACTGTGTATTACTCACCCCTCATTAATGGTATATCCCTTATATATCCTAAATCAAGGCGGTCATATTAAATGCCCTAACCCCTCACTATCCCGGGGTGGTTTTATTAATAAGTAACGGGCGAATAGGCAGGATCTCGTCTCCCGGCTATTAAGCGCCACGTATCTGGTGTAACTTGGTAGACTATCCCACCTTAATTTTATTATCCAGAGATGAAAGACTGCTCCAGGCGCAGTACTCAAAAACGACCCGAATATATGCAGATTAGGCCTGGATTCGTGAATAGCTATTTAACTGTCCCATTAAGCATGGGATAGGCATATACGACTCGAAATCATGGAGTGCTTCCTTGGAAATGTCCATAATTATTGTGAGAATAACAGTGATTTTATTGTAGGCCCTAAACTCATCAAAATTCGACTCGAAAATAATTTCGGACTGCCAATAAAGTTTAATCGCTGTCATAATAGTGTGCCC
Organism: Stenopsyche tienmushanensis; assembly: GCA_008973525.1. Classification (NCBI taxonomy): domain Eukaryota; kingdom Metazoa; phylum Arthropoda; class Insecta; order Trichoptera; family Stenopsychidae; genus Stenopsyche; species Stenopsyche tienmushanensis. The sequence continues at coordinate 21,618 of WACJ01000267.1, forward strand.
CATAGTTAATAGTGTTAATCTAATTTGCAGAGTCAATGACTTGGGATTAGACACTTGGTAGACGTCGCTAGGATTCCTCAGTTGATTAAATGCTATCGAAGCCGAGGCACGAAGGTTTTAAGGGTGTCTTTTTTGAATAAATTCTCCTTCGTTCGCCCATCATAAACCCCTATAATCCACGAAGGTTGCGGAACTTCAATAATTCAAATTGTTTATTCGACTTTAAATGGTGTCTCAGAATGGAATGCATCATTTTTTAACGTCTCATATTTTCTAATGGCATGTGGCAATAAAATAAACACGTATTATTTAAAATTAATTTATTACACAATAAACAAATTATACAATCGATATATTTCCGTAAAAAATCTACGTTATAAATAATAAATACACTTCAATAGAACTGACATAATTTCTGATCATCATCATCAGTCATGCTTATTATAATAGATGATTCGATTCAAAAACGTATCCATATAGATAATACTAGATACAAATAAAACTTTATAAAAATCAACGTATTCATATAATTCTTACATACAATTTGATCATAATTATTAAATATGGTTATAAATTAATTTAATTGCACAATGTTTATAATTAGTGATATTTTCGATTTTCACAACTGCCTTAATGATTATGAAGTTGTGTTTAGATATGTATAAAAGAACTTCGATATAGTGGCTTCAAGTGGTGATTTTTTCGTCAAGTCATTCGATTTACACGAATAAAGGCAGATTTATTGTTTTTTAGAAATATAATATGTCATAAATAGATTACTATGAAATCATTTGTAAAGGGTGTAAAAATATTTTTTTTAATCATTTATAATGGTACATAATCGTAATCTGGTCGGGATGATGACGGTGGAGGCGGTGGTGTTGGTATGTTATCGCGTAAGCCGACGCGATGCAATGATAGGGTTGAACTACCCCCGACGGTAACGCGCTTCCCCATGTTGTCATATTTTAAGTTTGGGATGGAAGTGCTCGGCGTTTCTGGATCTTCTGGTCTAAATTGTCTTCTTGGAAGGGTGGCGAATGGTACAGTCGATTCAGTTTTTCTTGGCTTCTCTCTCAGAGTATTTCTACTGGCTGATCTATGACGTGAATCGATCAAATCGGGATATCTTTCAACAGACACGCTTGGATCATCGGTCAATTGTACTGATATGTATATATTTCCAAGTGTGTTGCTTTGGGGCATGTTTGAAAATTCTGGAGGAGGAGGAGGATAGACTCCTTGGACATTTGGAATTGCGGCTGCAATCGGAATTACTGCCGTCGTTTCTCTCGCTTGTCTTTTATTAGTATAACGAGTCGAATAGTATCTATCGATTGAAGCTGAAGAAGAGTTCTTCAAAAGTTCTATACTACCATGATGGCCAATTCGTTCACAACTACTCTTTCTTGAGAGCTGTTCAGTGTTTGATGTTGACATATCCAGCAAGTGTTTTTCTTGATCATAAAAGCTCTTACTCCCACTCATCTTAGCCTTCTCCCTATGTTTGTTCCTCGCTTTTTTACTATACGTCATACAGGCACAAGTTACAGCTGATGTTACCAAAATAAATAGTATCAAAGCACCGACAACCAGGCCACTAAATAAAAACCAATAATTGGAATTGCGTCTATCATACTCAATCGGTACCATTCCATTTAAAACCAAAGTCGTATTTGCAATGGCCACCCCTAAAATATTCATAGCTTCGCATGAATACTCTCCAGAATCACCTTCAGTTAAGTCAGAAATGGTCAAATTAACATACTTATCACCAGATCCCTTTTTATCCACCTCTATTAAAAACTTTTCAAAGTCTGTATCGTTCGAGGCATCAATCGGTATCCCATTGAACATCCATACAGTCTTCGGCTCTGGATCACCCGAAACATGACAATGAAGAGTGATATTGTCTCCAACAAATCGACTTGAAACATTGTCATCTTCTATATAAACATCCGGAGGACATGAGAAATCCGAAACCATTAAATTCTCCCAAAACTTCCCCTTAAAATTTTCCGGCCAATGACATTCTATCGAAATCGTATATAATTTACCAGATAAATACCAATTTCTTAAATCCTTAATATCACAATCGCATCTCCATGGATTCAGGTCCAATGAGAGTGACTTTAAATTAGTTATTGGTAAAAATACATTTTGATTGAGACTCGTTAAATTGTTTGATTTCAAGCTAATAGAGTCCAAATAAGGGATGTTATAAAAAGCTTTCTTTTCTATCGTATGTAATTCGCAGTTTTCGAGCGAAAGCGTTTTGAAATGATGCAACGGTGGAAATTGGTCATCAACCAGAACTTTCAAAGGGTTCCAGTTTAAATTCAAAGACTTTAATCTCGCATTATCCGAAAAAATACCTTTAGGAATGGAAGTCAATAAATTAAACGACAAATCCACCTCAATCAACAAATTCAGATCATTAAAAGTGTTGCGATGGATCTGCCTCAAAGTGTTATTCTGCAAATAAATCTTTTGCAGATTTACCATACCGGTGGAGCTGAAGGCAAACTCGCGCAATTTTCTTATGTAATTATTCCTAACGTCCAACATTTGAATTTCTGGATTCAAAGAAGGGATGAATGTATAGCCGGCCGCTCTGCAAATGGCCGTATTCTTCCCCGCCGTCCATATACAGGAGCACGGCGAAGGACATTCGCTGCGGGCATTAGGAGCCACAGCCAGATTTACAACCCCTAAGACGATCAGCAGACGATACAAAACTGCAAAAATAAAAAAGACAAACAATCAAATTTTTATTCGCTGCACATAAAATCAAATCATGCAGAAGCATCTCGATGTTTCGACGCTTTATCGTCTTCCTCGATTCTGCTCTGGATTTACGTCATTCGGAATGGAAAGATCAACAGTATTTATTTACGTTATATGACTTCTCCGTAAGTAGATCACATTAAAGAAAAGCTGAATGGCATCATTACAATAGGAGACAATAAAAGCCTTAATCTGTTGTTCGTATTATTTCACGCACTCGCATAAAGCGTATATAACTCACTTTAACATTAATGGCAATTCACTCATAATGACCGCACTATGTGCGATAAATTTATATTTATACCCTTGGAGCAAAAATTATTTCCCTAAAATAACAAGATTAATGATAAACAAGCCTCCCAATACATATTTTAACAAATCTGTCCGAGTTTCGCCCTTGACCGAAGACTGCCAAAATTTAAATTACAAATTTTTATGCAAAGGATTTAGGGACAATCCCTTCAGAATGTTTATTCTATTTAAGCGAGCTTCCTTATCAGTTAATTTACTGTGTAAATTTTTGATATAATAATATAATAAGCAGGATAAATGCCCAAAATTCTTATACAAACTAGCTAATTTCGAATCTGTCACATGAGCATATTGTTCATATAAAAAATCTTAACTGTCTTTTGATTAAAATACATTTTTTCCAAATGGAGCCATTGCCAGTTTAAATATTTTCAAAGCAAAAACAGCTGTTTTAACCCCCTTCTACGTGAATTAGCCTTATTTAACCCTGCGAAAACGTTCACAGTGAAAGCCCCAACTGCTGGGGGCGGACAAAAGATTTTTTATGCAAATTGCCGAATAAAAAACGGGGTTAAAACGCACCTTTGTTTGCGTACATCCAGCGACGATGAGCCCTTCCTGTGGGACTGTAAGACTCCATTCTGGCAGCAGGTCATCTCAAATAGTGCCTCCCGTTGTCTGCCACTGGAAAAATAAAAATCACATGAAGCAGTCGAATAATAAAAGCTCATCGGTTCCTAGATTGAACGGGCGTTTTCCATTGTTGTTTCTCGGAATCCCGAGAAGCCTTCTTATTTGCTTCGCTTTATTTTTATATCGGTTTGTTTGTTAAAAGAAGATTATGTTTATGCCGCCTAGACTCGGCTCGGGAGGGCTTAATTGAAACGCATCGTCATTTCAATATTTGCCCACCGTATCTTGGGGATTCGGGCTTATTAAAAACATCTTAAGCACGCTTTTGTTGTGTCTCATATTAATGCTTTTGGGTTTTATGAAAGAACTTAGGCTTAGAATGAATGGCTCAAAATAAAATGAACACATAAGAGCTTTCCTTTCACATGAAAATAAGCAATTATTTTATTTTCTGAGGCCAATTGTTTGTGTTAAAGTGGGCTAGTTCTTAATCAAATCTATATTTTGGAGAAAAAAATGGGAAATACGTCGTTCATCCCTCATAAATCACATTTATATGATACTACGAAAATGCAAAATCACAATATAACGCATTCGCGGACACGTCTGCAATTGCAGACGGATGTGATAAGTGTTTATTGCGCCGAATATGTCTGCAAATATAGGCGCACATTTGTATATGTACATGTATTAACTTACACCAATAACGTTCCTACACACCTCCAGTTGTGTCCCAGTCCCAGATTACATATTGATTATAATGTAACTGGAAATATTATTTAAAAAAAAAAACAGATTTAATCTTCTGATGATGAATATTTTCCTTATTCTGACTTTGATTACTCTACTGAACATTCAGAAATAGATAATAATGAAGTTAATCTTCATCGGTGTTTTGTCACAAAATATATTAATTTAATGTAAATCACAAGGCGTGAGAAAAGACAAGAAACAAGGAATAATAATAGTATATTCATTGATGGTTTATCTCAATTTCTATGGTCTATGTGAATCCGTGTCCGCGGATGCGTTAACATTTAAAAGGCCTGTGATAAGCGGTAGCTTACTTTTTTAAAAAAAACAACTAACCGATAAAACCGATATCTTTGCCGGAACGAAAACTTGAATTGAACCGATTTCAAAATATCGCTTTTTTGCTTCGTTACACGTCTTTCTTGTTATATGTTTAATTGATCTAATCTCCTCCTATATATTTGCTAAGAACCTTGGCTGGGACTCCCACATTTCAACTTGTTTCCTAGTTCTATACATTCCATGCTAGGACTTCCAACAAATAAGCGTCATGTCAGTATCCTTTCGTTGGATGGGGATGGACGGGTATCGAACATAAAGACTCTCTTCTCTAGATAACTCTTTATTCAATACGAGAGAGCGAAAGAGAGAGAAAGAGAGATATTTGGCTGCGGGAAGGATGTCCTCCCGCAGTCAAGGCTGACCGACGACTCTCAAAATGAGTTCCGCTTAAAAATAAGTTCTTAAAACAATTAAAATGTTTTAAAAATTCAAAGATGAATCATTTGGAGCTGAACCGAAAACCATAAACCGAAAAAACCGTTATTTTTCTCGGAACTGGAAAAAACTCAATCACCATCCTCTTTTCGCTTTGGAACATCGCAACAGTTTAGTACCAACTGCTTCTTCAGCAATTCTTAGCATTCCATTAAATAGTGTCTTCTATTCTTGGATTCAAAAGTCAATAATCTAACATGAACGGAAATTCCTTAGAAGACACACTAGTTCATTCATCCAGATTGATATTAACACTTGTTGTTTTGAAATATACGTAACATCAACCATGTTGGATATATCAACACCATGAACGTTTATATTAAGCGAAGGATAATAAACCATTTTTTCTTCGACTGCACCAAATCCATATTGAATATAATCAAAATGCTTATATTTTTGAGCTTCAATTGTAGTTGTAAATTGTATCATGGTATACAAGTTCAAACAGTGTTGGCTTATTTCCACTATACCAGAATAAAGAGAAACTTATTTCCACCGGAACGCCAAGATCGGCACTGTGGGAATGACAGTGCTCTCGCTCTCCCTTGCAGTCTCAAATGTAGCTTCATATATACGTATGCGCACAACAGCCAAATACCATGCCGCTGGAACTGTGAAGCGCACAGTTCCATACAAAGATGTTTTTAATCATTTTATTAAACTTGGGAATTTTATGTATACAAGTAAAAATAAATAATTTAAGAAAAAATAACTCATTATATTAAATTTTATTGTGCAATCAAATGCAAATAGAGGATGCTGCGATTACACGGTGGCTGAATGGAATGAACATATAGAATTGTCCACAAGAAGCTACGAAATAGACACTATACTCTCCAAAATACAATGAAAGTTGTAAGAGAGAAAGACACCTCAAACTATAAAAGACTAAGGGAAGTAAACAGTAATTTGGGTTTAAAGATGTACGAGTCCCTAAAGAAACGAATTCAACAATGCGGATATAAATCATTGGGTTTTTATACGCAAATGCCATCAATTTGGGACTACTCCATCAAAATTAATTCGGACAAAATCGCACATCTATCATATATAAAAATAGCGAATTTGATTCGGCCCAAAATCTATGACACTCTTAATGAAAATGGATTTCGCATCAAACGCTATGATCAGCTATGAGAAATATGTGACAATAAAATTTAAACCGTTTGCTCCCAAATATTTTCTCAAAAATCACAAATTTACATAGATTTATTTTTCTTGGGTCCTAAAATAATTCAATTTGGATATAATTTTATTTTCAAAAAAATGCTTTTGGTCGTTATAACACAGCTAGAACGCTTGAGCTTGTTCTTATTTTGAATTGTATCGTTATAATTCGTAATATAAATACTGGATAAGTTTCGCATTTTCAGGATATGAACGAATTAGCATTGGGAAAAATAAACTCGGAATATATTCAGGTGGAGTTCACATTCCTCCCATAAAAAGGGCAATACTGTCGCTTTGAATATTTCAATATGTATCGAGTTTTTTCTAAGCCGACGTGATGCTGCGAGATCCGATCAATAAGTTAGGAGAGTGAATTTGTTAGGGGCGCCGTGGCAGGTGGCGTATATGGGGTTGGCATCCCTTAGCAGCCGGGATTACATCATCTCGTGTCAACATCGAGTGTCAAGTGGATAAGGGCAGGAAGGTGTGTAGCAGATTAGCGGGGGCGGTAGCAGAAACTAGAGTTTGCGCATCAAATTCTGTCTTAGAGCCGCTATAATGGCATCAGCGGAATGAACATCTAATCCGACTTAATGCGTCAACTTTCGTGATTGCACGTCTTTTATAACAACTCACAATATTTAGAATAATCAAGGCTCTCGTCTATCCTCGCGAACGTCTCCTAAGCTGATTTGCTGGAAACAATTGCTGAAATAATAATTAGAGGAGGCTCTGCTGAATCACGTACGCGCAGATAATTTTAGCCGGCAAGTCAGCTTTAAATTTAAATATTATTCACGCAAGTTAAAGTAAATCTTAAACATAACAAATCTTCCATATAAATGTGCAAATTAATTTTCGACAAATATATGTTACATTTACGCACGAAAAGATTATGTAACGAAAGCACGTTATTATCAAAACAATTAGATACGGTTTAATATTCAAGGTAACTTACTAACCACTTCTCACAAGCCCCGTGCGCACGCTTGCGTAATCACGTTAACATGCACACTCTTATATCAATAGCTACACTTGCAATATCAGTTTTTATAGTAATAGTTGTACACTACACTAATTTTTACACGGTTTTTTCAAGGAAGAAAATTGCTAAAAAACGAAACTTTCTATCAAGCTATATAGCTTTGGCTACGGGAAGACGTTCGTCCCGCGGTCAGATTCCTTTCTCTTGTCATCAATAAAAAAATAGGACTCGGGGACTAACAGAGAGCGTTCTCACTCCACCACGCTACATTGGTGTCAGAAGTGGGATTTTTGAATGTGTAGAGCTGAAGAAATCCAAATTAAGCGAATTAAATAAACAAACAAGTCATTCAATCTAGATGTTTGACATGTTTTTTATAACAAATTATTATAGTTTAACATAGAAAAAACGAGTAGCATTAATTGATGATTAAGTCCATACATTTGAAATTAAAGCACCCTAACAAGAGATGACTCTGTTAATAAATGTTAATTAATTTATTGTGAATTCGGCGAACAAATTAATGTTGAATGAATCATAAGTTGCCATATTTCCGCCGCTGAACAGTATGCAGCATATTTAATCCCAGATCCATGTGTAACAATATACGGATCCATAGATCTACTAATTTATGAACTATCATTAAGGCTTTTATTATATGCCAATTTGAAAGCTCATCTGCTCTTCATGCAAGCTCAACAACGTGCCCAAGCGGTGTCGTTCGTACCGGGCAATTTGACGGAAGTTCACGTGCGCGATTAAAAACGGGCGACCATTTTTCGGGGGGCGCGCGCGCGTGGCCTGAATAGTTATTTTAAAAATTACTTTCCGGCGAATTGACCTGGGGGCCCAATTAACGAAATTCGCGAGTCAAATGGATAATTTGATACCGTCACCAATTAATCCGGTTAAATAAAATTGCGCGATCTGCTGGCCGGAGTGCGTTTGGTGTTTCAATTAGTGCCAATTAAGGCGTCCGCCAAACTGCGGAAACGGACATTCGGCCGTTTGCTCTTCACTTACAATTTAAACAATCTCCGACGCCCGTCAAAACATCGACGCCGGTGCTATAAAACGGCCCTGTTTCGCGCCAATCGAAAATCGATGGTATTGACATAAGGTCACTCTTTATACGCCCTCAGATTAGTACTCAGACAACTTTGGATTTTATAGTCAAATCTGTTTAACTCTTAAAATACTGATGAGAAACTCATACATCAAACCAGATTTTTTTATAATCTTTTTTTTTCCGATTTTATTATAAAAACAATCTCCGCCATTAGATACCTTATACGTACCTTCAACCTGATGATGCTTCTCGATAAATCGAAATATCCTGCAGTGGATACGATCGCGAAAACAACATTCCTCTGAGCAAACGGGCCCACGTTACACTGGTGTCAGAAGACGAATGAACGTCGGCAATGCCAAAGAGAAGAACCGTCGTCTACCAGAAAAGTTTTGAGATTGCAGCCTTCATAAATTAATTCATATTTATTTCATTAAATTTTGTATGTCAATATTCATTTTTTGGTACTGAAGATAATAGACTGACATAAATTTATTTTTGTAATTCAATACACATATTTTGAATGAAAATTGTTGGTTAAAATATGAAACTATGTTTGTGTAATATATAAAAAGTGTTACGTGTATACACACACACATGTTATAGAAGCGATGCGGCGCATGCGTCTCATTCAGCGTAATTTGCCCTATTGCACCTATAGAAATTTTATTTCAAAAATCCTTTTTCTAGAAAAGATTTCTACGGAAAACGCCTACATCAAACAACGGATATGGCAAGGAGAACATTCTATTTAAAAAGAGATAATGTGACTACGATTTTACGCTATGCGAAAGACACTGTTTTTTTTTAATAAAGCTTAAACGTTTCGTCGGCTGAATTCCCTGCTCGAAAAATGTAGTTATCGACGGATCTGAAGCGCAAAATTGAAATAGTTTCACGTTGAGCGTGTAACAAAATTTGTACCACGCCATAATTCATCTCTGTCAACAATGCACAACAATGTCAATCCCAGGCATCTCAAACATTCACAATCGTCAAATAGGTCGTGTAATATGTCATTCACACTTTCAGAGATTCGCTCATAAAATTTCAGCATCGTCATCTGAAAACATGCATCGTAGATCCGCATGTGTCAGATCAGCTCGAATGGTAGACGCTTATCGTAAATTCATCATACATAACGACGCAAGTGTGTTGTGGAGTTTCCCCAATTTAAAACGCTAATAGCTCACTCATGATACTACATTTCAAATGTTCAGATAAAATGTAACGTATAACACAACAATCTTTCCTGGTTTACATGATGGCATTAAATCTGTTGATTAATGCTATTAGCACCTCATCGTTTTTTTTTTAAATACCTTCAAACTACCCAGGCTTTGCTATATTTATTGCACATCTAAATCTCGAAAATGTTCCAAATTTAACACTTAATATATGGTTCTAATCATGATCTCAGCAAGTCTTTGTATTTTCAAAGCCACTCGCTGTTCTAAATTATAAAATATTTTTGGCGTACATCAGTGCGATGATTATTTTCCTGGTTCAATTTCATATAAACTATTAGGCTGTCCCATAAGTTTCTTTCGCAAATGAATACAGATCTAATCATAGCCATCGTTGAATAAAACCCGCGATATATTGTTCGCGAAATAGCTAACAAGTTAGAAATTCCACGAACATCCGTCCATAATCATCTGACAAAATTTGGCTGCATAAATCGTTCAGATGTGTGGCTTCCTTATGAACTGACTGACTCAAATGAACTTCAGCGTATTTCAACATGCGATCTTCTTCTCCAACGATATAATAGCCAACCTTTTTTGAAGAGACTTGTCACTGGAGATGAAAGTTGGATACTCTATGAGAATATCCAACGTAAACGTTTTAGACCAAGGATACAGAAGCTTTAACTGTAGCTAAACCTAGCCTACATCCAAAAAAAGTTTTGCTATGCATTTCGTGAAACTGGAAGGAGGTAGTTTATTATGAGCTACTTCAGCAAGGTGAAACGATCAATTCAACAAAATATTGTTTCCAACTAAACAATCTAAAGGATGCAATTGCCAGAAAACGGCCAGAATTAACGAATAGATGAGGCGTTGTTTTTCATCACGATCGGATCATATATTATTCAATAAATTTTGATGTAATACAAATTATTGTCTATTTTTTTCTTAATATGAAAACGAAAGAAACTTATGGGACACCCTAATATTTATAATGCCAATGCTACAATATCCAACATATTGAATAAAAGAGCTGCCATATTTTATATACAATGCACAAAATAGCAGTTTTTAAGCTAATAAGAGCAATCTAGTGCCAAAAAATCATCATCTCTAGCTTTGTACATTTTAAGCCATATCAACACCTCCCTTGAGTTTGTTGTAAAATAGCATTATCTATGGCTTTGGGGCTTCTCCAATAGCTTCGGTATCATAATGGACAGTTGACAATAGGATAACAGCTTTTGATCTTTTCGAAACGTATGAAACTATTGCAACATTGTCTATCAATGAGGATGAATATATTGGACGACTATGTTCTGGCAATATTTATTTCGGAATACATTTTTTATTCCAGTAAATAATCCCAACGAAAGCTAGCCCTGTTTGCTAAAGTTTTTTCACGTCAAAGAAAGTTATAAAATAATTATCAGCAATAACTGTTTTCTGACTTTCTTTATATTTGCCAGTTAATTCCAGTAGCACCTTTTCACCTAAGTTGACTGATCTTTTCTTTTCTAGTATTCAGGATATCTTTTCAATGATATCCATTTCCTGAATCACAGACCTGCCATCTGTTTTTTACAGACATATGGTACAAACACATTTCCTGCAGCAAAGATAAAAGAAAAATATTATACTAAATATAAGTTTTTCCAAACATATGCGAAAGTATTTCTTACTAAATAAACAAAAATGCAGATTAACAACAGAAATATGATAAAATATTTTATGTAGCGAAATGATTAAAATTTCCTTACGGAACATGATTTCTCATACAAATTTTATGAAAAACAATCTAGATATATAAATAGAAATATCATTTTTTCTATCGAAACACAAGGATCCTGAACCTATTTTTAAATTCTAGATTCTATAAAACCCTTCAATGTACAAAGTCAGGGAGATTTGATAAGATCTATACATAGAGCTTCTATTCAAAAAAACTCATCCTTTTGGTGAAATGATGGAATTAATCAGATACAGGGATTTTAATTCGATTATTTAAACAATACACGTAGGATATACTGATCCATATATTCCAGGATTCAGCCACTGGGATTAATTTTAGCCCATGGAAACGCAGTGTGGTGGATCGTTTTGGTCCGTAAATTGTTATGTGGCGTAAAAAAATAATAAAGCTTTAAGCTTCCTTCCGAATGAGAAAATTTACTTAGCGATGCTGTTTACGATCGAGTAAAATGTTGTTGTGAAGATGCTGTGTATCACTTGCGATCATTTTTATTTTAACACCCAACCGCCCACATCAAATCAGCCAGTTCATTACCAACGGCGTTCGTTGAGTAAATTGTTTGATTGTTCGACGATCGAGTTTAACAGTTGAACAAATATCTCTGCGTATAATCAAATCTATATCCGACGCGTTAAAACGTTCTATTTCGAGGCGCGAGGAAGACAAAAAAAATCATCGTGGAGTATAATCCAGGATTCCTTCCAAACTGGCAAATAAATCAAGTAATCCGTCCACATTTGTTCTTCAGACGTCTCAATCGTATCGTTATATATTGGCTGGAGTGCTCGGGATGCATCTGGCATAACTTCTACCAAAGAGTATTACTGGATGGGAGAATTTGAGTTATTTTTGGCCGGGAAGCGGTATGCGGAACAGAAACAACTATTTTCTAACCACCCGATCTGTAATACTAACCGATAGAGCAACCCACAAAATGTTGTTTATGCTCCTGTAGAGCGTGCATTTTTTTCGGGTTTATCAATTCCATTTATTTAGAGTAAAGGTAAAAGCTTCGTAAGCTCTCTGTTTGCTAGCTGCGAGCTTTCGTAGTCAAATTTTGATATTAAATTTACCCCAGCCATTAGAACACAGGATTGAATTTTAACACAAAAAACGCATTTAAATCCATATTTAAAACACACTAAAAACACAAATATACAAATGCAGGTAAAAGGAAAAAAAGATAAAATTATCGAATTATATTGAATATGAAATTTAGGCTCTATCTTTCATTATTTTTAAGCAAAAATAACAAGAAAATAATATATTCAATGATATATTAAATTATTCACAATGAATAAATTCCATATTTATAGCTTAGAAGCCTCTTATTTGAATATGTTTAATATGAATGTCATTCTAAACTCTTAAATAAACCAACGTATTAAAACGAAATTTTGATTCCGTCAGAACTAGTCGATAATTTTGGTTTTAATCATATTTAATATTGGCGATACCTTTATACAGCATTTTAAATAAATATGATTAAGTAAATATAAAATTTAACCTAATTTTTTGTGTGTATAAAGTTAAACTTATGATCTGTGCGGTCCGTATTTATAGGGTTAAGAATTAGCTTTTATAAGATATATAGATCAACTATAAATATATTTGAAAAAGACATAATTTCGATAAAATAAGAACACATACTTATATTATTGTGCGTTCGAGTTTCATTTTGACATAAATGTTAATCTGTATGTATATGTAAAAATTAAAATCTGTTTGTTCGGGGACTATACACTCCCATATCATTCATTTGATTAGTATGAAACTTTGGTGAGTTATTAGTCGTATATCCAAGAAGGTTTTTAAATTCGATTACATATATAATAATGACTATATGTATGTTTGTCTTGTATACGCTCCTATACCGTTAATTAGATTACAATGAAACATTAGTGAGTTATTTTGGGCACCTTAATAAATATTTTTAAATCTGTATAAGCATTGTTTGTATACACAAGTTGTTTTTCGAGATTTTTAGCTGATGCACCATGTTGGCGCATATTAGTCTGATGAAATAAAGCGGAGCCGCGGGGACGGGAAGAAGAAATATGCGCGCGCAATGCGACGCTTAAGCTCCGTTAGCCTATCCTTTTAGCCTTTAGCTTTATGATGTCTCCGTGTCCATCAAATACGTCTTAAACACGCTAGGCGCATGCGCCGTACCGCCTCTATTGTATAGTATAAATCAACCGCTCAATCAGTAGTGTGCATATTTTATTATATATTACACAAATACAATTGGAATAGAAGCAATACATAAAATATTTTTTAGGAGCTAAGAAGTTTCATTTTATGTTTAAAAAATTATAATACACACATACACAAATACTAGAAAATCGTTATATAATATTTTTAATTTAAATAGCATCATCTTTCTGAGAAAATTTATAAGCCTGGATTTATTGATACATTTATGTCCAAAAGAGTGATGACTTTCAGATGTCATTTCACACTATTTTTAGAGAATTTATGCTTCTTTTATGCTTGTGTTTTATGAAGATGTTTATAAGCTACTCAATTATGACTGCATTATTCAGTCATAAATTTTTATGTCTCGCCGACTAAGAAAGCCTTTGTGATGGTTTTCGTATTTTAGAATCAATTAAATCTTTATGAAAGATGAAATCTCAAAATATCATTCAATTTGCGCCCTTTTTTGTGGACGGTATCAAAACTCGCGCCATCAAGGGGGCTTGTAAATTTGGGCCGAAATTTCTCATTAGGGCAAAGTATGACAATTTTAAGTTCGACCGAAAGCAAAAATCGTAATGTACAAAGTTGAGGGTGTGTTTAGGCACAAACGAGTGTCAGATGGCGAAGACCGAATTAACTCCGATATAAATGTACTGGAAAAAAGCCGGAGAGAGAAAGAGAAGAGGGCCACGGAGACCAGCTCGGCAGATGACGACATCCTCGTCATAAACTTTCAACTCATTAAGTGTGCCACTACAGCTGGCGACTAATGAAAATGCCCGCAGAACCATCATCATAACAAATTGGATCTCATACCAAACAGAAGCCGTAACATCAGCTCCCTGCATATGCCGACCGAAGCTCCAATTTAGATGCAGACTTTCATTTTCCACCGTGTAAATATTGTACGTATTACGGAGATTGCAATTTATATTTGCGAAAATGCCGACGCATGCAGCACTTGAGAAAAAATGTACAAATAATGATATTCAGAGAGCTCCTCCCTCCGAAATGCTGAAAAACGAGCCGCGAGCTTTTTGAATTGGAGCTTTTCATAGTGGCGCAGCTTTCATTCAATTTAAACCTGTTATGAAATTCGCTCGATGAAAACTATTAAATTAAAAGCTATTTTAATCCAAAAGCTGACGATAACTTTATAAAATACAAAATCATTGAATAGATTGAATATTGATGCATGCAAAAGTGCATTTCCTATACATGAAAGGACTTATAATTTGATTAAATAGAGAACAGGCGCATATTCGTTTAAACAAGTTCAAATATGATCAACTGCATTATTTTAAAATAGTTATTCTCTCAATCTCTCAATTTTTTTAAACTTTAATTTTTTAATTCAGCAGTTTGAATTTTAAAATAATTTGTTACAAGAGTCAAATCATACAAATGGTCATCAATTTTACTCTATTTTTGTAATTAAGTTCTAGTTCTATCAAAGGAGTTATAAAAAATTTCATCGCTACTCGAGTAGTCCAGAGAGAGTAGGCCCGCACATGTGGCGTGTAACGCTCAATTATTAGGTGTACCGATAAATTCTTACCAATTTTGATAGACATCTGTTTGAGCTAAATTTGTGTCCAGACATCGTAAAGACAGCATTTCCATATTTTTTTTTTTAGAAATATAATTACCGAATTCAGTAATATTACCGAGAAAAAATGCTATTTTTGTTGAGGGTACAATGTGGAATTGGAAATGGAAAAACTTTAAATTTTTATAACAACATATTTGAGAACCAAAGTGGAAATATATCCTCGATTCACCGTAGTCGACAGCTCAACAGCGTTTAAAACGTATTGAGAAGACGAATCGAATAAAGGTTTGGATGCCGCACGAACTGTCTGACGATAACAAAGAAGAGCGACGAAACGCGTTCAAAGTTTTGTTCTCAAGACTAAAATTCGTCTGTTTTTGCACCCAATTGTGACTGGGAATGAAAAATAGGTCGTTCATGACAACAAAAGTCGTAAACGTCAGTGATTTTTACTGCAACAAAAACTATTTCCGACTACGAAACCTGGATTGACGGCCCGCAATATTTTTTTTGTGCGTATGTTGAAATATATTTTTACGTTACAAATTATGAAACCTGCCGAAATAAAAACTGCAATAAATTGAGAGTCAAACGTCTAGACATAATCAGGAACAATTTAGTGAACCCATAAGGCAAAGAAGACGACTGCAAAAATCTAGGAATTTAAATGAGACTTCTTCTTCTTCACTCTACATATTCACCAGGCCTAGCTCTGGCAGATTATTGTGTTTTCAAATCTTTGGCACACTCTCTAAAGCAGCGAGTCTTAAACTGGGGTCCGTGGATTCCTTGGAATCCGCGAAAATATTACTGAGGGTCTGCGAGAACAAACAAAAAATGTATCTATACACTTCTCTGTCGGTCTGTTTTTATGCGATAGATACGTTTCACGGGGATTCGCAAATAAAAAATCGCATAAAAACATACTTGAACTACATAAAAAAAACTAAGAAATAGGTTCCATCATTTTTAAAAACCGCATAACTTCAAATAAATGTGATAGAGTCTACCAGAAATCGCATAAAAAAGATTCATAAAAAATATAGTATAAATAAAAACACGTCATCTTTCTGTGTTGAAATGTTCTTTTTTAAGATGTTATCGGTAATTAAACTTTGCGACGATTTAATAATGCTCTAAAGGAGAAATGCCTTCGAAACGCAACTGAATTCGAAAATTATATATGTACATTTTTGGACTCAAACCAGAAAAGAATTGAAAAATCTATGGGAGACAGTAGGTAAATTATGTTTTGTAAATAAAAATGAAAAAGTTAAGTAAATTCTTTCAGTGCTAAACAATCGGCAAAGACTTTTCGGTACACCTAATATATGCATAAAACAGCATGATACCAAAAGTGTTTGTGATTTTGCCGAATTCATCATAAATCAATAAATGGAGTCTGTTCTCTATATGTATAATCTTCAGCACTTTGATCGTTCGTGATCAAAATTCAATGTAACAATATTAAATGCGTGCCAATTGTTCCTAATTTTAAATTGCCCCCTTGGAGTTTGAAATAAATGAAATCGCCCCCAATTTATCCCACTCCCTGCTCGCCCTATGTACGCCTGGACCAAATGATGTATACATTGTTACTATTTAAAGCTTGTAATACCATTACTGAATCCAATCCCAGGATATGTCAAACACAGACCACCAGTTTAATTATGGATAGCTTTAAACAGCGAAAAATGTAAATCTTTTTTCATTATTGTATAAAGACATTAATTATCAATGCGAACATTTTAGTTCAAAAATATTCATTTTCATTGAATTAGATATATGATAGGATTCTTCTAGCCCTTAAATTCTCTTATATGCTTATTCACATTGGTTCAATTATCGTCCAAGACGTATTTAAGCAAGATATAAGTTTGATATCAAATTTATTATGATGTACATTTCATAACGTTGACCGTCTATTTGAGTAAATGAATCTGAAAGCGATTCATAATGGAATTACAAATGAGCTTTCAAGCGTGACCTACAGACGTTTGACCCTTTGTGCCAAAAATTTTGCTCGTCAAAAACTTTTGAGGTAATAGAACGTGACTGCTGCCATATTATATAGTCAGAGATGCAAACAAAAAAATACATCAACAGCAAGAAAAGGCATTTTAATCTCGAACAAGACGAAAATTATATTTCGCGCTATGGTGGATTCGTGATATAAATTCAGGTTTCCACGTGAATTCCCCGACTCTTAATTAAAGGGTGAAACTCGCATTTCCTATTACCTGTTTTTAATTAAACTTACTTTATGCTGCAGTGTTTAGCCAAACAAGAAATTACTCGTCATTCCATTACATTGTATTTTTTTCGGTATGAAATTGGACCGCCGCACTTTGTATGGATGAAAATAATTGCTTTTTGTGCGACGTGAGTTTTAAGTGGATGTTAATTATTTGATCCGAAAGTCTGATCGAAGTTCAAAAGCTATGCTGAGTAAAAATGGAGAACATCACGGAGCTTAATTGGATTACAAATTCGAGCTTGCGAGGAAAGACATCGCTCTAACTATTGACTAAGTCTCTAAGACTAAATTTAATTACAATATAATAAAGCTTTAAATCAATTCCTGAATTTGTGCAGATTCCTAAAAGGATAATTTGATTTTAAAAAAATCAATAAGAGCAAAAATTATTCAAAAGATTTTATGGAGATTTATAATTTCATACAAATATAATACGTGGCCTATTCAAATATAACCCGGAATTTTACTGTACAAACTTATTAGTGATATACACTCAAATCTTTTTTTTGTGCGACTTTTTTTATGCTATTTCGAAGTTATGCGGTTTTTTAAAAGCATTTTTTTTTATTTCATAAAGAGTACGTTTTGACATATTTTGGATAAAATAGGAAATAAATCATCAACACTAACCGAAATTTGGAAAAAAAATTATAATTTGCGAATGCTATCGTTTAATTACGACCACGCCCTTTATTCTGGTTTAGATTTTTGAAAAAATTGTTTTCGTTTTTTTTTCTTTTACAATGTCTCGACTTTTATAAATACATTCTCTAAAAGAACTTCCAAAATTCCAACTACTTACGGAATTATAGCTTTTTGGTGACGCGGCAACTTGGCCGGTCCTACCTAATTTTTTTTTTTTTGGTTAGGGACTATAGTGACATCTTTACTAATTATGAATTATATTGTTGGAAAGAGAAAATTTATACAGAACAATGATAACATTGACATTTGGTTTACTATTGTATTTCTGCAATTAAAATAATTAGTATTTCTCTAGTGGATATCTGGAATTTGAGATGCCAGATGTCAGACATCCTTAAAATTTCACTAATTATGCAAGACGTCCTTTAAAAGTTACCAAAAGTGTTATTTTTTAATGCCTTATTGTTTTCCTGTTTTTTTTATGCGATTTTGGATATATTTTATATAGCTGTTTCAAAGCTATGCGGTTTTTAAAATCCATGAAATGCAAATTCACTTTTTCTAAGTCATAGCTTTTGTTGTTTCTTCTTTTTGTGCGGTTTTCCGCGGAACGCATTTACCGCACAAAAAAAGTTTAAGTGTATACCTTGATATTTTCATTATATATTTCATCAGATAGGAAGCTTCTTCATTAATTCACTGGAGAAAGGAGACGATAAACAGCATTCTCCGTTGCGCAACGCGTAATTATTCGGTTTCTCATAAACGAAGGTATAAAATCAAGTGAAATCTTGAAAGAAACGAAAAAGACCCAAGTCTTTGATTAGGGCCAAAAGCTTCATAAAGGTCTGATAGTTGATAAACAGCAAAATTCCGGGTTATATTTGAATCACCTTCCTAGAATAAAAAATCCAAATTTTGTAACTTTATAATTATGCTAAATATTTATACTTTCTAAATAAATAATAAATACTTTTACTATTTTGTGAGATTTAATTATATTCAAATGCACCAAATCAAATGTTACCAATTTAAAATTCTGTATCCCTACCAAATTTGTGCTAGTTTTATTCTATTATGTATTCTAAGCAATTTAACTACTTTTATATAGCTTACTTTATTATCAAAATATATTTTATATGATTTTATACTTAATATAGACGTAAATAATGTTGAAGGTGTAGTGCATCACAGATTTTTTTACGCGTTGTTTAGATCAGAATTTGCATGAGCTTTACACGGATTTTAATAGCGAATTTATTTATCTTTGACATTATTTTTACTATATTATCTATATACCAGGGCTTCGAACCGTTATGCTTTTCATTTCGGTTTTCGTTCCGGTTCCGGATTTTTTAAATTTAAATCTAATAAAACTTTGTGTTAAAAGCTTATTTTATAGCCCTATTTGATATATTTTATACCTTTTTTATAATAAACATTCTTAATGAATAATATAATTTTTTTACACAAAAATCTGTCTAGAAAATATCTGTAATAATTAAAACTGGAAGTATATAATAATATAATTTATTAAGCGAAAAGATTTAGTTTTATTCGCTAAAAGTTTGGGAGTGCTAGCTTGGAGTATATGACACTTGGAAACAAATTCAAATCTGGGAGTCCCAGTCTAAGTACAAAGCAAATATATAAGAAGAAATAAGCTTAACAAAATACTTGATAACGACTTAAGATTTCAAGCTGGAATTTGGGTTGATAAAAATAGTATTATTAGATTAATACAATCAAACAAATTCTGCATAAGAATGGTTACATATTTTATCAACACATTCAACCAAACTATTTTTCGCGGAAGACGTATACCGAACCAATAAAACCGATATTTTTGAACCGGTTCAATCCCGGTTTTCATTCCAGCAGAAATATTCGTTTTGTCGGTTTGATTCTGCGTAGGTTATGCTTATTTTACGCGGTTTTCGATTTAGTAATTTATTTAATAAATAGATTGATGCTTACTTAAATCCTACATCTTTGATCATGATGTGTATTTCAAATCTATTAATATTACTAAGCATTTGAAATTAAATGATACATATTAAGCAGACTTAAAAATTGCAATTACTTGCATTTCAATCGCACCGAATGTACAGCATCCCTCAATCGTTCCACCTACGATTCCGAGGAAACTCGTTTAAAATTTAAAGTGCAATTCTGTGTTTAAGCCAAAGTTGAACTTAATTATGGTACGTTCTCTAGAGAAACGCATTTAATATAGGACGGAAGCAATCGCCGATAATAAATGTTGGAATTCTGTTTCGGGAACCGTTTTAACATGCGGTTTATCGTGTTCGATAATGTGTTTACAATCCGACACACTCGCTTTCGGTTTTTTTTTCCTACTTCTTTTTATGTAGGAAATCTATTTTTCAGCCCTTTTTGCCTTAATGCTTGGCATCAAATAAACGAAGAATCATTTATAAAGTTTCTCTATCCATTAAAGGAGAACTAGAAAGTTTGGCGTATAATTTAAGTCTTACTACGCGTATGCGTTGCTAAGGGAAGATCGACTATATTATCCCTTAGATGGGATTGCTTCATTATTTATTACAATATTTTGATTGAAGGAGAGATACTTTGGACTTTATAGTATATTCCAATCGCTTTCTAATTCGGCTAAATTAAGATTAATCTGTTTGATCATGCTATATAAAAAAAATTGAACCAAAAAACAACATCATTCTGATGATTATCAATATTACAAAAATCTTGCTCTCTAATAGTCGATAGATCTAGAATTAATTAACCAAGTATAATAGCTACGAAAATGAACTTTTTTACACTATTTTTCAATGTATCGCGCAAATACAAAATTAAATAAAATTTTAAAAAGCAAATAAAGTCAACAGTTGCATTTAAAAAAAATCAATTTTAAATTTGTATAAAACATCACTCAATAAGTTCGTAGGATATTTATCATTTAAAACTTTTTTCTTCTACATTTGGGGTTATTTTTTCGCAATTCCTTAAAAAACCCTATACATTTTAATCGTAATTTTCAGGTCGAAATTGTTTTAAAATTTTATTGCAAATTTTTGGAGTTTCATATCCCTACTGAAATGGTGCAAAAACGCCCTTAAATACGCTCACTCAAGTGACCTGCTGGTGATAATTTATAAACAAAACTCGTATATCTTCAATATTGAATGCATGAGGAGGTGAATGAGGCCCTTATCCATTATTTCTATATTCATTATACATGAAAAATATTTATACTGCAGTTTTAATTGCTTCAAGTATAGTTTACAAATTTGTTTCCATTTTATCAGATGATTCAACTCAAAGAAATTAATTAATTTCAAATTATTCATAACTTCTTGGTAATTTCTCCTTTCAATGTCCAATACCATTTCAACTTTATGAAATTGGATTTCCGAGAACAAGAAAAGTGTATACAGTGCATTTTACTCACGCCAATATGATTTCAATTGATTTAATATTAGATTAATATGAATGTATGATTAGCAATTAAAATTTTGTTTGGCATTCTAAATATTATTCTGTTTGGCATGCTATCGTTATGCATATTTGATGTTGATATTACTAGTGGGAAAATATTCAATCTACCTTTATTTGCGTTAATTAAAGTGGGCGAATAGCTTACTTCAATAATACATATAAATTCATTGAAATTCCAGTAAAAATCTATGAAGGATGAGAATGATAAATCCTGACGTCTCTGAGAGCATTCTAATATAGACCATAGTCGGCTCAGCCTCTCAAACGAAAATTCATAATTTAAAACGGAATAATTGCTCCCGTCATAAATGTGCTCGAAGCTCTCAAGCTGAATGCTTTGTTTCATCACAGAAAAGGCTCAATATAATTTAGGGGATGGTTCGCATATTTGCGCCTATCTGACGCATGCCACAATTGTTCCTAGCCACCCTAATTCATTCAGCATTACGTTCTGAATTCTAGAAAAAGGTAAAATAGTTTTGTTTGTTCAGTCCGTGGCTAGGGAAAATCCACATTCGCTTCTAATAACGCAATACAATTACGACGAGCTTAAAAGCACACGGTGCAAAGCTCTCACGCAAATGTGCCGTTGCTTTGGGTACGAAAACTACAAAACACGAGGCGAAATTCTTTTTATTCCATCCTCGGTTGACGGGGCTTAAATGCATTAAATTCGGTCTTGAAAGTGGTGCTTTATGAGTTATATACATCTAGATCAACCCGTCCAATTTGGAGCTCAAATGAAAGCTCTTCATCATACCTTAAGCATGTTTAAGAACAAATTTAATTCGAAATCAATTTAAAAGGGCTTTCATTCGATCTTCATGAAGCTTTTCAAGCGTTTTCATGGTTCATATTTTAAATGCGAGATTGAATGGCATCGTCATGGAACGATGATATCGTATATCGTAGACAGTCGTACTATACTGCAAAAAACATTTAAAAAATGATAGAATGTCATCGAAAGCACCTGACGGTGTCTGCAAGCATTTTCCCCCGCATCTCCCAACTATTCACTCGAACTTTCAGCACGAGAGCTTTTTTCGCCAAATAAAAATGATCCGTCATCACAGTCTATTCAGAAGGCAGACGGCTAAAAAATGCATTTCAATATTTGGATAAATTCGGGCCGCACAAATAAATTCATCATTTCACCTTACGCTGTCAAAAGTAAGCTGAGGAGCTTTTACACTCGCTAGAAACTATGCTATTTCTGCTAAGCTTAATGATAAAGCTCTTCAAAGTTTGCTCTCAAATAAGTTAAATTAAGTCTATTTGTAAAGCCGTAGGAGAAAGTCGTTAAAGTCTTATTACTTTTCTAATTTACCGAGTATACCTTTTTTCGTCCTCTGCTAATGAATTGAATCACGGGGTTTTAATTGTCAAAGAAAAGTTTGACATAGTTCGAAATGTTGAGCTTCAAGCGATTGATTATATGGTACTTCATTTGAACATAAATTATAAAATTATGCAACTTCATTATTAGGTGTATCGATAAGTCTTTGCCGATTTTGATAGACCTCTATTTGAGCTCAGTTTGTGTCCAGACACGGTGAAGACAGCATCTTCATAAATTTTTTTAGAGCTATAATTACCGAATTCAGTTATATTACCGAGTAAAAAAAAAATATTTTTATTGAGGATAAAATCTGGAACTGGAACTGATAAACCCTTAAATTTTGATGACTACATATTTGAGAGCCAAAGTGGAAACATATCCTCGATTAAGTATCAAAGAATTATTGTGGAAACAAGTGCAAAGTTTTGTTGTCAAGATGAAAATTTTGCCCTTTTTTATACCGAATTGTGACTGCGAATAAAAAACATAAGTTGTTGACAAAAATTGACACATAAACAAAACTTGCCAGATTAAATGTTACCCATTTTACTTGTTCAGTCGTATATTATGCATTAAAATTAATAACCTGACAGACAAACAGCGATCTTTCAAATGCTTTAATCTCGAATGAAAAGATATTCACAATTCAATAGTTTTTCAATTAACAAATCCCCCATTCATTTGAAGCAATGAGTGGCAATCGAAACATTAAGATTTACTCTGGTCGTGAAATTTTGGATTGTTCAAAATGCGAAAATTACAATTATAACATACATTTAGATAATTCAAATCCAACTATCATGTTCCGCTTTAATGCCATGCATTTGAGATCATCCATGCAAAACTTTAAACGCGTTTTAAGCCCAGTATATGGATATATGGCTCTTGCTTACGTAAGCAAGCGGGATAAATACCTTAATCATCCCGGCTATATATCAAGCTTCCTAGTATAATATTCGAACCGCATTTGGAGTAAATAAACTCGTAATTATTTGGAGAATTTCGTATTCCTCCTCAGCAGTTAAGCCATAAGATAAATGCTAATAAGATTACTGGATCAACGGGAGCACTCACTAGAAGTTTGCTGTGATCAGAATCGAGTTTTGTCAATTCTGGTAGAACTTCGTCAAGTGCTCGTAATACATCGGTTAGGAGTTTGACGACATTCGCTTCGTCAGTTCGGATAATGTCATTGCAACTGTTTGCATTAACCGCATCGCTGCGGTGCTCAAAGACGCCATTTATTACCGATACCCCTGGGTTTCATGGCATCTGCAGCTGCAATTTTCAAGACGTTTATATGAAGCAACTGCAGTTCATATGATACAAAGTTATCGCTTGAGCTTACATTTGAATCCTGAGAGATGAGGGACTAAATTTGGTTTTTGCCATCTTCCAGTCCAATGGTAGAAATGCTATGCACGCTTTAATAATACAGCTTTAATTTTTCAAATTATGTTGTTTACACTCAAACCATTGCTGAACTGAACTTTGGTCATAAAATATCAGTTAAATCATTTTACTCATATAATTAATAAAATATGCGAGAAACTCGCGCGGTAAAAGTGAAATTTGTGTTTGTGTAATATATAATAAAATAGGTGCGCCACTAGTCACACACACATAAAGTAGAAGCGGCTCGGCGCATGCGTATAGCGTGTATATAATGTATGCGACGGAGATTAAAAAAGTTTCATTTCTTGTAACGTTCAATCCAATTTGCCCTACATTGTCTACAAAAACTTCTAACAAAAACTTTCAAACGGTCATAATTACATATTTACAAAAATAAAAATGCTTTTATGCCTATATATTTATTTCAATTAATAGATTTTACTCTAATAATTTCCCTTTATTGGTTTGTATAAAGAGATCTAAAAAACAATTCTGATCAGCAATATGATTTAAAGGTACTCAATCTAAAAAAATATTTTAAAACCCTTGGTGTAAAAATAATTCCAATATTGAGATCATAAATAGTATTCAAGAAAAGTTTTTAATTAGAATTTTTGAGCATAAGATAGTCCAATATGTCAATCAATATCGAATGCCTTTACCATGTCCAAGAAACTCATTTTTATTCTTAAATTTAATTATTATTTGCCTAGCATTAAGTCATAATTTGATCATTTTCTCATAATGTGTGACATAAAAATATTATTCATAAGATAAAATACAGCAAGACTTGTTTAAACATTAAGAGTTTGAGCATTCGCTAAAAATTATATCAAGATCACGATATAAAAAGTATTACTGTTCCTCAAGAAAAACACTGAAATACAGGATCACAAACATATGTAAGATTTATTAGAAGGATGGTTTACAGGTTTAATTGATTTTTGGGTCGTCTTTAACTCTGTAAATACCGTGCGCACAAATTTGTGCGTTTTATAATTTATTTAACATGTTGATGTCATTAAGATTAAATTTAAAACTACTATCAACTGGTACTAATTAATCAAAATTTGCATTTAAAAATATTTGTTCTAGTCAAGATATCAGCTGAAAATTTGCTCCCACATATTTTCTACACAAATATTTTTTGTGCATTTTTTGCATACAGATATCAGCTTACGTGAAATAATCAATTTTTATAAGGTTTCCCAGATAACTTTGATACCCAAATTCCGATCATCTTAAGACTGATGATATTACAGCTTTATAAATCAACAAACCACGTGTATGTTTCTAATTAGCACAGGATATGTCTGATTATTGTTGTGTTCTTAATTAATATATTATTTAGTAAAACATTAACTCAAATGACGGGCATAATTAAAGGAAGGCCATCATTTACGACTTGGTATCGTATATCAAATTACTATGTATGCTTCGTACAATATAGCATCGCTTTTCCGCGTTGATGAGGTCGAGGCTTTCAAACACGCTTATTATAGGCAAAATTCCCCGGACAACAAAAGCCTCAATTATATTATAGATCCATCATCTGATATTTCAGCACCTTTGGCGAGGAGATAAGACCTCGTATGGGGTAGTTTTTTTTCCCGGCGATGGTGGCGCTCTTCGGCCCGGGCGTGGGAGTAGAAAGCCCTCATCGTTAATTAAAGTGGAACAACAGCCTCCTTCCATTGTGCTCCTGGGGACAATATGGATGGCTGTGGAATGTTGATTCTAAAACAATATTGTCTCATCACCTAGACGCGATATCCTGCTTCGCGCCTACATGCTTTCATCCCGCCAATGTGTCTTGTTAAGTTTCAGCATTGAGTATATATGAGCAACCCCTTTCACGGCTTCAATTCTCGGTAAATAATATCCAATCCTCCCTCATAAGTCCTTGATCTTCAACTTCTCTCGTGTTGGGGATAATTTTCTCCGTCGCATTCAGTTGTTGGTAATGGCTCCATTGCATTCAAGAGGACTCGTTGAGTTAAGCATCATGTTCATGTATCATGCATCATGTCATTTATATATATATGCGATAATATATAATGTTATATTTTATTTATAATCGAATAAAATACACTAACTAACCCGATTAGTCTTATTCGGATAACTTCGTTTTGTAATGAGAGTTTGTAATCCTTCTATAGACATGGTGACCGATAGCGAGGCGTCAATTTGTCATGTTAGCGGTCCGAAAAACGGACCAATTGGATAAACAGACTTTATGGCCACTTTGTCCACTTTTAGGACTTTTTACTTTTTACGTCTCCGTGTTGCTTTGTCTCAGATATGAAATGATGGACCCATGTTTCATCCTAAATGGATAGAAAAACATGGCCTTATTGCTGTGAAACATCGCCAAACACTCAATTGAAATATTATCATGACGCTTTATTTGTTCCATTGTGAACAGACGCGGCACTCATCTTGCGCACAGTTTTCTCATATCCAAATTTTCAATCAATATGCATGCATAGTATGTACTTATCGATACACCTAATATTTTCATATGAAATGTCCGATTTTTATCCATACTCAATATTTCTTATTGAATTTAAAGATCGATACAAGTTTTTCATTCTTCACAAAAATGACTTTAATTTATTAGAAATAAGCAAATGCAATGAAAGGGCAGTACAATATTGGTTTGAAAAAATGATTTAGGAAATTTACTACGTAGACGATTAAAAGCAATGTTGATGACGATGAATTATATGCGTAAATTGAACGAAATTCATCTACTACTCTACAATGTATTATAGAAAAGTTAAAAGTGAATAATGTTGCCATTAAATAATATAAAAACGTCAATATATGGGGAAACTTCTTATATATACGACTGCATACTTGATAATACAAGCACATGGATTAACAGTTCTATACGATTGATATAAACCATTTCTCATATGCACAGAACTCAATATATGTTATCACTCAATGGTTATCAAAATATAGGAATATACAAATAGATCCGAATGGTGATTGATCCAAATATAAATTATTTAAGGAATACTGGATTAAATGATTTGATCCATCAGCATCATTCTGAATCATAAAATATCAAATTGGGGTTGATCAAATATAATCTTTCAAAGTTTATCATTTGAATTAATTTCGCTTTTAAATTGGATCACCAAAAGTTGTGTTCCTATATGAAATTATGCCACATAAAGTGCTTGAAATGAAATGCAAATTGTACTGATATCATAAATCCGGCTAACTCGTTTAGGGAAAAGAACTTTTCTCGCGACGAAACTTCTTGTTGAAAATAAAGTTTTCCAACCCTTCTTGTATGATTTACTCGCTATAGTGAAATAATATTTTCTCATGATATCATATAGCGTATCAATGACCCAATAAAACTTCTTACAACTCCAAAAAGTCATTCGCTCTACTTTTCATTTCATTCCACTTTTTTCCATAAAAGTGTCCCCCTATCCGGAAGACATGTTCGAGTTATTTGTTTTAGGTCTTCTTCCACTTTTTATCGTTCCAACAATCTGTGTTTCCAGAATTGCTTGCTAAGACAAATACTATGAAACTCGAGGGTACGTAAAGAGCTAAGTTTTCCCCAAACCGAAGCATAAGCAAGACTCTTAGAAATGGAAAACTCTTTGCCGCACAAGTTGAAAATGGAAAACTTTCCATTTTCACTATTTTTAACTCTCAATATTCAACAAGGAAATGAATCGAAAACTCGAACATAATGTTAAGATTTATAAATGACCTAATTAAGCCGTTTTTTTAAGAATTGTATTAAATTTTCACGAAGTTTTAAATCACTCGAAGGGCTGCAAATGAAAGATCAATTAAGTCCCAAGAAAGCGTATCGTAATTTCGATATTGTTTGCTTCATTCTACCAAATATCCAAATAAAACACGTTATGAAAGCTTAAATATTTGCTAAGGCTTAAACGATAATTAGGTCACATTTGACCGAATTAGCCACGTTCCGGTTTATGTACATTGTAAATGGATAAAACGTGTTCATTTCTTCAGTATGGTCATCCCCTAGCATAGATTTATGTATTTTGTTGAATTCTAATTTCAAAGTATTCGTATTTAGATTCATACGACATGTATTTATGACAGTCATGCAAATTTCGTGCGGGTATTCTGGTCTAGAGAGTTTTTTAAGTTCGATGAAAAAGGAACAAAAATATTTTTAAAATACATTTTTTACCAGACCATTTTCAGATTATACAAAAAAGGAAGAAAAAAAACTTTATCTATTTTAACAATATATACTAAATTGTCTAATCCCTAATTTTCTCATTATCACTTAAATATTGGACCGACCCAAACGGTATAAGCCCGCAAAAAGGCAATATTTTTGACCGATTGTAAAATTTAAACTTCTTCGGACAACTTCGTTTTGTAATGAGAGTTCGTCATCGTTTTCTGGACATGTTCAGGTATGGAATTCATTCGTCATATCAGCGGTTCGAAAAGCGGACCGGTTGGATACACAGACCTTGTGGCCACTCCGTCCTTTTTAGGGCTTTTTGCGTTTGCGATTCCATGATTTTTTATTTTATTTTTTAACTGTTTTTTTTAATGATTAATAATAAAATTTTGAGATAAATCTGGTAGAAACAATAGAAAATTATATAAAAAATATTTTTATTAAATATAAATTAAACCAACTACTTATAACTTAAGATATCATGTCAACCGTGTTCAAAAATTAGTTTCGAGAAAAACGCGTTTGTTCATTTCATGGACCGACATAAAATAGCTATAACTCCGTAAATAATCAGAGTTTTATGAATTTATTTGGATAGTGTATTCTTAAAAGTCTAAACTTTGAAAATATGTATTAAACAAAATCGATTCTTTCAATATTCTAGACTAGAACACCCCTTTAAAAGATCCCCCTGCGAGCTAACAATAAACATTTACAATTTTGTAGCGATTGCGATGATTAATCTTTATTTTTTAACAGAATAAATTTGCAGTCATACACAGGCAAACGTCACAATTTCAAGGAATAAGAAATATACACTGATATTTAATAAGGTTGAGATATACGAGAGAATTTGTCGAGTGTATATTTATTTACATAATAATATCAATCCAATGTGGGATATTTTCCTCTTCCGGGCGCGTATTTTTTTTCGGAAAAACACTCCCGGCACCCCACAAATCCCATTAAAGGGAAAAATGTGTTTATAAAGAGAAAATATTTTTATTTATTTGAGTTAAAAAGGAGTATACACATGGCGAAGTTTATGCTGAGTCTCATATAACCGTGTGGGTCTGAAGTCCGAGATTCGAATGGCGATTGATCTGGGGATTAAGGTATTAACCGCTAAGGTTTCTCTTCCAGCCCCCGTCCGACTACCCTCCGGGTCTGGACAGAGAAGTGGGCTCAGCTCCTGGCGCTCGCCACCCCACGGCGCCCCAACCCCCGTGCGTATAGTTTCTTCAAGCGTAACTTCAAATAGCCGGATTGGGGAAACGCTGATTCTCGGTTTTAATTCATACGGAAAATATCACTCGTTCAATCGCACAACTTTAAGGTCGTGCCCTTCAATTATACGTGTTCATAATAACGGTTCGCTTAACTTCCCGGAAAATTTCGCGTTATACTTCAAGAATTAATTCGGCCCGAAATATATGGGTTTTTACTTGACCAAGTTCCCCAAACTATGTTAAAGAACATGTTTTTTGCGGACTTGATAAATTCATCCCTTTTCCGCGCATTTCGTCCCTTTCTGTGTTTATTTTTAACAAAAAATAGGGCTCGTCCGGGATTTGAACCCGGGACCTCTCACACCCAAAGCGAGAATCATACCCCTAGACCAACGAGCCGCTTGGAGTAATTAAATTAATTTTGTTTGTGTTGAAAACATTTGTTAATTACTCGTGTGCAAACAAGTCTGCAATGTGTGTTGATATATCGGACACGGTTTGTATGACGAGAAATTATTTGCTCATACGGAGCAATTAAATAAACACTTACAAATGACAATTAATCAATTGAATTTATATCTGTTTGATAATATCAACCGATAAAGCATTAATTTATTATCTATCAAAATATTGAATTATAAATTAAACTATGAAGGATATCGTTCATTGATATAGAGCAGTAATTCCTAAAAGCAGTCTATATTGACATCCAAGGGTCAATTCCGACCTGCAAAGGGTCCACGTCAGTTTAAAAACTAATTAGGGGTGCATGATATTTAAATGGAGGTCAACAAGAATAGATCTCATTTAGACAGGTCATCAACAAATGTTTGGCTTTCGAACAAAAAGACTCTCTTCTCTTAATGACTCTTTGTTCACACGAGAGAGAAAGAGAGATCTCGCCGCGGGAAGGACGTCCTCCCGCAGCCAAGGCTAACCGATAACTCTTCCCGACTCCCGCCTCCTGCGCGTCACCAACCAATCAGCAACGGTGCACGTACAAGAAGCAATCGATCGGTATTGCAGACGTAATGTGTCCACAACGCCACAGAATATGGCGCTGTTAAATTACCACATTGCGCCTAGAAAGAGACGGAAGATATCGCTGTTAGTTTAGCGAATTAAATCTGCTCAGACTAACAGTGCTATTGCATGGGGATGGTAAATCGCCCACGCTACACTAAATATTATTGTATTTAAGAAAGTTAGAGACATGATAATTATCTAAAAAATGATTGTCTCGAAATGAAATGCATTTTAATGGCATGAAACTATTTTATATTCATTTAAAGCTTATTTATATATTTTACTCCTACTCAAAAAATATAATATTAGTAATAATTTGTTAAAGTCGTTTATATATATAAACAATTTAGTCAGTGACATTTTTATTTTTTTGCAAAAAATAAGGAACGAATCATTAAAGCGCTCTGTACGCAGGGCATCTAAAAAAATAAGTTTACAGGGGTTCCTGAGGTCAGGGAAATATTTTTAGTTTTGAAGTTGGTGCACCTGTTGTATACAGGAAATTCTAACGGTTGATTTGTTTGGTCTCGCGTGTTTGTCGGCCATTTTGTTCAGTCACAGTAAACTCTTTCAATGGAGAGGTCGTCGCGGACTCTTGTGGTTAGAAGAAGTTGTGTATGAAATGGGTGCCCAGAATGCTTACACCAGAACACCGTCAAAATCACGTGACCACCACTTGCTAATTTTTGGATAATTTTGCACAGATTTTTTTTTTACTCAATCGTGATGGGAGATGAGACGTGGATGTATCACTACACTTCAGAATCCAAAAGACCATCCAAAAAGACCTGGCAGGAGGTTTATGATACTGGTATACAAAAGTTTATGTCCTGACTACAGAATCAATCTCGATTATGTTGAAAAAGAGTTTATTTTTTACATTATTTTTAGCAATATATACAGTTCAAAGATTGATTACAATACGACATTGAACGTCAAAGTATTCTAATTATTGGATACAATGTTCCCATGTAGCTCGTTATAAACATTTTTAGCTTGCTCCCTGAAACGTCTGGAATGATTTAGCATCCTTGCAGCTTACGTGGCACTAACGACCTGAATATAAGTTAATAAATCTTGGACCATTGTTAACGTGTCCTTGCGATAAAATGTTATTCGCCTGTTACGGTAAATAAGATCGTATCTATTCGAAATATCAATACACCTATGTTTGACCTACTTAGACGATCGTTTTTAGTCGAGGTCCTTTCCTGGAAACATTGTTCAATTCCCGACCTAGACAATAACATCCTATGAATTTGGGTATGAATGATTCTTCCCGAATGGGCATTAAGGAGTAGACATCACTGTCGAATTCATATTATACATCCTAAGAAGAGACATTTATACATAATATGGAAATAGATCTAAATCATATTTTCAATAAAATCACACACACCCAATGAAATGTGGCGTGATTTTTATGACTATTTTTTTTATTTCGGGAGCAAGTATTGAAGTCAAAAGAAATATTAATCATACGTCCAATTTTGACGTTATAAATGAATCGATTTATAACATAATACGTTGTTACATTGAGAGTTTTCACAGACTTGATTAACGATTCTAAGAAGAAAAAAAATATATAAATCTCAAAGAAAAGTATTTGAGACCGTGATTAAATGAAAAGTAGGGTGTTATTCATTCAAGCAGAATTGATATCTTGATACCTAAAAGGGAAAAAATCTGGATATATATGGAAAAATATTATTTTGTCTTTTGTGTGGGAGGTGTAAGGCATTAATATTCATGGATTAATTTTTAAGAACCCATCCGAAAATAATTCGACATCTTGTTTATTATAAACAGGATCCCTTATGAGATGTCCAATCAGGTTTAAATCTTAAACGCCTCGAATTAACCGACAGACAATAATTACATTGTTGTCTCATTTCCCAAATCTACAAAGATGTTGCATCGTTCGTCCAATTGATTGTGAAGCCAGAATCCCAATTAAACGGGATAGCCAGGAAGCTGCGTTACCGGAATTTCAATTAATTCCCAGTGGAGTTCCAGCGGGTGGATACAAAAATGAGGAATTCATCCACGTGCCCTTCTTCCTACTAAGTAACTGGCAATTTTCGCGATGCGGACTTAATGAAACAAAGTTAACCGGATGAGGGGAAAAAAGAGCTGGCTTTTCGGGAAGATGTCAGGGAATTTGTAAAGCAGGCCTGGACGACAGACACTGCTGAATAAAATTGATATATTAAAAGGTCTCGTCTCTGATGATGACTTTTTATACAATAGCTATATGAAACCCGCTTTTTATATATTTTCGATCTATATTGTAACATTAAATCTATGAAACAATCCTCCAATGCTTTTCGGTTGTCAAACAGGACAGGAGACAGGAACGTCGATTACATTACATGACGTATCTATTAACAGATATTCTTATCAATCTCCCTGAATTAGAAAGCAATCCCTTTTATGAAACCATTGCCAACCATTTTGACATGGCTTTTATAGCGAATATATGTTTTTAAAAATATGTCCTGTAGATTTGAACTCAAGATGATTGAGTTATTAGTCCGACAGCTTAATCGCGGGACTGCCTACAAATATATGATGTTTATTACCCCATAATGCATAGCAATATATTTTTTTGGGTGTCATCCCATCTTGGTTTATAAATTTGAAGTTGATTTAATCCCAGCTACTATTGTGTAGGACAGTCGTCTTCGGAGGCGATCAACCCTTTCAGACTGCATCCCACCTACTTATTCTATTCAACCATCTGATTAAAAATAGGTCCACGAATTGGAAGAAGTTGGTCTGAGAAATAACTTTAAAAAAAAACAGATCTGTTCATGTTCAGACATATACACCAACTGCGAGACTTCCCGATGACGATCCATTTCTCGAGCATGACCGTGACTAGCTTGAGATTCATAGAGAAAACGTTTATTTTTTCAACACATTACGTACAGAAAACATACAACAACTACAACATACGTACAACAAACCTCCTGCAAGATTCAAATCCAGAGATACCAGATATAGATTGTACTATATATCGAGGATAAATAATTTCTCATTAGTAGAGTGATAAACAAAAATAATGATTTTATTGTATACATATAAAGGTGCGGCAAGGAAACTACCTTATTTTAAAAATTAATAATATAAACAGTATTAAAGATATTTATTTTATTATTTTTTTAAATAATAGAAAAACATTTAAAGTTTTTATTTATTATGTTTTAAAAAAATAATAATCAATTCTTTGAGTAGTAATCAAATTTAAAAATGATGAAGTTATAAATGCCATATTCGCTTTACATCGATTATGATCTGTCAGTTTTTATCAGCGTGAGACAATCTTTAATTCGAGTCAGACTCATTGGTAAATAAACACTGTTGATAACACTTGAGAACTTCATTTCATCACATAAATAATACGTTATTGATCTGTATAATCACGCGATGAATGCATTAAGTTCTTCGTCTCTGTCTTCCATGCATAGTTACCGAACTGCGCTATGTTTTATCCGTCTCTGTCTCTCTTCAAGCTCAGCGTGCAAGAGCGCTTTTTCTGAATCACTGGAATTCGCTCGCAAATACGCGACTGTACTACCTTACGGGTTAAAATAAAATCCGTTTTCGTGAATGTTTTAAAATAGTCGAGTTTTGAATCTTCTCGCCAGGATCTCTGAGTTATTCATTTTTATAATAAGGTAATTTCCCTGTCGTGTCCTGTATATAATCGTTGAAGAAGTTGTTTCACTTTTCAAGCGCCATTCGTATTGCTATTAGCGCGAGCAATCAAGATGTCTTTTATCTTTCCGAACTTTGAAAGATTTATTGCCTTTTGCAAGGGGTGATAAATTTGAGATTTTCATGCTTATTACTAAAATGTATCTTCTATTTTCTTGGCTGCTGCAACAGCTTGTTCAACATTTTGTTCGACCAATCGATGCAAATAATCTAGAATCCTATATAATGTAGCTATTAATTATATACTGACGATTGAATCGATTATTCCAAGAGTATTTATTGGGAAAAGTTGAGCGTGATCAGTAATAAATATTGACGAATTGTTAGTTGGACCAATACGAATTAGAGCACCCAGGAAAACCAACATTCCGCATCCGTTATGTGTGTATACCGGGGTTTTACCTAAATACGATATCCACACTTTTCGTCGGACGCCTTAATTTATCCCACAAATTTCCACACCATTTAGCTGAACTAACAACACAGCAGCAACCTAAATTACTTTATCATCCATTATATTTACCTCGCTCCAATGAATACCCCCGACTCCCGGTCCAACTGCGGAGGAATTATTCTCTGCGTTGATTGTCTTAAATGTTTGTTCCACGGGTACAAATTGATCGGAAACTTTCACAAAACACGCTACACATTAATGGAATTATTGGGAACTATTAGTTCTGTGTAATCAAACAGAACGCAAATTGAACCGCCCCCAGATGGGGGGGTGGCAAAAAAACCCGCAGCTCGGACCGTTGAGCACTTAGATAAATTTCTATTCCGTCTAGTGGAAATGAAATTTGAATGCAAATCGGCGCAGAAAATAGAATAGAGGGGCCCCATGTTTATTTCTGTGAACGAATAACCCGGAAAACTAAATGTAGGATGGTGCAGTCGTTCCGAAATCTGAAAGCGCAATTATATCTGCTCATATATTCATAGTCGCGTATAAATCCACGCATCTATTTTGTTGTCGTTTATTTATTGCAGATATGTTCGCAATTTAAACTCGTGTTGACAGTCGCAAAATGCAGTTTTGATTCACGACCAAGCATGCACAAAGCGCACTCATTAAGTGCATACCGAGAAATGACAATTTAAAACCCTCCTTCTGTCTAAATTACAATCGCCAATTATAAAACAACAGCACAAAAATACCATGCGGAGTGCATAAAAGCTCAAACTCAAAGCATAATCCATCAAATCCCAAGGGCTTATGCGATTTTGAGGAACAAATTTCGTGCAAGTATTATAATCGCGCCATCAATATATGGTTTAACTTGAGCATAAGGGCCTCTTTGGGCTTGAAGCTCTAGCCAAACGACCCTAATGCATTAAACCTCCCGACCACCCTAAACTTACAACGTATAAAATTGGCAACATGCCGATGATTATTAAAATATACATTTTGGCTTCCATGATTTTAAATATGCTGTACTAAGAACTGCTTGCTTAATTAATTTGAATTAATTTTTTTTGCATCTTTAACCACTAATAAAATCTACATTTTATCTACAAATAGTTTAAATTAATTATTACTAAATGAGCGTCATCTATTTTCTATATAAGATGGCTAGGGCTTCGATAGACGTGGCTAAAGTCATAACGCGAGAATTTGATTGAAATATTGCAATTTTCAAAGTATTGCGATATTAAAAATACTACAATATAATTTCTACAATAAGACATTTACTTGATATTTGTTTATATGCTATAAATTTTTGCATATTTTTGTACTTAAGAAATTTTTCCATGCCAGCAGCTGAAGGTAGAAGTTGAATTAAGTCTGAAAATTGCTTTTGCATGCCCCAATTTGCAATATTGAAAGCTTTTAAAAAATACATAGAATATCAAGCACTCCGCTGTGTAAATTTGTGTTTAATTAATCAGATATGGTATGCACTTTTATGATTGAATATTTAATACCACATGAATTTCGTTCCTGTCATGAATATCAAATTTAAGGGATTTAAAAGGCGATTCAGCATCTCATCCTGTGTGCTCAATCGAATCGTTTGTATATCTGTGGATCGAAATTAATCGCCACTTTATTAAAGCTGAAAGAACAACTATTATATAAAAAATAAATATATATATATATATAAAAAAAAATGTAAAACTAAATGATATGCTATGTACCATGTTACATTTTTAGAGTGTATCAATCCCTAAAGGAGTACTATCCCAGGACCTGAGATCCCCCCTCTACTATTCAGAAAGAACTCAGAGACAGACAGAGACAGAGAGAACGTAGCGCAGCTCAGGAAAAAGAGATGGAGAGCTTCCCCGCATACATCGCACGATTGTATAGATCTTTAACCCAAATTTATCGACTAATAATGATTTCGATTTCAAGCTTGTTATTAGTTTACGCAAATAATTGACCGAATATTTTGTGCTATCGACAGTGTTTATTTATTTAATTGAATTGTCTTACACTGATAGGAGCTGACAGAAAGTAATCGGTGTAAAGCGATTATGGCATCAACGGCTTCATCGATTTTATTTTTGCTCACTCCTCAAAAGATTAATGGTAAAGCATATTCCAAACGTATAATGAACTTGATCCTAGAGTCTTATTATCAATAAGTTTCATCAAAATTTATCACAAGATTTGGGTTCAATTCCAAATTGTGAAATAATTTAAATCCATAACAACAAATTCCAGCGATGGAAAGTATCATATAATCTAATCGATCGTCTGGATCCAGCCTTAGAATTTTTGGAACTGAAGAATTATAGACCCTATTCTACCTACATTTCCTATTCAAATGATTTTATTTCAAGCCATTGATGAGTATGCACGCACATGTAGCGTACGCACTCAAGCGATACAGAGAGAGTATGCCCGCATATATGCAGCGCTCGATAGCGCTTTCTTTTCAATGTCGTGTTGCTTTGTACTTGCAGATAGTCTCGCGGTTAAGCGGTTGGACTCGTAAATTAATCATCTTGGGTTCAAACCTACAGGAGGTGTGTCTCAAACATTACATTTGCGATCTCTTTTCTTCTTTTGTCACGTTTCAATTGAATTCAATTAAATGGAAAAACATTATCTGATAGAAAAAAACTATTTATCATTATTCTACATGTACATGTTATTTTTAAAATTCTCACTAATCAAAGGGTTAACACATTTTAGTCGGGTGGTAACGCGCGCGAGCTTATCATTGCAGTGGGCGAATTTCCCACTGCAATGATAAGTGAGGATCCTGGACAGTTTTAAGTGCCCATGAATCCCGGGATTAGTAAACGTAGTCCCGAAAAATTCGAGATTGAAATTTTTATCTAACAGAAATCGTACACTTCACCAGCACGATGAAGGCTTCTAAATCAAGAAATTTCCGCCGAAATCTGGACGCTCAAAAACAGTGACGTAACTACTCATTTGCGAGCTTAGGTGATGCCTAGGGATAGTAACTGTCTAATCTAAGTACATATACATATATGTCTTTCAAATTGTTACATTAACCTTTCTCTACCGGTGATGTATTTACTACACATCGACTCTAATAATGGGAACATCGATATGAAATAAAATAGATACGGGGTTCAGAATTTTTGTATTCCTCCGTAATATAATTATGAATCACATCAAAGTATTATAGTATAAAAGTATTCATCTGCAGCGACGGAAATAAATAATTTGTCGGGAAATTGGGATTTTTGCGAGTTTTGATCCGTGTCTCAGCAGAAAGGAATTTTATCATTAAGCCAAACATGCTTTAATGACCACTCGATGCTTTAATGTTACTTTCAGCATATTTTCAAAATAATATTTGAATTTTTTATTTTATCTATTTTTGAATTGTAATTTTTATCTTGTTTTAAATAAATAAATTTCTCTTGCCTTCAAGTTATTTTTTATATTAAACAAATAGACTTATTAGTAATGTTTGATCAAATTTATCAATGTAATTTCTTAAACTATTGATCCTGGGACTGATCTCGGAATGGTCTAATGCAATCCCGAAATCCCTGGATCGAAATTTTGGCTCGAGATTGGATTCCCTAGTTAATACTGCACAGTGTAAAATTAATATGACACAGCACTAATTGCGAAGAAACCTATTATTAGGCGCCCCGCATAAAGTGTGTTGACTCAGTCATATATGGAAGACAATAAGAAACCAATACATGAAAAATTCTTTCCCTTACGGAATGTCTCTTATGCAGATCGCCTACATCTATTGACGAATTTTATATATTAACCCGTTAATGACGGATACACGATTTTTTTTACATAGAATACAAAATATTGAATAATCACATCAATCGTTGACAGATGGCGACAAAATGTTTATTAAGATTATAATGGAATATTTTTAGATCGTTCATCTTCTTTTTTGGTCCTCTTAGAATCATAATAAATAGTGTGTATTGTTTATGTTTACTCGAAGAAAAAAACGAATACTGTTGATATCAATAGTGTGAAGGTTCATTTATTAATGTACACGCTTCGCTCACGCTGCGCGGTCCTAAGAGAAAAGTGGATTTGTGTGGACGATAAGTGGTGGACATACATAGCATCTATGTTTAACTTGATTCAAAATGAACTCACTAAATGAAAGATTTAATATATTCAAGTTAATATATTTCAAGTTTTGAAGGTATTCTGCAGTTAAGTAGTTAATATAATAGCATAATGCATTTCAGGCGAAATTCTATTCGGAGTGAATAAATCGTCGCTTATTAAATCGAACGCATCTACTCTTACGTGCGTGCTTCGTGTCCCTTAACCACTTAACCGCAGCAGTACCGTTTCAACCACAACACCGCTACGCTCTTAAAACGATCGAATCAAATTTACGCCTTGCGTATTAATTGAATCCATTCTGCGCTAATAGTATAATTACATCATTCCAATATCACACGACGCCTCCATAAACAAGCAGCCAAATTGAACAGCCCGTTAGTCAACATTTAATGCGAAACATAAACAAAGACGACACGAAAAACGCTCTCATGATTGTTGCGTGCGCAAATTAATAATTGACTTTTGTTTATGAAACAGTTTCGTCTGCACTTGTTTGATCAGTCCGTATGAAATATAAATACGGCAAGGTAAATGTTTACATTCGCCTAGTTAAAATTAGTTTCGGTTTCAAGCACGCAACGTAAATTTGTACAATGAATGTTCTATTTACAGAAACAAATGTATTTTGTGCCTTACCTTTCGCTCTCTCGTCTTCTTCTTCTGCAGTGTTGACTGTACTTTGCGGAAACTTCATTAAGTATTATCAAGAATTTCGATGTTAATTATTCGGCTCTGTTTGTATTTAATTGAACCCCCTCCGATGCTGTTTGATCACATCTGGCGGAAACAAAATCGATTCAACAAGGAGACAATGCGTATTTATGTATTTGACGGAGGAAACACTGCGATTGAAACTCATTGGTTTTAATGAATCCAATTTAAGAGCGAACAAAATATATACGCGCCCGGTCTTCGAAGGGTTAATTGGATAACGCAACCTAAGCTCATCGCTCTATATTGCACGATCTGCCGATAGTTTATATACAATGTATGTATGCAAATATTTAGACCTGAGTGCAAATATCCATCAAATGAATTCAGTGTAAAAATAAAATTAAATATAAAAAAATATGTTTTTTTTTTAAATTTAATTTTTTTTTTCAAGCCGATCCATCAAATTTTGTTTGGGTTTAATTAAAACTTACATCGCACAAAAGTATTATAGCACGTGTACACGTGTAATTTTTAAATTCAAATTGGATCTTATTTTAATTGTGCCAAAATTGAGTCAAAAATAGTATTTTTTCGAATGTGGATTTTTTTTTAAAAAAATGTTTTTTTTTGTTTTTGCACTTTTTCAAGCGAAGATTTTATGTTTCGGGGGGTGAGAATTCGCCGCGGTTCGCCTCCGAGCGACCTTAGCTAGATTTGGGTCAACCCTTGACTGACAGCTGTCAAAAAGTTGGCCAATAACAATGCACAGAATCACCTGACGTACTGTATATAAACAAAAACAAAGTGTGGTGCGCGTCAGTCCCCTTAGCGGTCCGGGCGAGACTGGCGCAGTCCGCGCGCGCAGTCGCAACTGTCCCCCACGTTTGACGAGATCGAGGAAGAAAAACAAAAGGTCTATTTCAGGACATCCTGTCGAGATGCGCCCATCAATTATCCTAATTATCCTCCACTCACATGGAGTATCATATTCATCAGCATTACCATTGACGTCACTCACATACCGTTTTTTTTTCCGACAGTCCAATTTCGCCCCGATCAAGTTGCAAGAGCGTGTGAATATGTGTTTATAAAAGTGTTCCTGTTATGCCTGGACTCCCACGCGATGGGGCTTCCACAACTGTGATGATAGCTTTTATTTTCCAATTTGATCCAACAGTACAATCGGCGTTTGCTGTCAATTAAGTCATGACCTGAGCAACTCCTCACAGTCTCATAGCCATGCATTGCTCCTAATTAATAGAAGATTTAAAATAAACTTTTAATAAGCTTTCTCATGTTCAAATTTTCAGTCAATGTGCGATTTACAGCACTTTTTGAAATGTCTACCATATCTGCTAACTCGCATACTTTCAGTCGACAATCATCCAATACCATTTCATGGATTTTATTCACCATTTCTGATGTAGTCACCTCATTTGGTCGATCCATGCAATGTTCTTCTTAGCCTCGTTAAAGCTCTGCCATCCAATATTTCACTGTTGTAAACGAAGGACCAAATCATCCCAGAGTAGAATCTAGCTCGGTTTTGATATTGGTTGTACTCACATAGCAAAACATGGTTCACATAACGATGAATAAATACCATATATAAGTCAGGTCGGGTACTTTTGGGACTACCCTCATATAATATGTGGCTGTCACCAGTTATGCAGATATTTTTGTTGTTGTATTAATTTTCTTGTCAAATCAAGACTTCAGATAATATTTTTATCAACCCAAGATCCAGCTTGCAATCTTTAATCATTATTATGTATTTTGTTTAACTTTTATTTTCCTATATATTTGCTATGTACCCAGACGGGGACTCCCAGATTTCAATTTTTTTTTCTAGTGTTTTGTACTCCAAGCTGGAACCCCAAAACTTCCAGCCAATAGGCATCAATTCAATATAATTTTGATTAATCTAATATATAAACATCAATGTTTGTTTGTTCGTACTGAATATGCTTCCATACCGTTCATCCGATTGCGATAAAATTTTGTCAACTTACTGTTTACACTTACGGGAATAACACAGGTATAGTAAAAATATTATATGGATACGCCATGTTGGCGCATATTGGTCTGTTGAAATGAAAGTGGGGCTACCGGGGACGGGGAGAGAAAGGATGCGCGTGCAATACGGTGTTTAAGTCGGTTTTCGAGATAAGAGCGAGTGTGCATATGTGCACGCTTTTGGATCCCAGCTCTTCGGCTCGCGCTACACGTGACCTGAAGTTGCCTGAAACCAACATTTTTGAAAAATACCAAAATACCGATATATCGTCGTGAACGCGATGACGCCTTATTCATCGTATCAAAAAGTCTTGGAAGAGATTGTAAATAATCCTATCTTAACTTAATCTTTTAACCGGCATTAATTTTGCAGATATTAGAAATTGAATGAAACGTTGTTGGACTTATATATTTTATTGTGTAAAGGCGACTTGTGCGTCCTGCCTTTATTTAAAAATAAAATAGAAACATCAAGATCAATCAATCAATTATTTGCACTGTAAGTAATGCATAATATGTTTGTTTTTTCTGTGGCATATCTGGATCATGTTACTTCTTTAATATGGCCAATCTGGTTTTGAGGATCTTCCTTTTGTGTCTGTCTTTTTTTAATCCACGTCTTCAGCCATCACCAGTTTCAACAGAATCCTTTTTTTCTAGTTGCGTGTCCAAAGAACCGAAGCATTCAGAGAATGTGTCTTCGACATTACATTTTAAATCTATTCGTCGCCCATCTGCAACTTTTGTTTCCGAGATCTTTGCTCCATGCAAAAAGAAGAATGAGATAATTGTTCAAATGCGTTTACTGCGTCATAAATTCTTGGGCAAAAATGTTGCCCCGAATTTTCGATGACTTTATTACTTAAATCTGGCTTAATTTATTGGATGACGTTTGTCATGATGACTCTGAGAGCATCAATTATTTGAAGTTTATATGCATTTCCCACACCAATCCTGTGATTTCCCAAAGAAATAAGTCTAAAGGCATCAAATCAGTGAACGGATCACGTCGCCGCCGCGTGAGATAACCATGCCCTCAAAGCGCTTGTGCAAAATGTTCATCGTGGCATGCGCTGTGTATCCTTATCATCCAGTCAAGGTTACAAGAAGTTGCTTATCATCGATCTGTAGTCCTTACCGTTGACGATGTTTGACAGATGTTTGCTTTAACAATATAGCCGCTATAACCTAACAAATTTCAAGCGACCCTATTGAAAGATCCTATATCTAATATATAAAAATAAGTTGCGTTTGCCGGCTTATGCTCGGGCGATATGCGTTGATATGCGCGTTCATCGGATTGAGATAAAACTTGGTCCACTTATTGCCAAGGAATCAGGGGGTGACATAGGCATAGTACAATTAACTTACAGTAGATTTTTAATTCAAAACTTAATGTGTGAAAGTTGTTGATTCTGACGTGTTTGAGATTATGCGTTGCTAAGGCTATAGGTATATAGTACCTACAAGTTGCAGTAGGAGGCGTCGTGTCGTCGTCACATACAACACATACGTCAAACGTCAATGTCATTTGCAGGTTATCCATCGGCGTGAGTCAATTATATCAAAATTATTTATCGCAAGCACTTTTAAAATGCTTCATTTCATTCATCGCTTATTCATGTACGTAACAATCGAAAAAATACGTTTGAGTGTTATCCGATCAAAATCAGACGACCAACGTGCAACGAGAATCGAAAGTACATGTTGATTTGAATATTGCTGCATTTCAATATGATATTCATTACGATTACAGTTTGCATCCCAGTGTAAAATGGATAAAGGTTAAATCCTGTTAACGGGGGACAAATTTATTGGTAAATTGAAAACGCCTTCATTTCGACACAATGAAAACAAACAAACCTAACCTAACCAGATTTGAATTTAAATTTAATTTAAAAAATAAAAACAAGAAACAAATGAATAATTATTTTATTTAATAACAATATGTTGACGTTGAAATCAACAATATATGGATCTTCTTTTTCATCGAAAACATTCAAAGCTCATACCAACGTCGGATATTGTCGTGCAAATTGTACATGCAAATAGGCAGTGATATGGCAGTAGTCAGTATTGAAAGACTTGATGCGCGCAACGA
Organism: Stenopsyche tienmushanensis; assembly: GCA_008973525.1. Lineage (NCBI taxonomy): Eukaryota > Metazoa > Arthropoda > Insecta > Trichoptera > Stenopsychidae > Stenopsyche > Stenopsyche tienmushanensis. The sequence continues at coordinate 65,332 of WACJ01000267.1, forward strand.
TCGAGTTCAAACTCAATTTCAAACAGGTAGATATATCAGCAGTGACGAGGCTCTTTGGCCTATTTTGAGCTTCCTAATTCACAGAAGCAATCCGAATGTTGTTCATCTCAGTGTTCATCTCGAAAATGGACAAATGCAGACACTGCAAGAAATGTTGCTGCTGAACCAACACTTGCGCTGTGTGAAGAAGATGTATTTGCAGAGACATTATGGTACGCACAAGTTCATAACTATTATACATGAAATACTACATCCGAGAATTTTCAACGACGTAAGCAAGGGATGCGTGATGAAGGCTATCGAAATCTGTATTAATCGGATGCATTGGGCCCTATTTACACATTACATCCAAATAAAGCCGAGTGTTACTATTTAAGAATGCTTTTGGTTAATGTCAAATGTCATACTTCATTGAGAAAGGTCGAACGGAAATTAGAACATTACTCGCCATCATTTTAACCACATGTCCGTCATCCAACCCGAAAGATTTGTGGTAAAAATTCAGAGAGGATTTGAGCGAAGACATTTTACACACCGTTAGCAATGACAATTCAATTGAGTTTTTGGACAATATTTTCAATCAAGCTCTGATCGAAATCGAAGACATTTGCTTAACCATCAACATTAAAGAATTCATTCAACAAGAATTCGTTCTGCATTTGAACAGCAGTACAATGCTAATGATTTGGATGCATTTGTCGAAGCAAACGAACAACTTTTGCTTGCGGAACAAAAATTGACCTACGATACAATTACAAATGATCTGTTCTTCCTTGATGCGCCTGGTGGTACTGGAAAAACGTTTCTCATCAGTTTACTATTGGCTCACATTCGATCTCAAAATAGAATTGCTTTAGCTCTTGCTTCATTAGGTATTGCGGCAACATTATTAGATGGTGGACGAACAGCGCATTCGGCACTCAAATTGCCATTAGATTTGTATTTATTGGAAGCTCCGACATGTAACATTCCTAAAGCTTCTGACATAGCTAAAGTTTTGAAAATTTGCAAGGGGATTATCTGGGGCGAATGCAATGCTTGATCGAACTCTTAAAGACTTTCGATCAAATGCAAAACCGTTTGGTGGCGCTCTAATTTTATTATGCGGCGACTTTCGACAACCTCTTCCAGTGATACTTTCATCGACACCAGCTGATTCTTGCCTCAAAGCATCGCATCTTTGGAGAGACGTGCGAAAACTGACATTAAAGACAAATATGCGCGTACATTTGTAGCGCGATGCGTCGGCAGCCACATTTTTAAAACGACTATTGAACATTGGTGAAGGAAAAGTGCATGTTGATGCTACCAAGTTTATTTCATTTCCATCGAACTTTTGCGTTGTTGTGCCATCCATCGATTTACTTATTCAAAAAGTTTTTCCGCAGATTTTTAGTAATTATAAAAATCATTATTGGCTTTGCGAACATGCTATTTTGGCAGCAGAAAACACCGACGTCAATACAATCAACCACACAATACAATAACAAATTGCAAGCGATTCTGTTACCTACAAATCGATTGACAGCGCCATGAATGCAGACCAAGCTGTTAACTATCCAATTGAGTTTTTAAATTCGTCGGATCTTCCTGATGTGCCACCGTACAAATTGGAACAAGACTCACTATGAAGAAACTGATGCCGAATATCATCGAGACAACTATATATTCTTAATGGAAAGTCGAAAGGAGAAGATGTGCTCATTCCCACCGATCACCATTGATAAGAGACGACTGCAGCTCCCCGTTGGACTTGCATTCTCAATGACCTCAACAAGGCACTTCAAATGTGCTGAAGAATCTAGAAAATCCACGTTGGACAGCCGAGAAATTTATTTGTATTTGCTAAAGACGGAAAAGCCAAAACTATTGTCTACCCTAAAGCACTTATCAGAACAATTAAGTAAGCAAAATGTATGCTGTTAATATTTTTTTCTTTATATATCATTCAATATCAATAAATGTATTCATTGTCGGAAAAAACGTCATTATTTATATCATTACTAATTAAACAGGATAACTCTTTCAAATTTCAAATGGTATTTTTAAAACTATTTCTTCTGTGGCAGCAACGCGCCGGGTTCCAGCTAGTTATCTATATTTATTTTTAATTTATTTTTGGCTTTAAATTATTACTTTTATTATGATCACTCTACGAATACGATGATGGTGGACAACCGCTTATAATTTCAAAAAAAAAAATCGCCCGTAGTATTCAAAAGTTTGGTCACCCCTGATCTACAAGAGAGTATATTTGCAGCCGTAAGTAATAACATTCGATTTATTTTATTATCCATCGATTGCAGTTGTGATAAGTATGATTCACACAAATAATATTGCATTATTTTGAATTTTGTCCAATAGAGGGTGCTGAAAAATTTTCGAAACGCGATAAAAAAATATCATCATAAAAAAAATATTTTTAGTACGCATATATGTAAAAAAAATATTTAATTATTTACAAGTTTTTAAAATTTAAATTTAAAATTTTCATTTAATAATTGCAGTACTAGCATAAATTCAGTAGATGGCGCTACGGTAGTATCGAATATACCCGCGGCATGGCGTACGCTCAGATAGACTAGGGCCGGCTGAGCGCTGTTTAAGCATACTTACCTGGCGTAGGGGATACCATGATCATGAAGGTGGTTCCCCCAGGGCGAGGCCTCTACCATTGCACTTAGGTAGGGCTGACTCCTGCGATTATCCCTAATGCGGATAACTCGGGCGCGTAATTTTTGGTAGCCGGGACTGCGTACGCGCTGCTCCCGACCATTATATATCTCACAATTTCCCATCCACTGAATTGCCCTCCACTTGCTCGAACTCAACCCTCTACCCGAAACCTTTGGGGTGCGGGATATGAGCGTGATATGCATCCGGTGAGATGCTATCACGCTCATATCCCGTAAAATACGCACCCACACACAGCTCATGTCTCGCACGAGTACACGCTGTCAATTTATTTATTCTTATTTATAAACCTTTATTCACAGAAAATATAATATTACAGGTAAAATGGTGTATCAGTATACACAATTACATGAAAAAATGGTTAACAATTTAAGTCTTAGATTACTATCCTTATCTTAATTACAAATATAAATTTTAATTAATCAATAAATTTTACATAAAAGAGTTAATTTAATTTTTGTATATTTATTTAGGGGGAAAAATAGGAAACTTAAAACCCCTTTGCGACATTTCTTAAAAAAACTATCTTACAAACTAGAAAAAAATAAATACACGCTGTCAATGAAATTGATGAATTGTTAGAAGAACAAGAACTAAACGAAGAAGAATCGATTGATATCGCTAAAACAGCTGCTCTTGAAATCAATAGCGATATCAAAAGTTCTGGTCCAATTTCAACGATTACTACAAAAACAATAAAAAATAGACTGCAAGTGGCAAGATATATAGAAATGCATTCTTAATAGAAATTAAATAATGCGTTGCTTGATATGAAGAGTTCTACAAGAATCTCAAAAAATATAGACAAACACTGATTTCTTGACACGGATTTTCTAGTGATGATGACATTGAATGATATTTATTATCTATGTTTCATAATGTTTCAATGAACATATACCGATTGCCCAGATCCAACTACATATTCTATACTTTATCGTAAATTATTTTTTAAAATATATTTTTAAATTCTTCTGGCAATGTAAGTTATACTGCGGTAACAAGAGTTCCTAATAACTCTTCAGACTTTGTCTGAACTTATACCTATTCCTGTCCCAAGACTAACTTTGTGGCAATGTTTGGTACACTTGTTTTAATATGTGTCTTAAAATAACCTGTAAATTGTCTCATTTAAAATACTTATGCAATTTCACGAATAGTTTTATTTCTCTCAGAATCATTAATTTTCAAATTTCTATTGAAGTTTACTTCAGCGCCATTTTTTAACAGCAATAATATGCGTACAACGTAACGGCATCGAAATTGGTTAAGACGTAAATATACGTCCTCGAAATACATGTTGAGTCCCAAAGCAGGCGGGACTTTTTTGTTTTTGTTTAACGAATATGTGAGTTGTCAATACATGTTTTGACATGAATTAAAGATAAGTAGCAAATTGGTTGTACTTCGCTATTATTGAGTGGACATGTACTTAGTAAACGGTAATTAGTAGCATAAGGTAAGATTCAAATGTATAGTTTTAAAATGGAAGGACAAAAATGACGTATTGAGGCTCAATTCAGACAACATAGTAAAAAGCTAAGATATGCCATCAAAAAATAGCATTGCACCTAAACCCTCACGCTTAGTTGAAAAGCATTTTCAAATAACTAATAAAAGGGAACTAAAGCCAGGAAATGTCAAGTTTATAACAAAAAAGGGAAATAATCTACATACTGGTGTCCGAATTGTGAGGTAGCACTACATGTCAACAACTGTTTTAAAATATATCACACAGAGTTTTGAATTTATGTATAGATTTTATTTTTTAAAACACTTTTTCCATTTTGTTTATGAGCTTTTGTTTATTGTTTTGTATTTGTTAACTTCTCTATATGTATCTAAATAAATAAATAAATATGTTTCATTGATTTTTTTATAAATTCTAAGCATCGTTAAAAAAATGATAACATGAACGCACGCCAGGTGGGCGAGACGTATATATGCGTCCTAACGAAAATGTGCGCGCCCACTGTATTTTGCGTTATTGAAAACGAATTTCCCGCTTAACAGGTTAATTAAGTTGAAGTGATTGTTAGTTTATGTTTCTAAATAGATATTCATTTTCATTTCAAAATAAATAAATTTGCTAATAAGACTGCTACCCTCTTATAGCATCCACTTCGTTTGCGGCTCCTTTTATGTAAGCAACAGGTAAAATACATGTTCGTCACTTGTTAACAGACTAAACACGTAAACATTTTGTAAAGGTGCCTATCTTTTTACGGCGTTTTTAGCGTGTTCCTTAACCTGAACCCCATAGAAGAGTTGATTATATTTTATTGATACACAGGCAATGGCATTGTTAATCTGTATAGATTTAATTGGCCAGACTAACAGCAACATCTTCCGTCTCTCTTTGGGCGCAATGTGTCAATTTAACAGTCGATTCGGTGATGACGCATAGGACGTGGGAGTCATCGAATAGCCTTGGTTGCGGAAGGACATCCTTCCCGCAGCCAGATATCTCTCTCTTGAATAATAAAGATGTTATCTAAGATGAGAGACTTTCTATTCGACGCCCGTCCACCTCCATCCTATCTGCCCGAATACATATCGGTACCACGTTCAAGCGCGACTATCTGAATGATCATCCAGGGGCATACACAGTAGAACTTTTATATCTACAGCTCAAGTCATTTATAACGATATTATATTTTTAAAAAAATGTATATTTTAAAGTATTATCAATAGTTGAGTATCTTTATAAGAAATACATATCAATATACATATTTTATTGTCCGTAGTTTTCTATTTGAAATTGCGCCAATTCTATTAACATTATAAACACATTGCATGAAACTTTTTCAACGTCTAATTTCCAGGAACTGAAATGCTTGTAATTCAACATCCAAGCTGATGTAGTAAAAGGAAGAGCTATGTTATTAATTCGGTTTAAGGACTTTCTAGTTTATTATTTATATACAAAGAGGAAACTGTTCCAAAACAGGGTCGGATTTATTCTAAACGCTAATGAAATTAAATTATTTACTGCTTCCATTTTCTTTTTCGGGAGAGGGTGGTGCGTATCTACCATTTTAATTATCATTAGGGGCGTTTGAATTATGTTTGTTTTGCAATTGTGCCCATTTAAAGTTGCAGATACGAGTGCAACAGCCTTAAAAGAGGCTTAAAATACGATGACTCATTTCCTACCAAAGCCGAACAATAAACATAATTCTCTCTCTTGCCTATAATAACCCTAAACCGCCAAACATCCCTTCGGACCCATTATACATAATCTTAGGATTCTAATAAACATAAAGTGACCCTTTATATTGTCTGGCGGTTATCTAAGAACATCATATTGCCCAAATACAATTTCGATCTAGAAATGTTCCACATGTTTGGCATCATATTCGTCGCAATTATATGATGAAATCAATTATCATCGGGATTACTTAATCAATGACACCCGATATTTCCGCCCGTATAATTCGCTCCCATGGATGTATGGCGTCATTTTCAATTGGCTCGAATTGCCAATGTTCATTGTCAATGCGAAATTTATAATTCCGCGGGTTATTCCAGCGGATGAGGAAATAAGCCGCATAAGCTCGGATTCATCAAGTTTGAATTCGCTTATATGATTCCGTTTCCGAAGGTAACGCTTCTTTCATTAAACTTTCTTCGCAGCCGGCAAAACTAGCGCAAACTCTTCGAGAGAGGTTATTAGCGCTTATGAATACGTCTTCGCGAGAAAAGCACTCAAGAATTACGCGAAACTCGAGAAATTTGCCCGGAGAAGTTTTAAGAAGCTCTAAACAAAATGTCACGCTCGCTAAATAAATGCATAAAATGCAAACATGCTTAAAAAAGGAGCGTTTAAAGCTCGCTGAGCGAAGCCATATCTCAACGTCACTAATGCGAAAGCTTAAACGTCGCAGACAAGCGCTTGCGTCACTTAAATAATAGATCAAGGAGTCTGCGGTTTATGAGCTTTAATTTACTAGTCAAATTTGAATAGAGCTTGTAACGAGAGAATAATATGCTATTATGAGGCGAGCAGCTCTTTCTTTATCCACCGAAATGATTCGCTTATAAACCATTATGAAGACCTTTGCTTACCTTTTAATAAACTACCGAAACGCTTCAAGATTTATTTTTATGATGAAAATGTGCATATTTCATACAATTTTTATTAGAAAACCACTTTCAGTGAGAATCATCTTACAAAGGGAATCGAAAAGCAATCCATATATTTATTTATTAATAAAAGTGATTACCTGACATGCGTTGCAATGCCACGTCTCGCATAACAAACAATATTTTTACTATGCCTATGTTATTTCCACAAGTGTAAACAATATGTTGACAAAGTTTTATCGCAATCGGATGAACGGTATGGCAGCGCATTAAATACGGACAAACAAACATTGATTTTTTATATATAAGGTAATATGAATCGAAAATATAGGTTCCCAATGTGTTTCCTACGAACCCTCAGGGGTTCTTATGTTCATTGCGGCGACTTGCGCTAATCCCGTTTTATAAGGCAGTGTTGGATTGTCAAGTACTGCCATTGACCCCTTGTAGTCGGGAACTTTTAGGAAAGGAGTGCTTTTAATCCGAAAAATATGAAATTTATGAGATATACAGTTGAAAATTAAAGTCACAACACAATGACCATAGCAATTATAAAAAATAATAACCAGTTACCGTTATAAAACGTATTCCATGACGATTTTTGAAGCGTTTCAAATATACTTTGCTAGCTACAAAGTCTTATTTTTTGTTGTCGTGTAAAGCAGCTTTGTTTTCATGGCCAATATGAACCCAGAAATAGATGTATGCCTGTTATTTTCTTTCTACTTTTTTCATTAACGAAGCTTTTCCGTAGATATTTGCTATACTTGTATTGTAATGTCGGACTGCAGGGGTGGCCGGATTATCGTGGTCTGCTGTATTGAGAAAATTTAAATAACTTACATATACTTAACTCTATCGGAGCTATTAAGAATATAATGAGTGTCTTTAAGTCGAAGCTCGATTGTTAGTGTTATCTTTCGAACAGGAGTTTGTGTTGATAATTAAGATATTCGCATAATTCTTAGCGTTGATCAAATGTTTTATTCCTTCTTGACTGTTCTGGAATCGCGTCATTAGCAGAGTATCACCACTCCTTTACAAAATCTACTCTTACCTGATCTGTTCTTTTATTTTTCGCAATATATTAATAGACAAAAAACAGCTGGACAACAGAAAGCAGATGCCATTCAAGTTGAACATTAAGAAGTATTCCGAATAAATGAACGAATTATGGAAATAATATATTGTGGAAACTACTACTAGTTAAAAAGTTAAGGCATTTTTCTAATATTGCATTTTTTACGACTACCCTCAGCGTCGAGGGAAAGATAATGCTAAGCGTAACCCGACAAGAATGTGTTAATAAAATCAAAAGCAATGCCTTAAATGAGAGATTATTTGTTCAAGTTTGTTTGAAAAATATAATCGATAACTATTACATCCAAATTCATCCAAAAATTGACTAAATACTTATAAAACTGACTTCTTTGCCAAATTTAATGAGGCCAATTTCATATGGACTAATCAGGAAGACTTGGACATGTACAATAAAGCGTCAATTATCAACATTATCCTTTTCTTATATTCTGGTCAGAATTACAGCAAATACGTTGGAAGACTTCATCTACGCTGGGAAGATCAACTCACTAAGGGCGCAAAACGTCTGATCCTAAATAATTAGAAGGAAAAGCTGAGGACAGATGCAAATAGTTGTCTGTGGTTCTCTTATAAGACTATGTAAACTACCAATATATGCATTTAATGAATTAATTTTGATTTGGCACGGAACTGTTCAAATGATTATTTATCGTGTGTTTTTGGAGCCAATTATGATATCTGTTAAGTGGCACTTCTCTGCAAAGGTCATTTAGAATACACTCAATAAAAAAATATAAAATATTCAAAATGGACTTCATTGGTTTGACCTCAGACAATCCTGACGAAAAACATGTTGATTGTACAATAAATGTGAATGAAAAAATATCCATATGAACTCAATAGACTGTGTTTCTATACTAATTAACCATGAAAATGGTACACCAAGTTATTTTAATAAAATAATCAAACATGGAAACGTTTCAGCTATTGTAAGAATGATTTGTTATGGTAAAAATGTATATATTAGATTGTTCCATAAGTTTCTTTCGCAAATGAACACAGATCTAATCATAGCCATGGTTGATGAAAACCTGCGATATACTGTTCGCAAAATAGCTAACGAGTTAGAGATTCCACGAACATCCATCCATAATCATCTGACAAAATTGGGCTACATCAATCGTTCAGATGTGTGGCTCCTCATAAACTGACTGACTCAAATAAACTTCAGCGTATTTCAAAATGCGATCTTCTTATTCAACGACATAATAGCCAACATTTTTTGAAGAGACTTGTCACTGGAGATGAAATTTGGATACTCTATGAGAATATCCAACGTAAACGATCTCGGACCAAGGGTACAGAAGCTGTAACTGTAGCTAAACCAAGCCTACATCCAAAAAAAGTTTTGCTATGCATTTGGTGGGACTGGAAGAGGGTAGTTTGTTATGAATATGTAATAAAACAGAATGGATCATATATTATTCAATAAATTTTGATGTAATACCAATTATTGTTAATTTTTTTCTTAATATGAAAACGAAAGAAACTTATGGGACACCTAATAATATTTACAGTACTCGCATGTAATTGCAATTTTTAAGCAATATTTATAGAATAAGCATATTTATTTAAAATGTATTATCTTATGTATCTGTAAATTTGATAATGTGCTTGTGAATCGAATCCAAATCGATGTTATTTGGCAATCATCGTAAGCTGTCGACATGTTTAATCGCATGGAATTATGGCAGAGCTTCATTTTTTGTATGGAATTTTATTTTTCAGTCAATTTAATATGTATTTTATAATATTTCAGAGTTCGCGATCGTTTCACCAGTATCTCTTAATGTGCAATCCGTGGAAGAAGCCTCTGATGAACCTGACATTAATCAATTTTACGACTTCAAAGCGCGGAATGGAAGATCTCAAAAAGCATCCCTCTCCCCTGTCCATCTGATACGAAGCCCATTCAGCCAGAATCAGTAGACTCTGGAAAATTAAATGAGGTTCTCCATATCTCTCCATCTTTGGCATCATTTTCCATTTGCACTTAGCGGTCATAACCGGCGACATTTATTCCCGCCGCCGTAATTGAATCGTAGCTCTCCGGCCGGGAATTGTGCATAAATACTTTTGCGGTATACAATATCCATCCTCGTCATATATCAGGTTGTTTGGTGGGATGTTTAGTGGCGCTGGCGGAACTAAAGGCTTTCGAGGAGAATTAATTAGGCGGCCGGGACACCGTGTAATGGGGTCACTCGGCGCACCCTGCGAGCGATGAATTTTATATGCTGACCGCTTTGTATTTTTCTCCAAGCAAGAGCTTAAAGTTGAAACTGAAATATGGAAATGTCGCCGTTTTCCAATTTCTGCCTGCTTACAAAAAATGTTTGCCCACACCCCCATTGAGCGCGGGTAGCGCTTGATTGGATCAATGATTTTGCGCGTACAGGGCTAATCCGTAAGTGCGGCATAGACAAATCGAATTTTACAAATTTAATTCGAACTGATATTGCTTTTAAAAAATCAAATCGCTTTATGTATCGAGCACAAGGCTAAATTCGATTTGTACTTTTTGTGCGGATTAAAAAGTGTCAATGTCGGTTTTTATGGGGGATCAATTTACACCGTTGTAAAAATATTCCACATAATCGGATTAAATACAAATTCGAAGCTTTTAGTGAAGTTTCGACACTTAATAATGTACGTAAAATTAAATTACGTTTGTGAATTTTTCTACGTGTTAAAACATAAGCGAAATGTCGGCAACTATCGGCGTTCGAACCATTTAAGTTCTTCAATTTCATTAATTCATCTTGCTGTTCATATATTGCGGCATATGTTGCGGTTCAAAAAAAAAGTTCCAGTAGGTCCCTAAATATGTAAGTCATTTTTAAGAAAAAAATAATTTTATATATCCGTTAGTTTCACACAAAAACATAATATGATTACGAAAAAAATATCGTAAATATAATCGGATATGTTCACAAAAGCACGCATCAAGAGTTGACAAAAGACATACCAGAATAAAATAGATGTCGAATCAGATTCGACATAGGACCGCAAAGGAACACAGTACATTTTCCGATCCATTTCAGTCTCATATTTCGTTAAAATAGAAGAAATACTTAAAATTTGAAGATCTATAGCGATTTTTTTTAATTTCAGCAATATAAGCCAAAAAAAAAGCTCTACAATAAATCTCGATTGATATATTACATACTAATTATTATATAATATTTTTGAATAAAATATCCATTTTTGAGGTATAAATTTATGTTTAACACACTTTATGCGGAACAACCAATATTTTTTTTTCGATTACAGCTGTAGTGCTAGATAAATACTTTTCGCGTGCATATACTTTTTACTAAAACAAAACGGGGATTTTAAATCATTTAACCTTTTGAGAAGTTCAGTCGCATATTTGCGATCGAATTCCAGTGATTCAAAAAGAGCATTTTTACACGCTGAGCTCGGAAAGCGACAGAGACTGAAAAAATGTCTTGCAATCTAGAAATTGTGAATGAGAAAAAGAAACGGAAAGAGTATCTTGCGTAGATCGTACGATTGTATAGATCGATAACCCTAATTTATCGACTAATAATAACCCAAATTAATCGATTTCAAGTGTATCGTTTATGTTTTAAGAAATGAACGATTATTGTGTGCTATCGATAGCGTTTATTTATTTATACACAAGCTTCGTATACGCTGCGTGCCTTTGACAGATAAGTGAATTTGTACAGATGATAAATGGTGGGCATACGAATATAGTATCTAAGTTTATGATGATTTTAAATTAGCTCACTACTCAAAGGGCTAATGATTTGTTGATTAATTCAGAGAGTAAAATAAATCTTTTTAGCCTCATCGTTACAAATTTCTAGTCAAACTAGATTTAGTGCTAACATATAAACAAAACAATGAATTTAAAGGATATTCCAAGATAATTCTGAGACTGAAGAAAACACATCAAGTCCAAATTAAACATCATTCCTTTTCCGATGGTAATGATAAGGAAATTGTTTCATCCTTATCAAAGTAGTGCATATCCACATATTTTTTTGACTGAAAAAAGCATCACAGTGCTTGAACAAACATAATTTTGTGTGTCTTTTAATGAAATTATAAGTATAGTTTGAGGCTGGAATTTGATGATCTGGGAATTAAATTATATATTTTTTGTTTGTATTGGTTTTTTGTATTACATTTATATCAATTTTTGGCATTTTTTAATAGCTGTCTCTGATCTGAGAAGAGAAACAAGTCGTTCCTAAATGCGAACATCAAGAGTCAATTTCAATCTGTCAAAATACTGTTCTATCCGAAAATTTGTTCAAATTTCTGCCAAAAGTGTGGTTTAACGATATATAGACGCTGACGTCAGAAAATTTGTATTTGACGAGATGACCCATTTAGCAGCGTGTCTGCGTATATTTAATTTTGCATTCAAACGGTTAAAATATATACTAATGAAATATAATACCATCAGTCTCGTTATTTTTTTACAAAAATACTATCCCAACTCTCCTAGCTACAGAAGTGTACGTGTTAAAAATATACGTTTATGATTATGAAAAATTCATAATCATAATCATATATTTTCAATCATATTTAGATAATATACAATAATTTCAACCACAATGAAAGTCAAAAACAAATTTTATTATATTGATTTATCTATTGCCATTGATCGTTTGGGTCAATTAAAATATTCCCCGTATAAAAACGATCTATAATGCTTTTATTACGATCGTAAAATGTACCATTAGTTCGTGCGGGTCAAAAGAAAATTGCAATGATCACTCCACAAATAAAATAAAGTAGATCGCTCAGGGCAAAAAAAGTTTTTCCAACCCATCTAGCAATTAATTTTATGAGATAATTAAGCGTTGTTCTAACTTTAATTCCGTTTAATAAAGACAATAATTAGCGAAATAGGAACTCGGAAAATGTTAACGAGACATTCAAGGACCGCAGAAAACAAGCTTTTCGAAATTACAGTTCTGTAATGAGGCTTTCGTAAATGTGTTTATTCGAATGTGCTAATTTCGCCCTGATCGCTTCGCAATTTTTCTTCGAATCGAATTATGCAATGACCTCTTGGCTTGTGTTTGCTCACGGGGAAGGGAGGCTTTTCGCCCTTCTTTTTGCAAATTTACTTTCCTTGTTATCCGATATATAAATAGGTTCACTCAATCAGCGAGTAAACAAAAGCCGGAATGCCACCATTTTACAGCTCGTATAATGCCCATAAAATCCCAATTTAAATCCAAGGAGAGCGTGATAAAGCTCAGTCGCTTTTAAAGTGGAGAAAATTCGTGTACAGGAGAAAAAATGCTAACAGCTGTGTAAATTTTGCAGAGGGTGAAGAGAACAGGAGGAATAAAGGTTGGCTCAAGGAAAAACGTACGTAGACGGCGATGAACCCGAAATGGTTGAATGCAAAAAGCTCGCCTATTTACTGGCTCGGGAACGTCTGCACCTTGTTTGGGGATAACTAAGAATCATTTTTGCTCTTTTGCTTGGGAAAACGTGAGAGCTGGCGAGGGTTTTTGTTCCGACAGAGGATAGCTGAATCCGTATTCTGAATGCTGCTAACTCGATGATTAATTACACGGAACGTGGTCGATTTTAATCCAATTATTTGTGAGATATTTACTTCAACGAACTATTTTTTAAATTCATAGAATCCATTGGTTGAAATTCGGAAGAGCAAAATTAAACACAGCCTTTACTAATATGTTCTTGAAGCTTTTTTAATACTAGATTTACCGCATGCGCCAATTAGGCATAATTTGATCTCTACTAGCAGAACTAAAAAACCCTTTCCATTTTACTCCAGTACTTTTTTAAATTATTATTAAAAATGATATAAATATATATCCAAATTAACATCCCTTTCAGATTTGAAATGTAGTAGATACATATTATGTGTACTTATTTCTACCAATACCCATTAATTTGAAGACTAGACTAATTTTGTTCTTATCTATTCTGAAGGCAACGAAATCATACTAGGCTAAAGTCCCTGAGCGGCGGCATTCCGCTCACACGTGCTCCTCAAAATGGTCGCGCTCGCACGCGGGTCCGTTCTGCTCTCGGACCGTTGTATAGCCACCCGCGGGAAGCTCGTCTTCTCGCATCTTCGGCTATCTAACGATTCATCACGAATCTTAAATCAGATTGGATCGTGTGGAAGCGACTTGTGAATAAAAATATCATAAAGTTGAAAACTCAACGATATACGAACGAAAGTGACCCTAATAGCAGAGGATATGAAAACACGCTCTTGATTGTAAGACATTATTTATGAAAAAAAAACTTTTTAACCCATAAAGGAGTACTATCCCAGGGCCTGGGACCCCCCCTCCCCCCGCTATTCAGAAAGAGCACGCTTGTACATTGAGCTCGGAGACAGACAGTGACTAACAGCTGCTTGTTGAATGAGTCTTTGTTCAATTATCATCGATTTTTTGTGCATTGTTTATGTAAAGAAATTACGTGGTCTTGTATGCTATCAACAGTGTTTATTTACAATTGACTCTGCCTCGAATTGAATAATGTCTTACGCTGATAGGAGCTGACAGAAAGTAAGTCTCACAGCTAAATCTCTATTTCTGTACACAGTAAGAAAAAGCAACTGTTTATCTTCGTTCATCCAACTTTCATCGCCTCTTCTCTAGTCTAATTATTGAACAGATTTGAACAGCTCGTTGGTAAGAGATGATATTTCTTAAGTTCAAAATTAGATCATTTTCTCTCTCATAGTCTTATTACGGAATATTACAGCAACATAAGCGATGAATCTTTTGATTAACGACTTAAATAAATATCTGTTTGAATATTATGTTAATTAAGACAGAGCTGTAAGATGGGCGGGTGCTAATAGAAACTACTGTCGAGATTATATATAGGAATCTGCGGGAAGGACATCTTCCCGTAGCCAAGGCCATCCGGCGCCAACTATAGGACGGGAAGCGGTGCACGTGCAAAAACCTCGATAGATGTCTTTAAAAAAATTATATCTAATTTACTTTTCATATTAGTGCCTATCTAATCAATCATACTTTTAAAATGCATGTTATTTTTAATAATTCCAAAATATAGTTCATCAATGTATCCAAATACATTTTAACATTGCGAAATATATATGAGATATAGACGGTTAAGATTAGACTACGTATCAATGCTGATATATACCCATATGAAGCCATGTGGCTTCGCGTGCGGTTGAGGCGTGAATAACGCGATAATGTATACTTCTCTATACGTTTCAATTTACATGGTATGTTTTTTGAAGCATTTCTATCCAATTTTCGGTTAATATCTGTATTATCATATCATTCAAAATTATTTTATATTACTATATATAATAAATTATTCAATTCCTAGATTTTAATCCATCAACGATACTTTTACCCGGAAATTTCCATTTAAACTTCCGTTGTGTATTGGATGCTTGGAGCGATTCACATGAAACATAATATGGACGGAAATAATATAACAACTTCGATAAATTTGCAACGATTGTTCAGCAACTATTTTATTCCGCTGGAGCAGACAGAGCAATGGATAATTTGGTTCCTACAAACTCCGACCATGAGATGTAATAGTTCAAAGTGTTTTTGAAGTCTAGCTCCCTATAACATATGGAATAGTGGGAAAAGTTGGTCTTCGGTCGACATTCGTGTTTATGGCTTCCACGCCATAGTGACCAACGCCAAACTAATAAGCCTCCGAGAGGTCGTAAACCCATAGTTTGCAGAAATAATTATTGCTCTTTGCAAGCCAAACTATGGCAACTTGCCCGTGGTGAACAAATTCAATGGATTCTATCAAATAATTCTCTAACCGGCTCAAACACCGTATGCCCATAAACAATGCGTATTGTTCCAATGGAAAACATTTTTCCTCTATTGAAAAAGATTTATTTAAAAAAAAATCCTCCATTTTCTCCCAATGTTGCTTCAATAACCAAATTATTTTTTTCGCATTTTTTCATAAACGGGAAAAGTTATTGCCGTCCATTTTTCACGAAAAGAATTTACGGTCATTTGAATAAACCTTTTATGGTTTAAACGTCGTATTAAAAATGGATAATGTTGAGGAAAGATCGATAAAATATGTGTACATCATTCTTCCGCCGCTCGTAGGGGATGATAATCCCTTTTTGGCTTCTTGTGGCTTTTTGCGCACGCTAGGATATTTTCAACCCTGTCATAACTAATCATTTTATAATTCTATTTTCAGATTTATTCTAAACAAATACGTTCAGTTTGAATACGTGCGATCACATTGTACTATTTTCCATTAGTTTTTAGTTCGTAATTAATTATATGAAGTATCTCACAATTATATATGGAATTAATTACATTTAATCTTCGTAAGGTGACTTTTATTAGGCATTCATTCTAGCTGGTCCTTTTACTTAGGCTAGGGCATTTATCATGCTGAAAGCTCGCTAGGAGTCCCACCGAGGAAATAAAGCCTGCAAGTTTGAGGCAACCTTGCCAGGGAGAACAACTACAGGTTAAGTGGAATGAATGTCACGCAAGAAAGGAGCTTGGGGTGCCCAAAGTTGGCGATTGCTGAAAACTGACAGGACGAAATTAATCGCGAACTTCATTACCCAAAAGAAGTGTATACATTTTCAATTCATTCCAAGATCAGTGATGGTAGACCGTATATGCCCTGGCACAAATCTTAAATTTACACTTTATAAATGTGCTCCAGTATTTAATTAATATTTTCAAGATCAACATCGATACACAGGGGAAAAAAGATAGGAGCAACCGATAGCCTTGACTGCGGGAAGACGTTTTCTTACTGCCAACTCCCCTGTTGTCTCGCAGCTGACGTCTCTCTTTACAAGGAAACAATAATTTTTGATAAGAACTTCGTTTTTTTACTGTCACTTAATCATCTTCTTCTTCCATTTTGAATTTTTTACGATCCGATAGCGAATGGACCCGCATGAAACTGTCCAACTGGGAGCGTAAGCGTAAAATAGGACACAGCCCGGGGGCGTTATAAATAAAATCCGTAATATACAATTTGTCTACGTTTACATCTTTTATATCAAAAGCGTCTGTATGGATATGTTATATTTTCAATCATAATAATATTATTCTCGGAAAACATCATCTTTTTAGATCATATACGAAATTTTCAATCTGCAAGTCGTTCTATTTTGCAATCAAATTACATGCGAATATATGCAAAACCTAATCTGAAGAGAGCGTTTCGAACGAACGCCGATGTTAATATTAAATTGTTCTGACTAGACGTGGAAAAAAAACATTGATACATTTCTTGCGCAGACAAAGTATTTGTCTGCCTTAAAAAAATCACCCTTAATTTTTCAACCAGTTGAGAAATTAATTTCATCGACGGACGCACCCCCCCCCCTCGTAACGCTTGACATTCATTTTCGTTCAAATTGCTCAGTAAATAAATACACTATAAATATTTGCGGACTGTGTTTGCCTGTTTTTGTTTAATTATTAGCGCAAACACGGCCAGACATGTTTTGTATGGCAAATTAATATTTATGTAAGCAGCATTCGGACTTTTTGCTCGTTATCCTTAAAAAGGATACGCTGAAATAAAAGTCGTGTCCCTGGACGGTCTTTGTGTTAAAAAGAAGAGCAAAAGTTCTTTGTTCTGTTTTACCTGTGCGAAACCTAAACGGGGGCAATTCTTTCAGGGATGTAAATATGTAACCGAGAGAACGTTCCTTTAAATTTGTTTTTCTCATTTGGACGTAAGCATTTCGATTCAAAAAATCCAGAATTATCGACGAGTCCTTTCGCATTCCAGATATTGCCAATATTTTTATTAAAAAAATTCGATATAAATGCAAAGCTGTTTTTTTTTATATATGAATACAATATCAAAGCTCTAATATATGTTAATATGTTAGTATGTTTCATAGCAAAATGAATAATAATTGTATACTTTCAGATACTTTTCATAAAAGCTATATGGTTACCATGTGGACCTTCATAACTGTCGTTATTGGTTTTTGATTATTATCATTCAAAACCCTCCAATAATTTACATATATCACCCAATTTATTACATTTTTTTTACATAAAACATATATAAATATACATATGTTGTAGATCTCCAGAGCTGCTTGCCGTTTCATGCGTACGTTTCAAGGAATACGGGCTCACGCGGGTCCGTTTATTATCGAATCGCATAATATCCGAAACGAGGAAATAAAATTTGTCAGGTAGTGATTAAAAGTCACTCTGCGCCTGTAACGATTAATAAAGGTTCGATGCAGTAGACTCATCGGAATCCAATCCCGAGCTAAAATTTCGATCCCAGGATTTCGGGATTGCATTAGACCATTCTGGGATCAGTTCGGAGATCCCGGGACCGAGATTTTCAATAGTTTATGTTTAGTAACCCCTTCCTGTGAATGGATATTGAAGAGGCCCATAGTTCTGTAGTAGACTGTCAGTGGCTGCACTATGATGATGATGTTTAGTTTAGTGATAAACCGAAATTCCTGATTTCCCGACAAATTATTTATTTTCGTTGTTGCAGATGAATACTTATATACTATAATACTTTGATGTGATTCGTAATTATATTACGGAGGATTACAAAAATTCTGAGCCCCGTATCTATTATATTTCATATGGATATTCCCATTATTAGAATCGAGGTGTAGTAAATACATCACCGGTAGGGAAAAGTTGATATAACAATTTGAAAACATAGATGTACTGTATATATGTATACAAAGCTCGCTAATTAGTAGTTACGTCACTGTTTCCATGCGTTCAGATTTCGGCGAGAATGTTTCGATTTAGTAGCTTTCAACGTGTTGGTGAGGTGTACGAATTGTGTTAGATAAAAATTTCCATCCCGAATTTTTCAGGATTACGTTTACTAATTTCGGGATTCATGAGCACCTAAAATTGTCCGGGATACCGGGATTGGATTCCCTAGTTGTCAGTTACCTCATGTCAGTCAGCTCTCTTAGGAGCTATATTTCACATTGCTTATTTTTTTTGGTTTTTCTTCTCTCATGGTCTTCATTGTTCATCTTCTGTATCTTCCCTGTGTTTCTTCAAAAATACCTTGAAATTCATTTTAAAAGCTCTTGTCTACACGTCACTTCGCGGCATAAGGCTTATATTTAACACTCTCGTTACCCAAGGTGAATCGGTGTTGTTCCTCCTGGGGCCCAAATTCGATAGTCGGAACGTAAACAGAAAGAATAACTTCTTTCAGGTGTTGTTTTATCTTAGATCGAAAAGCTTGACTCTGTCATTAGTCAAATTAAAAAAACAAAGTGAAGACTTGAGAGGTGAGACGCGCATATCTGATGGACGCAGCGATGAACGAGTTAAATAAATATACACTGTCGATGACACAAAATATTCAGTCATTTCTTCAAGTAAACATAAACAATACACTTGAAATCGATTAATTATATCATTCACACATCTTTATTAGTCGATGAATTTGGGTTATCTATCTGTACAATCGTGTGATGTACGCAGGAAGCTCTCCCTCTCTGTCTCCCATGCGCAGTTACCGAACTGCAAGACGTTTTATCCATCTCTGTCTCTCTCCGAGCTCAACGTATAAGAGCGCTCTTTCTGAATCATAGGAATTCGCTCGCAAATACGCGATCATCCTAGCATATAGGTTAATCAAGCTTATGGGCACATTATATATCCATAATAAATTTAAGAATACCTCTAAATTCAAACAGAGAGCATTCGAGCATGCCGTCTCCCGCATAAACATCCATCCGCGTACATATCTATGTATTTTACTTTATTGAACAGCTTTTTAATTAATTTGAGCTTTTATTATTTGTGCGTTTATATTATATTTGATTAAAATTTGGATTTTTTATAATATTATTTATAAAAAAATTGCGTTAGGGTAATTCAGCGCAAGTCAAAGATTTACTATAGAGTCCGGTGAAATTTTGCGTTTTAATGCGCTGAAATTAAGTCGTCGTCATGTTTAAGACTAAATGATCATTTAATAGGGTAGCAACGTATTTCACAGTGATTTAAGTTGGGATTTGCGCCCTACGTCATGCCCTCTTCCGCTATTTCTGCTAAGCGCCGCGCCCTAATTGAAAGCGCTACATAATTCAAAAGTTAGGTAACTCCTACGAAGCATAAAACCGGATCTTATTATATATTTTTAAGTGCATTTAAAATATTCTCACTTGGGGGCAAATAGAGCGGGCACCATTTTGATGCCGTAATTCGGTATAAAGTACGACTCGTGCACCGCCATAAAATGCTAAGAATGAAAATTGCATCGCAGCGCCTTGCTGAGAATTCAATTTGAGAATCATTTTCGCGACTCCTATTTTCGTGCCCGTTTTTTATCCGGTTTTTCCCGAACCCCTCCCGGCGGGAGGGTGGAAACTCAGAGATTAACAAAGTTTTCGCCGGAGCAAGTTCGATACGGCCGCGGCTCAGGTGATGCCTGTAATTTGGGGATCCTCAAGCGAGGATGATGCCTATCCTCATGCATACAAATCATCCCCCGTGACGCAACTGAAAACTTTGTTTTTTTTCTCTGAATATTACAGACAATTTTTTTGAAAGAAAAATGTATGTAAATATTTATAAATTTTTCATGGCATCCAAAATTTACAAATATTGATGCAGCTTTCAAGCTCGAGCTCTGATCGAAAAGCTTAGATCAGCTCGCGAGCTTTTAAAATGACTCGCCATCACTAAATCATTTATATAAAACGCTCTCTAAAGATTTAACAATCGATCTTGGTATATTTCTGTTCGGGTGCGATTTCAGCATATGCCGGGCTTAGATCATCAAATCCAAATAGAAGTCTTAAATAAACTGGGCGAAGCGAAAAAAAGCAGATTTATAGACTCGTTTATTAAAACATTGACATGTGCTCTGTTCTATCTCTCCATTTTTAAAGTTTTCTATCTGAGTCAGACTTTTGAAGTGTTTTTTTTTTCTTCTTAGAGTCGGCACTATTAAAGACCTATAAAGTTTCTATGGAAAAAATTCGTAAACTCTCGTGTGATCAAAATACATTTGTGAATAATATTCTAGAAGAGCTCATACAAAAATAAGTTCATGAGAAAATACATTTTTTAGAATCTTCGATAAAAATATATTCATATTGAAAACTCTCTGAATTTTTTAACTCCAGACGTGCCGAACGTAAGATACGTTTGCTCAAAAATTTAAAAACCTTAAATACACATAATTTACGTAAGTGTTCATATATAATTCATACGCTATTTATGCTAAGTATATTCGTATGAGATATTCCAATTATCTTAAATCTCTAATTTGTTCATTATGTCTTATGTGACTGAGCAGAAATATGTAATACATCTAGTATTCCCAAGTTATTAATTGCATCGTTGTTGAGTTAATATAAGAGTCTACTCCACAAGTAAAATGAGATAATTCACGCATTGCCCGTATTATTAGTGTTTCTGACACCACAGTATTGTAACGAAGCCAACGCGTAACATCGTGCTCAATTTTGCTAAGCTTTTTTGTTATTTAAATAACAGTTAGTCATTTTAGAAGCAATGATTTCAATATCGAGTCAACAAATAAAAAAATATACAGCATTGCTTCTTAAACTAGGTAGATACTGAAGCAGACTTTAACTGGTGCTTATTTGCGTACTTAAATATACAATCAAAAGTCCTATAATCATCAGGTTAGTCGGATAACTATCCTATTCATCTTCTGTTGCAGCCCCCTTCAAACTAAGGTTGGATTTGTGGTGGCAGTGAACCCGCGGTAGTATTCCCTTGAATTTAGAATAACCTTTGTCTTTCCTCCTCCAACGGACCTTAGGGTGCATAGATCATGCAGCAGCGCCGGCAATAGGGTCGTCATTACAGACCTTCCAAGCCCGTTACAAACCAGTCGTTGTCTGTTGTCTGTCATCTGTCCTATTTATCTCTTAAAAAAATAATTCTCAAGAAGTTTAACGTTGAGCGGGAGCGCTCTTGGAGCAATCTCCTTAGGTTGCTCTCCGTTTCCACGTATTCTCATGGTCGTGCTCTCACGTGGGTCTGTTCTTCCGTCGGGTCGCGGTAATGCCGTGCGGTAAAATAGTCGGGCATGGGGTCAGATCGCGAGGCGCTCTTTCGATGTGTCAGTGATCCGAAATATGGACCGGTTGGACACGGAAACCTTTTAGCCACTCGCTCTAATTTTAGGGCATTTAGGATTTTTTGTAAAATTCGCCACAAAAAGTGGAGAATGAGCGTGTCCTCATAGACATGGAATTTTAAATTCACGTCCCGAATAGCGGGGTTAACATACAGCTCGGTTCACAGGAGGGTCCCCATATTGCTGTCTATACATGTCCTCTACTATTTTCTTTTATTGTTATCGGAGAGAGATGTTACAGCTAAGAGTCTGCTGGAAGGATATCTTCCCGCAACCAAGGCTATCCGACGACTCCCCATTTCCTGCTTGTTACCACAGGATGAAAAGCGCTATACATATACGCGGGAAGACGTCGCTGTAAATTTGACATATTGCGTCTGAAAGGAGACATAGAAAGGACGCTATCAAACTTTTCTGTCGAAATATATTTTAATATTCCCAACTAAAATTTAAACGCACCTGACTCACGTGTATTATGTTTGTACCGGTAAACGTACCACAGCCCTTATCCACATATTTTTTTTGCTGTTGTTCCAGTTTTGATAATCTGGAAAAGTTGCCATATTAATGATCGACATAATTAATGAACAAATTATACATGATTTCTAAATATTACATTATGCCATTATTTATTAACTGGGTAACGGATTTATTTGCTTGTTTTTAATGCAATTGAGTAGATACAAATGTTCACTTGTCGATCATGAGCCTCCATTTCGACATCTTATCGTATCGTATCCTTGATAGGAACACTACTTGTAGTTTCTTTAGACAGTTTTTCCACTATTTATTCAGCATCGGGAATTTTCCTGGCAAGTAAATTACCCAAGAGAGTTGTGGCGAATGAAAATAAAACGCGAGTTGACAGCCTTATAACACGGAGTTTTTCATTTATCCAACGAATCGGTGTGGATTTTCCGCGAGGAAAAACTCTCTTCCGCTTTTCTATCTCATCTGCTGAAATTGCTCTTCAACACGTACTATTTATCTGCCTACACATAAATCTATAATGAATAACTTGGATTGAGCAAATCTACCCATGACGTTTTTCAATCAATGGAAAATTAAATATTTAAAATGTATAGAACAACGTGCGGGCTTTTCCACTGGTATATTTAGCGTGCTAAGCAGACATCGCCATGGCTGAATCGACAATTGGTCACGTAATGCTAAGTCTACGAAAATATTTATCCTTTTAAAGCTATCGTCTGGTCGCTGGTTCAGAAACAATTCACCAGTAAAGAGACCTAATGATCACAATTTATATGTGGCTGGATAGACAAGGACATTTTTTAGGTCTGCCTTGTATCATTTTGTCTTGAGGCAGAACCTTATCTTTTAAATTCAAAGGGTCTATACAACCTCAAAGAATTATTTGTATGGATGCTGTGATGAGCAGCTAAATGAAAGGGTCGTTAATATCCGTTAAATAATTTTGATTAAACAAATATTACTTATCATTATTTGTGGAATCGTATATTTTTTATTAAATAAACAAGCAATTTAAAGTCGGGGTTATGCTATTTTTCGAATTGCATTTCAACTTTATTTTGCATTCTGTCTAATTAATTATTACACAGAAGCGGCGAATCTGAAAAAGTGGAAAAAAATCAAGCTCGAGACAACATAAAGATGCTGATCTTGTTGAAAAAATATTACTATTAAATTTTACGATAATATTACAGTATAAGTATAGCAAAAAAATCATTACAAAACTATTTTTTTACAAGTTTTCTAAATAGACGTGAAAAACTGCATGTATTTTTGGCACTACCGATATGTTTTGGAAACGCAACGCTTATGTTTTAGAAATAAGACCACTTTTGATACTTATTGTATTAGAAATACAAGCACGGCATTGTAAATAAAGCACTACGGAGCGCTGCACGCTACATGTGCGGGCATACTCTCTCTAGAGATAACTCGAGTGCGAACTCAACATGTGAGTGCATACTCATCAAATAGTTGATTTCAACAGCTGGCCTAATTTTCGATTAAAAAAATATTTTTATTACACCATACGATTCGCATTCCATTGCGCATTTGGAGTAATGTCATCTCGTGGATCTTGTTTAAATTGAATTGATAATAATTGTTGTTTTAAATTCATTTTTATCAATGCTTAATTAACCACAGTGGTTCTAAAATATTTAAATTACGCTATTATATCACATTTTAATTCGTATTAAAAGGGATGGAACACAAAAATATTGTATATGATTACGTTTGTCATTACGCATAGTGTATGTACGTTGAGTATCCAATTTTTGTTAAAACATGACCGCATGTTTTTCCAGCATAAATTACTCAGGATCTTTTAGTTTTTTGTGGTTTCAGGTTGATTAAAATTTTTCAATTAGCGCTGAAAGCTCAACTATCCTAATATCCTTGTTGTTTTTCGAGCGTAAAGAGAATGAAAAGTGCTGCTCTATTTTCTTTCAATGGCTCAGAAAATGGGAAAGTCGTCATGTGGCGTTCATTTTGATTAAGGCAATGTGTGTAGAAGCTAATTTCGTCTGAAGCCACGTTAAATTCTGAAAAAAAAATTGCTTAATTTTCAAATTTGCAAATTTTGTTAATGATAAAATTGTTCCAGAATTATCTCGGAATGGGTTCATTTTCGTCATCGGAAATCCGGGCACACACACACTATGGCTAATGGCAGACCCGAAATTGGTCAATGTCGGACCCCTAAAGTTATATTACAACCTCGCCCAACATATAAATAATATAAATTAGCATAATTCCATGAAGGACTAAACAGGCAGTGGTCATCGGTCGTAAGAATGTTGAATAATGAATGCGGTCTCATTTCGCCATGACGGCTATTTATGAGTTAAGCTCGGGAATGTCGGCACCGTGATATTTGAACCCGGGTTATAATTACGCGGGACGAGTGAGTTAATTGCCTCTCCCGGTTCTCCAGACCGTTAAAGGTGCCCCCTGGCAAAATGTCCTCTCGCCAAAGTGAGAAAATTCAGTTAGCCTTAATTTTGCTTAAATGTGTTACTCCATGGCGCATTTTCATCATCGGAGTCACTGCGTGATAACCATTTGGCTCCGGGCCTTGATACATTAGACCAGTTTAGGGCGAATTCTCGTCTTCTGCAGGGCCAAACTCTAATGGTGGTCGATCTTTGACCTATGGAAGTGACGGGCCTTAAATATCAGCAAATGTAATTTACCGAGCGTCTAACGGGGCCATTGCATTAAAAGCCGAAATTATTTAAATTATTTTAAAATAGATATTGGCTTGCTGTGATGATATATGTAACCCCATCACTGCAGACTCACTCTCTCTTGCTCTTTCTGTATCACTCGAATCCGAACGCATATATGCGCGATTACTCTTCAACGGGTTTATTAAACTGATATTGCATATTCTTTTTTAAGGTAATTTCCCTGTCACACTCCCCAGGTATTCTCCAGAAAACCTTTTCCAGTATTCACAAATAAAACTTGGAATTCATGCGATTTTAAATAACTAAAGCATGAAATAATGAATGTATGATTAAGATATATTGGATTATAATTTAAAGAATGATATCCGTTATGCGCCCGTGGGAACGCTTCATATTACACAACACCCGCCAATATATCATTCAAATAGATTTGACCATATTATATAGCCCTAAAGTTGATAGGGGATGTTGATAATGGACAAACTCTACAAGTCCAATTACGCTGCGTAAATAGTTCCCTATCATATATTGATAATCAGATGATCAGTTTGAAAATCATATAAGCAACGAAATATTTTTGAAAGGATGCTTCAGTGTAACCCTAAGAAAAAACCTTGTATTCGGTTAATTCAAGTGCAAATTCTAGATCATAGGAATTGTTTCCTTAGATATGAATATCATTATTATGAAAAATTGTATTCCATAAGGAGCAACAGTGAATTATGTACAATTCTGGAATTGTGCCTGAGGAATCACTTAGTTTTTTTCTTTTTCTAAATCAATCTTATTCTTAAGGGAACCCATTTATAATCAATTATTGAAGTACAGAAGAAAACTAAGGAACTTTTGTGGCAACTGTTGGAAGATAACCTGCATTAAGTATTTTTCAGGATTTGCAGGAAAAGTCAATTTAGTTGAACCATATTTATAGTATTAGAACTCTTATTATATATATTATAGTACATAAGAAGAAGAAAATACGAATTATCTCGTAGTTGATTTATGTAACAGAATATGTATGATTATATTTTCCGTTAATTTATTAATACAATTCTTATTCATGTTCTCTTCCAAGAAGCTTTCTATTCATATTCATACTTAAATATATTGAAATACTGCATTAAAATGGCAAGTAAACAAACTACGAAAAAAGTCGTACGAGTTATCTCGTAGTTGGCTGTCAACATATTTATGAGTATATTAAAGAGAAAAATAATTTAATTGTAGATTTCCCAATTAGAATTAATTACTAGTCTCGTTATTTAATAGCCACGCCTTATACACAATTTAAATTAAGTGTAAAAACCCCTTATTTGCGACGTGCAAAAAATAATTGGTTTGAATTTATGATTCAAATGACCACAAAAAACATTGAGAATATAAAAATAAGTTGTCGTTGGCCATATGTATTTATTTAGCCCTCAATGCAATACGAAGCGGAAGGTCAAAGTGGTGTAACTCTAATCCACAGAAGGGGGCAATTCAATACCATGATTTTAATTAAGAACGAAATGCAGACCTAAATATCACACGAATTCGGGCAGGGCGGTTTGAGCTCGGCCCTAACACCTATTGTCCTATATGTAGGATTAATTTCACGGTTTAAACGCAATCTGCAGGCATTCCGACCCACAAGATAATTTCTACGTTTAACCCACACACTTAATGACCCGAAAAGACCTGGAGATGGATAGGTTGACCACCGTCCATGACCAATGACGGCCAGGTATTCACGTAGTCAATTCCCCTGGGCGCCGGACCTAATACGAAACCCACCACTCACGCCTCCAAAGCAATGCTCCTCTATGATCACTTCAATTGTACGACTCACAGACAAACTATTACACAGTCGATTGCCACCTAAAAACATCAACATGATACCAAATTTATTCCTAAAATATATATTTGTAATGATAAGTCGGACTTGTTAAGAATTTCCGTCCATTGGAGGATGCTCATAATAATTGGTATAAATATCAGAGGGATTGCTTATTTTTCTCGGAAGCCCTATAAAAATATATTATCGAGCTTGGTATTAATTCCATTAAGAGTATCAGAAAGTAAACCATCTTATTATATAAAATTCTCATTTTTATCGTATTTAAAAATAATATTGTATGAATATTGGGAGCATTTCATTCGGTCTGATCAATTTAAACTGGATGATTCCTTGCATATCCCATCATACGAAACAAAGTAGCCTTTATCATGCCTATGCGGGGATTAATAATTCAAATTCTAATACCAGGGTAGTCTCAGAAATACCCGACTTGACGCATAGGTGGTAGTTGTTGTTTAAAAATTGATCAACATTATGTGATACAATACTTTTATTTGAAAGGTTTCAGGCCAATCAATATCAACAATCGACCCCAAAGAAGGCGAAGACAGTTCTATCTGTAAACAAGATCATGGTGATCAGACTACGTTGAGAAATGAAGATTAACCTGTTAAGTGGGCGTGACGTATATACACGTCCAACATAAACTGCATCGAAATTGGTTAGGACGTATATATACGTCCTCTAAATATATGTTGAGCCCTAAAACAGGCGGGATCTTTTTGTTTGTTTAACGATTGTATGAGTTTTCGATACATGTTTTGACATGAATTTAAGATAGGTAGCAAATTGGTTGCACATCGCTATTGTGTTGGGTAAGACGTGTACTTAGTAAGCGGTGACTAATAGCATAAGGTTAGATTCAAAGGCAAATGTATAGTTTTAAAGTTTTACAAAACCAAAAAGACGTATTGATGCTCAGTTCAGACAAAATTATTGAAAGTCAACCTATGCCATCAAAAAACAATATTATACCTAAGCCCTCACGCTTAGTTGAAAGGCATTTTCAAATAACAAATAAAGGGAATTAAAGCCAAGAAATATTGAGTTTATTACAAGAAAAGGGAATGAATCTGCATACTGGTGCTCAGATTGTGAGCTAGCACTATGTGTCAATAACTGTTTTAAAATATATCACACAAAAGTTGACTTTTAAATTTATGTATGTATGTATTTTATTTTTTTAAACTCTGTTTCCATTTTTTTTTAATAAATTTTAAGCATTGCT
Organism: Stenopsyche tienmushanensis; assembly: GCA_008973525.1. Classification (NCBI taxonomy): domain Eukaryota; kingdom Metazoa; phylum Arthropoda; class Insecta; order Trichoptera; family Stenopsychidae; genus Stenopsyche; species Stenopsyche tienmushanensis. The sequence goes on from WACJ01000267.1 coordinate 93,572, forward strand.
AAAAAAAAATATTATGAACTCACGCCTGGTGGGCGGGACGTATATATACGTCCTAACGAAAATGTGCACGCCCACTGTACGTTGCGTTATTGAAAAGGAACTTCCCGCTTAACAGGTTAATAGATTTGGTTTATGGTATTTATAAAAAGCTTTTGACCAAGTTAATTACTGACTGCGAGACTTTCGGGTGAAACCTTTTCGTGCTAGCGAAAGCATTAAACATGATTAATACAAGTTTAACCCTTTTATTGGTGAGTTATTTTTTTTTTTCTTATTTTTGTACTCTTGTTTGTAATTAGATTGAAAAAATTGTAATATAAAAACCAGTGGTTTTCAACCAGAGATTTTTTTTTCTTTATTTTATATTTTTATTTTTTTATATGTAACCTAACCTAATGTTTAAGCATAAATAATAATGAAATGAAATAAAGTAGTAAAATAAAATCATCAATTCTCAACATTTATGATTTAATTACTCATATATACATGCTCCTTTCAAAGTAAAAGACTCTCATAAATGCAAATGTTTTGGAAAAGATAAAATACAAATTTATATGTGGTTTCATTTTTAGGACGCATGGAAACAGTGACCTAACTACTAATTGGCGAGCTTTAGCGACACCTAGAGGCTGTAACTGTCTAATCTATATATACATATATACAGTACATGTATGTGTTTCAAATTGTTATATTAACTTTTCCCTACCGGTGATGTATTTACTACACCTCGACTCTAATAATGGGAATATCGATATAAAATATAATAGTTACGGAATTCAGAATTTTTATATTCCTCAGTAATATAATTATGAATCACATCAAAATATTATAGTATATAAGTATTCATCTGCAGCGACGGAAATAAATAATTTGTCGGGTAAACGGGAATTTTGCTAGTTTTGATCCGTATCTCAGTAGATTTAAAAATTTAATTGAAAATAAAATAGATGGTAAATGTAATGTTTGAGTTGCCCACAACATATGCGTGCATACTTATCAAAAGGTTAACGGCAATGAAAACTAATATCCCTCTGCAATACTTTTTTATCTATCAGGAAGAAGGATTACCTTGATCTTTCCAGTATAATTGAGTATGTCTCAACATATATGTATTGACCACAAGAATGGTGTATTCTAAAAGTATATATTTTTCGACTCCTCTTTTAATAATTAATGATTTTTATGATGGAAGAATAACCTGATATCGTCAGTATATTATATAATGCATGTATTAATCTTGTATATATGATGGTGCTTCATGAGGTACCTGTTGAAATGCGTTGGGGTCTCATACGTCTGGGACACCCTTCCGTCCCAGATTTACCCCGATTATCACAGTTTCAATTCAGGGCTGCGTCCCGAATATCTGAAGAGCCCTAATAGTTCCGAGTGTGCCATCGCAGCCTTAATTATTCATAGGCTGATATAATACAACCGCCGGTAGCTTCTCGTCTTCTGCTGAGCAGATTTCTCGCAGAAAGCAGCACGCCGCTGGAATAATATCTTAATAAATATTTACATAGCTACAAAGACATGTCGACGCGTTTCGGTTGCTCAGATCTGGGAGCGGGGCAGGAAGATGTTAGAGACAATTTATAGGGCCATGAAACACGATAAAACTCGCTGTGGCAAACCGCAACTCCCAGTTTATCAGTCGATGTGTGTAAACAGACACGCGTGTTTGAGCTACCAACTTATGATGTCTTCGGGGTGGCTCTAATGGAAACCGACCAACTTTCGCTAATAAAACATTCGGCCGGAAATTAAATGAGAAGTGTCTCGAAAGCATTTCGCATTGATTTTAGTGACGACGATGTATGTTGCTCGTAATATCTTGAATTTGTTCATGGATGGTGCTCGTGCTTCACATTAATATAAAAGCTCGATGAATGGAATTCATCGAAAATTTTATTTAACTATAAATTCCATCAACTTAATTTTATTATGAAATTTCGAAATACTTGTTTTGCTAGAAACCCTATATGAAAATTCCAAGAATGTTTCAAATTTTCATTGTATATTAATTGTATTTTCAATACATTGATTTTTAAATTTTGATTAATTTTAATAAAATGCACGGTAGTTTTAAATTCCATCTTCATTTTCAATTTTATGTAGCAAGAGAAAAGCAACTCTATAAGAGAGTCGTGTGATTTCTTTGTCTTCTCAGCAGAGACGTCTTTCCGACGTGTCTGCTGCCACTCGAACATGAAAATGAAAAAAAAATCTCGACAGTCTCTTTTCAGCTTGATACACTTTTTCCAGCGATGTTCAATAGCTTCAATACCCTGTTCATAGTGAGAACCGCCGAGCTCCTCAAAATAGCCATTAACTACCGACTTCACTTTCTAATTATTGGCAAATATTTTATACACCGAACTATTTTTTCAAGTTTTGGAATAATAAAAAAATCCGAGAGTTGACTTGCTAGGTGATTTTCGCCGAAGAGTTAAAGAAGGCGGCGTTAAATAGCTGACAGGAGATGTGGTCCGCTCGCGAGATGCTCATTCGTCACGTCAGCAGTCCGAGAAACGGACCGGTTGGACACACAAACCTTATGGCCACTCCGTTCTCTTTTACGCCTTTTTGCGGCATCTTCAGTAATAAATGCGTACCCGGGGCCTTCTATGATATGTGCGAACACGGTAACCCCTCCAAAGGCTAATTTACAAGTTGTTTTTTTTATTGTGAGTAAACGCCGCGCTCATCTTGCGCACAGCTCCCTCATATGCAAAATTTTGGTCTACTATGATGTTATATTAATCTTTCCCGACCGGTGATGTATTTACTACACCTCGACTCTAATAATGGGTATATATGTAGGAAATATAATAGATACGGGACTTAGAATTTTTGTGTCCCTCTGTAATATAATAAGGAAACACATCAAAGTATTATAGTGTATAAGTATTCATCTGCAGCGACGGAAATAAATAATTTGTCGGGAAAACGGGAATTTTGCAAGTTTTAATCCATGCCATTGATGGTGTTATACGAAAATGGGGGCTCACCTTATTTCATTTGAATTGGTTTATATATTTATAGAAATGAACATCCCATGAAGCACAACATAATACACATTATCATTTGATCCCATTAGGCTAATAAATACAGTTATTAATTCCCAAAATTTATAAAGGTAAATCATTTCAGGCTAATTACCGAAAAAGGTTTTCTCATTTGATCCTGTCAATTTATATTATTGAAAATATTTACCTTGCTAATAAATTAAATGAATCCAAATATACCCCGTTCCAACGCCATATCATAGTTGATCATCCTCAGGTGTATCATCCATTCCGGCTCGCATTCGTTCAAATCCGGAATTATTAAACATATTAAAATTAACTCAATTACAAGTTGTAAACTCTATTCGTACAATTTGGAATGCTATAGCAACTCCAGGACTAGTTTTCCTATACACCTTAATTAGTGTGAGCTAGTTTGTCGTCGAGTTTCCAATCCTTTCTTCATTAAAGGTCGACAATGAGGACACGTGCTGGAAAGATAGACGACCCACACAAACTTTTTCAGCAATAAGCTCCAATAATATCGACAATGTATTTTTATTGCGCAATCCATAACAAAATGTTTTATTTAGCCCTTAATGGAATTGTTTGAATTTATCACCAATTAAAGAGTTGATGGCGTTTTTCTCCCCGTAGAAATTAATTACTCGCCCCATCGGTCACGCCGTAGGCTTCGGCACCCCTGACCATGCCCAAAGCACGTAGAATCTACCTCTCCTGCGACTTCTGCAGGCCCCACTCTTCCATGATTTTAATTAAATTCGTTCCACGTCACATAAATATTCTACCCCCTGAAATATAGCTACAAGAATATGGTAACGTTAGACATGTTGTATATGCTGAGGTGAGATATTCTATATGACATACAACCGACCACTTTACAGCGTATTAAAAAGGGGATTTCCCCTATGCAGCATGCATCATCTTACGTGCGTGCGGTAAATATACCCGAAATAACGTAATTTCTCACCTTAGCATCGTTGCTCGGCAATGAGCTGCCTCATTTTCATATTTTATGAAAAAACAAATAAAGATAATTAAATTTACGACCCCCCACTTACCACTTTTTGTTTAAGTGGTTGTAATTTTCCGGCGCTTACATATTCCAGCTATCTTCAAAGGTACGCGATAAATTTGAAGACCTTGCATAAAGAAGGGAGGAAAACATGCATATTAATACATACAAAAAAGGTGGAAAGCCTAAATTTAATTAAATACTCGTGAAATGCGAAATATACAATTATTTTTAGATAATATAATAAAACAATCATAATATCTTATTAGGCTACGATGACATACATGCGCTTGATTTTGCATTATTGTTTTTGCTAAATTGTATACAAATAGAATATGTGGATAAAGTGATTTTACAATATTATTAGTATTTAAGTCGTCTTTTACTTCAACAATTATCGATGATTGCAAGCTGAAAAAAATGCAATGTGTGCTTAAAATGTGTATAAATATGTGGTAAAGATTTCGCATTTGTATGTTTAATTAGTTCATCAAAAAAAATCCCAAAAAAAATAGTCAAAGAAGCACCTTCACACGGGATGACCCCCTTAAACTGACTTTAATAAATAAAATATTATTTATTCATATTATGAAATTTAAATTAACCTTTTCGTTAGTGAGCAAATTTAAAATCGATGAAGTCGTTGATGTCATAATCGCTTTACACCGATTACTTTCTGTCAGCTCCCAATCAGCGTAAGACAATCTTCAATTCGAGGCAGAGCCACTTGTCATGAACACTCGTCATTTCTTTACATAAACAATGCACAAAAAATCGATTCAAGTGCTCCTCCTTTAGAAGGAAATGATAATTGAACAAAGACTCATTCAACACGCAGCGAAGAGATAACACACAATATTCGGTCGTTTCTTTGTGTAAACAAATAACACACTTGAAATCGAAATCATTTTAACCCTACAGTGCATCGTGATGCATCGATATGCATCGCCAACTTTTTTTACACCTAGCCTTGTATTTAAAGCATTTTGATGTCGTAAATGCATGACAGTCCATAAATTAATCAATATTGCAATATATATTTTTTTAATTATTTTTCCTCCATTCAGAATAAATATTTACACTAGATATTATATATTTTTATAAAAAACAAAAAAATCATGCACTGTAGGGTTAAGTGGATAAATTTGGACTTAACGATCTATACAATCATGCGAGGAACTATCCGTCTTAGTCTCCCGAACTGCGCTAAGTTCTCTCTGTCTCTGTCCGCCTCGGAGCTTCAATGCACAAGAGTGCCCTTTCTGAATAGTGAAGGTCAAAACGGATATTTCCGTAAGTACTCAGAAAAAGGTTAATTTAAAATGACATCTCTGTTTCGTAATCGAAACTATTTAAGGATGTTGTATATTTTATGCCAAAATAATTATTAACGCTATCTGTGTATATAAATAAAAACTAATTACTCAGCATTGTTTATATTTCAATTTAAAGCTGTAAGAGACATCTATGTATATTATCAAAAATATTTTTTTATATTTAACTAATTAATTATTTTATAAATTTATTTTCACACAATTATTTTTTAATTTTATATTTACTGCATTTGTATTTTAGAATTTCTAAAGAATTCGTATAAATTGCATATTTTAAAATATATGAAATACAATTTAATTATGTTAAAATTTTATTTAGTTAAAAAACATTAACTTTTACAATAATAGATGTCACTAATAATACCAAAAGTCACTAAATTATTAAATGGCTAAATTTTGACTAAATGTTAATTAACATTTTAATATTCCTACAAAATTATTTTTTTAATTTTAAATAAATTTATAGTACTTAATTTATTGGTTTTCAAATATAAAAACTATTTTAAATTTATTAAAATATTTTTTATCTATATTAATAGATGTCTCAAATTTATATTATTTATTCGCATCAAAGTAGTTAAATATTTTCATAGATGTCTCTATAAACTTAAATTACGCTTTTTAATAAATGTATATAAGAAAAATATATACATATATAAGCATGTTTATTTTAATTTACATTGGTTTTAAATCGTTGTAATTTAATGGAGGAAAAATCATAAGTCTTAAATCATATTTGCATTGAAATTAACTGTAATTGATCTCTTGGCATTGGTGATCGCATATCGGTGCTTATAATTAAGGCTTTAGAGTTTCCGGCGGATGTTAGCGGCTGCCTCCGTCCGGAACCGTCGCTCCATATCGTTCCGCAAGAACCTCTACTCTGACACTAAGCAATTTCAGCTTAAAGTTCCTCAAACATTTACGAGCTAGACTTTATTACTTTGGCTTGTTGCTCGATATAATCATAGTGATAATGAAATACCACGGGATTTTAAATGTTTCATTGTAATTTTCAACGAATTTCAGCATATTTGTGTTGGAATAGAGTTTGCCTTCGAGGGTCCAATTTGGTAAATTAAAATGGAATCTTGACTTGGCTAAATTTCAAGGTCGAATATAATTGTGTTTACTGCTCTTGGCCAAGATTTTACTTTAATGTAAACATCATTTGGAAAGCTCTGGATAGTAGCATGTTGTACGGTGGGAGTTCTTCCGCCTAACTAGTCCCATTAAGCACCCAACTTTCAACTTAATCTATCGCCAGCTAACGACCCCCGACGATAGATAATGCAATGACTTGACGATGGAAATGGATAGCAACCATCCATTGGTGAAGCCTCCGTGTTATCTGTCTAGATCGGTGACTTTATTACTTTAAAGACCCAACATCGATCTCACAAAAAAAATCATGTTAATCTACAAGATAAATATAATATTTCGCACGCCTTGGCAGTATAAAACATTAAAAAACATCAGCGACCCCACGGAAAGGTCGATTTAATTATGCATTTATTTTGGCGACCACCACGTGAACAAGGGAAAGATTTTTTTATAAAATTCATACTCATTTATATTGCGTTAACCTTACACCACCCCAAGGCTTTACACGGGAGTTGGCCTACATAATTAACATGTTTTTGCTATTAAGGCCTTTGTGCACCAGTATAACCACAATTGGGAGTGTGTGTGTATTTTACGAATCCGTCTGTAAACAACGCCTTTGAATGTGTACCTGCCTTCCAGGCTGTGTGTATGTGTGAATACGGATGTTAGTTCAGGTGAGAAAGTTTTTCAGGGCTATTAATAAGCGATTTTTTTAATCATCAAAAAATAATTAGGGTGCCATTTTATGAATTTGTCGCCAGCGCCACCTTTGGTTCAACTACGATACTACTCTTTTTAATCTTCCACATTTGAATCAAATTAATCATTTATGCATATATGAGATATAACTTATAATATAAGGTATGTTTGTGATGAGAGATTTAAATTAAGACGTCACTCAATAAGTTCGTAGGATGACATATAGTCGGCGCTAATATTGATAAATCCATGAGATTTTTAAAAGGTACCAACTCTCAAATAATACATGTCAAAACTTCACAACAATCTGACGTTTGGTTCATAAGTTTGCGTTACTAAAACTGTTGTTAGATGACCTTCAATTTATGGTGCCAGCTCTTTGTATAAAATATTGTGTGTTATCGATAGTGTTTAGGTTCATTTATTGATGTACAACATTCACTCACGCTGCGCGGTCCTGAGAAGAGGTTTCCGAGCGCTGTTTGGAGATGTTTCAAGGCAATAAAAAGGTTTTTTTCTATAAAAAAAATCCATTATTACAATCCAAAGTCAAATTGACAGTCAACTGAGTGGACAACGACCAGTTAAAGCCGTAATAATCCTACGAACTTATTGAGTGATGTTTTATGATACACCATATGTTTATATAGATTTCATCTAAAGTTTTTTTGTATTTGTATTTGATAAATAAAGTATATGCATATGTATACAATCGCGGCATACAAACATTGTCTTTACAACTTCAATGTAAGAAAATTATCCAATGTGAGCCTCAATGCCTCGAAAGATTCAATTTATTTTTATCTTTTAAATATTGGAAACCAATGAGCAGTTTTGCTTCAGATTTAGAAAAAGGCCCTCTTGGCAAAATCGTCCTTTTTTCCACAATCGAAAATAGTTTAAGGGCGTTTTGTAAAGTAAATTTATTAAAAAAATGAACTTGGAACAGTTTATTTATAATGCAAACACCAAAATTAATTGCATAACTGTTCTTCATGTTTATTATATTAATGTATGAGGGTGGGCTGAAAAGTAATGCACACATTGATATAGACCGCGAACGAAATGATCTTTATAAGTGCACTACATGACATATGGAATTCACATTCTTCTTCAATTTTAAATTGAAGATTTGAAGTCATTGCGTTCGTCCAGTGTATTTCAATAAGTGGAAGTATGGAGACGTATTCTAATGCTACGACGTCAACGCGAGTTAAACAACGTGATTTTTAACTGCTGAAAAAGTGACTCCAACTAAGATTCATCATATTTATGATGACGATGTTATGGATAAGTCTATTGTGAATCGATGGAGTAGTAAAGATTTATAGTTGCGAGCCTGCAAAAGCCATAATTGGTTACGAAACACTCAATTTCAAAACAAGAATTTTTCAATGGCGGAATGAACAAACTTGTTACATGCCGGGACGAATTTTTAGCCTTAACGATGATTATTTTAAAAAACAAATATATGATTTTAAACCTTAATAATTTATCTTTAATATACTTTATAGTCAATCTTACTAATTGTTTTTGTTCGTGCTCTACAAGCAAGTGTGCATTTGTTTTCAGCCAACTTTCGTGGCAAGACTTGAATACATATATTTTTATGCTTCAAATTCTACCGTATGAATAGTTTTTTAGACTCTTTATTGGTTATTAAAGTATTATTTTAATACCATTTTAATAAAACTTTATCGATATTTTGCAATGTGCGGAAATTCTGTATAAACTTAGATGATTTTTCTATGTGATTCGCAGACAAAGTACGCCATTCCGCCCACTTGCGAATAAAGTTGACCATACCTGATATAAATACATAGCACATGAACAAATTCTTATGTTAAAAAAATCAAAACGAATCATGCTGGATTTATAATGTCAATTTTGGCTTAATTTTTTGCTTCTCATTAAGGTTTAAATAGCAAAGTTCAGAAGACTTGATAGTCCCGTTTGTGGCTCACATACAAAGACGAGCATAAATAAATAATTATAATAAATAGTTTGTGCGAAATCCGGAAACCCTTTGTTGTGGAAAGGCTTTAGCTCGCTTGTTCCAAGTGGAATAATTAAAGGCGAAATAACACAAAGAAATTAATTGTCTCCTCAGAAGCCGAACGCCGCTGCATAATTTTTGGCGTAATTAGACTTTTTGATGTGAATAATTGCATGAAAGGTTGTTGCAATTTGCATTAATTGATTTATTAGGCGTATAATAACAACCCCTCCGGCGGCAGTAATTCAACCCTTTCGATGGCGGTAATCAGAAGCCGAGTGCCATTAATTATTGTTTTAGGCTCCATCAAACGATAATAATTTCTTAAGCGTCATGCTCGATCCGCATTAGTCGGCCGGCTCGAGGGGGTTTAATAGAAAACGACAGGAAACTCGGATGTTACGAGTGAATAACAATGGGAAATAAGAAACGTAATATCCGGTCGATGGGTTTAAATTGGAAAGCCTTCGCGTGACCGCCTCGCTTGCGAAAACGTAGAGCCTCCAATTTGCCGGCAACTCTATGAAATTTTCATTAATTTATATTTCTTCGTCGATGTTCGCTAGCTTTTTAACCGGCCCCCACAGTAAAATATTTAATAATACGGACGTCATTGCCTGACACGATAGTACAAAAAAAATGACGTTATTAATTCGGGAGCTATGCCTTTGGGGCTTTGATGGAGCTAGATTTCAAAATGTTAGTAATTTTGGCATAATCAATTGTAAAAGCATTCCAGGTCAGGCCTTGGACATTTTTAAACCAATAATTTGTGACAAATTTGCGTTCGAAAAGGAACCATTCGTGCATGCAACATTTTTTTCTTCCTATTTAATTATTTGCAGTAATCAACAAACTTGTATTTTTATAGCGTTCCCACGGAAGCATAGGGACAGCATAAATTTAATAAGTATATAATTATTCATTTCATAGCCTAAATTTGTAGTTCAAGAAGTCATTAATCGTTGGTGCATTGGTTCTAAAAAGTGCATAAAATTGATTATATTATAAGGATAATTTTAGGGTATATCACATGAACATTCGGAACTCGTGAGTGAGATTAAAAATGCCAGAAGTTAAAATAGGCGGGACGTATATATACGTCCCGCCTAAATTGCATCGAAATTGATTAGGACGTATATATAGGTCATCGAAATATATGTTGTGTCCTAAAACAGACGGGATTTATTTTGTTTGTTTAACAAATGTCGTCGATACATGTTTTAATATGAATTTAAAGTAGGTAACAAATTGGTTGAACTTCGCTTTTGTGTTGGGGTGGACGTGTGCTTAGTAAGCGTTATGTTTCATTGATTTTTTATAAATTCTAAGCATCTTCAAAAATTTAATAAAATGAATTCACGCCAGGTGGGCGGGACGTATATATACGTCCTAACGAAAATGTGCGCGCCCACTGTATATTGCGTTATTGAAAAGGAACTTCCCCGCTTAACAGGTTAATAGTCATTTGGCAGCATAAAACTAAATTGATTATTTCATTTTTATAAAAGTCACCACTTATGGAACTAATGAATTCTTCAAAATCTTTAGCAATCTCGTTTCGAATTTGATTTTTTAATTGTTTGAAAAGTACCCCAAGGGATGAAACATGCAAAAATATTTCTCACAAATCAAACTTGTCTGTGTTGTGAAATAATTTGAACACACACAAAAAGCAGAAATCTTTATTTACGACTAATTGAAGTAATTGAAATTCCGACTCTTCATGTGATATGCCCTTATGGTTAGAATATGCTTTAAATACATAATGAATTAATTCATTTAAAATACAAAGCCTTATAATATATAGTCCTCTATTGATACAAATTCATTTTAATAATTATTTTTCTAATGAAATTAATACAGTCAACCCTTCTATAGTGTCGAGATAGGGACCACGATATAGAAACAAAACGCTATGAAAAGTTATGCACTCATGCAAAATTTGTGCGTTTTTAGTGCATTGATTTTACATATTTTACCTGTTGCTTATTTAAAAGAAGTGGACGCTATAGGAGGGTTGATGTTGCATTGAAATATTTCATTTAAAAAATGCAAAGAAACGTTATATTTTAACCTGAACAATATATAAGATATTACACGAAATTTAAAAGGAAAAAAGACTACTTTAATGAAAAAGACACTGGCTAAAGGCGCTAAATGGTATCGGTAATTAGTTCACGTCGTCGATGCGCGAGATAACCATGCCCTCAAATTGCTCGTGCAGAATGTCCATCATGGCGTGCGCTATATAGCACGTAGCATCATCATATTAAAAACACATGTCGTCAGTATCAATATCATTTAGTCTGGATCGCAAAAAGTTGCTTATCATCGATTTGTAGCGCCAAAAATGGGCTTTAACGCTAAAGATGATTTTTTGGCGAAATGTTTCTTGATTTTGAAAAATTTAATAATTTATACACGTTATTCAACGCTATAATTTATAATATTAATTTGCCATATATTATTGAATAATTTACAATAAATTTGATAGATGTTGATTTAAAAATATGGTCGTTATAATCCAACAAATTTTGAGCGTCTTTATTGAAAGACTTTGTATTTTTATGTTTGAGATTGGAAAAGTCAAAAAGGCGAATAATATATTTACTTTCCATGATTACACAATCAAATGTACTTCATTTATGGCGTTTTTTATATTAATGTCGTCAATGCTAAAAGGCATTAAGCTATTTATGTCCGCCATTAGGAGGCCTTGTTGGCCACATTCAGTGCAAAGTAACAAGTGCTAATGTCGGACATAAACTTCACACTATATAGCTGCAAATTTATACACCATTTCCAGTCTGGTATAATTGACTTCTGCGTGCAGAAAAGAGGAGGCTTTCGCGGAAAAAAACCATTCGCGCAATTGTGACGAAAGAACTTTTGATTAAAAAATCAATATCCCAAACGCATTCATGCATGATGGGGGAAGAATGGGAACTTGGCACGCCAGCTTCGGCTTTCAGCCCCCGACATGGGGATGGAATGTCTAGAAAACGACCCGAAAAACTATCGAATATAATCATAAAGGCAAATAGAAAAATATCAGACCGCAACGTTTTTAAATAATAACGCTCGATTGTCCCGGAATCCTTGGGATTGCGTAAACACGGCTTCCTCGTCGCCGAAGACTGGCACTAATGGAGATGATAAACTTTTGTCTCTTCCAAAAGGACAAAAATAATTTTCCGTGAAATTTTCTTAATCTCTTTCGAGTAATTAAAAATTAATCTGGACCCAATTCGGGGATAAACATGACGAGGGTGAAGAATGCCGCCCCCCAAGCCTTCTTCGGGCGGGCTCAAAACGTACGCTTATATAGCACTTTGAATATTCAATCATTTTATTCTCTTTGTGCCATGAAATACACAAACAATTGCCCCTACAAAGAGGACGTACGGAATAATAAAATTTCGCTGGAAATGCAATAGGTAAATAAATAAAATAAGCCGGCATAGTGCCGGTGTATTTATATGACCGACTCCGGCTCTTATATTGTTATACGGTCGAACACATTTATTTAAAGTGGCAATCTGCTTTATAAAACACGTTTCAGCGAATTTTCCAGCGAAATGCGATATAGACTTTCTGCAAAAATTCAATATCGACCGATATTTAGCGCTCGAAGGTAAGAACATTCAGCGCCGCAATAAAAAGCAACTGTCTTTTCGCGGTGTTTTGAAGCATATAACAATCATTGATGACTTGGCCCATAAAAACAGAATTACCCCCCTCATTTCTGTCGATATCAATTTTTCCATGCATAAAATTTATATGCGAAAACTTTAGGACGTACTCGCGGAATTGGGTTAAACGCGTTCCCCACCCGGAATTGCAATCGACCAAAGAAAATTAGCGCATTTGTAAAGACATCAGATTTTATAGTTGTGTTTCCTTTCGCGAAAGTGAAATTATTCATTCCGTTCCAGGACCCATTAATGATCATATAAATAAAGTTGCCCCGGGAAAACTTTAATTTAATAGCTCGTAGATCATTAAGTATAATTTCGGATTTACGACGATCGTTAACATTATGATAATTTACAGTTGAAATTTGCATTATTGCTTTTTCATACTTGGCTGCAAGAACTTTGTATAAACACTCAAACCAATGATTAATTTATACTAATTGTTTATTATTATTGTTTTTCATTAAAAATAATTAAGAAACAATTCAATCATCTCTAACATATAATCTAAAGAAGAAAATATTATTTGGAATATTATTATTAGGTAGACCCAAAAGTAATCAAAATTTCGTCGATGAACTCTTTCACAGTTAGTTTGTGTTGAGACACAGTCCAATAAAGACATAAGTTTTATTATAACATTAAAGTTATGACTGTAAAAAAAATCTACAATATTAGGGGAGAGATGTAAAAACCATCAATAGAAGCAGAGCACTTGCACTATTTTATGCTATTTTTGTTTGAAAAGGAAAACCCCAAAAATTAGATAATGATATCCTGAAGCTTAAGTTATTAGGGATCATCTTTGTTGCACAGGAAAGTTATACAAAAGGAATTTGAATCCTCCATGAATTGCCCATCGAATCACTACCTTTTTATAGCATAAGAGCACAAGTTAAAACATTAAAAAAATTAACAATATTGGAGAGTAAAAAGGCACTTAGATAAGTTTTTCAGTGAAAAATCAAAGAAGTTTTCCAATGAGAAAATTGAAAAATTACCTTTATGATAGAAAATGATGGAAAATATTTTGTTGATTCGTATTTAAGATTTCTGCTTTACCTAATATTTTGTATAGAAAAAGAGATTAATCCAATATATAAAAATGAATTGGGTTTTGTTCGTTCTAAATGCGCTGCCATACCGTTCATCAGGTTTACGATAAAACTTAATCCATTTATTGTTAAAAATTTGCGAGTAACATAGGCATAGTCTAATATATAAAAAACAATGTTTGTTTAGTCCGTATTTAATGCGCTGCCATACCGTTTATTCAATTGCGATAAAACTTTGCCAACTTATTGTTTGCACTTTTCTCAAATAATATAGGTATACTACAATTAAATTACAGTAGATCTTATATATAAAAATCATATGAATAATATCTTATCATACTCTTATGAATAATAAGTTATTATACTAACGGAGAGATGCCGCAGAGTGGTTAAAGATCGATAAAGAAAAAACTAACACAATTTTTGAATATGCAGAGAGATACCCAACTGCGAGACTCTAATAACGAACCTTTTCCTCGAGTGTAATTATAAAGATGTCTGATTCAAAAACTCTTATATTTTCCCATTGTAGGATTTCTATACATATTGGGAAGAGCTTAGTGCTTACTATTAAAAATAATTAAAATATTTAATATCCCTTTTATATTCGAAAAGAAATTTAAATATTTATCTTATAGCGTAGAAATAATGCGCGGTTATTTTTACAAAAATATTTTTCCTGTTAAAACTGTTTTTAAATTGTTTTTGCCATTATTAAAACTGTTTGAGCTTTCCGTCGAATATTACCTGCAAGTAGTGGGGGTAGATCCTGAGGGTTGCAAGTCAAACGCACTTTCTGATGCCTTGTGATCGTGATGGTGGTAAATAAATTGATTGATTAAAATTATCCTTCTTATCAGCATTTATTTAATGAGCGGTCGAAGATAACCCCCCTCCCTTCCTCTACGGAGATAATAAAGATTCCGTTGTATACTGCGAGTCCGCATCGAGACTGCAGAGCCCTATTGACACCAAGAGGCAGATATCCCCATCCTTCTTATCGAGGCCCTTCAGGCTACTTTATGCATAAAAACATAAAAGTTGATTTTATATTTATGAAAAAAATATATCAAAGAATATCACATATTTATATATTTAGCACTTTATTTCGTGATTTGTGATTTTTTTAAAAATCTTATACAAAATCTTTTTATGCAAAATTACTTATTTTGTGGAACACAAGCACGGAAATAAAAGAACCGATTGATAGCCTTGACCTTGGGAAGACGCATTCTTTCCACCGGTATTGTTTGTAGTCTCGCAGCTGAGATCACCGCTTGATTATCTTATTTTCTTCCGCGAATCTTTCACAATTTGATAGAGAACGGATCCACGCGAATTTTGAATATGGTGGTTAATCTATGCTCAAGAATATATCGAAGCTATTACATTATATATGCCCTCTGCGGATATTTTTTGTCTGGTCTTTCTTGCACAAAATGTATACATAGTTTTTGTCACCGTACAAATAGTTTATTGACATTGTTTAATAGCTCTCTGCTCTTGAACGTACGAATCAGGATATTCTCATTGGCGACTTTGTCAATTGATCATGACATTGTGACATTGATCAATGACCTAACTAATTCATGATATTGGTGATATGTCTTCATTGCTTGTTGTTTAATTTTAAAATATGTTGAAGGGACATTTTTATTTTGCTAATCAAGCATACAGCAATTTTATTATTTTTTTTGCATGAATTCAACAAAGTTGCATTTTGCGAATATAGGTCAATCGTATCGACGGTCGTAAATCAGAGTTATTACTATCCACAAATTTATTTTTTTGCATATTGATGCTCATCTGTCAAGTGTCACCAGCAGCAGATATGTACAAGAGTCCACGTCGCTCATGTAAAATTCGCAATTCCGAACCGCTTGACCCAGACTAGAGATAGAATGTACATCTCGTGTCATACGCAACGTCCACAAAGAGCATCCAGCATCCAATTTTGGCAACAATAAATTAATTTCGCGATAATTTATTAGGCGGTGACACAACGGCGTGCCGTATAGGCGTGGGCCTCCCACAACTGGGCTGTTCATCCGTGTGTCAGGGACTGTTACGTCACATCCGTCACCCCGGGAGGCTTGCTGACTGTCCTTAACCAGGATTGATGCATCTCACCATCCCGCCCACATTGCCGGGGTGGTGGGACGTCAGGGTGTAGACACGGCCGACCACCCCTTCTGCGTCTTCAGAGATCTTCGGCGCTGTACATGACAGTAGTAAATCATGCAAGATGAACCAGCGAGCCATCGCCTAACAAGGTATCCCGACCGATAGTTACATCAAATTCGAACACATGACCAACTCATAAATTTCAATACCAACAAAGCCAATATGCATACAATTTTCACATCGACGTTATGGTGCGCGTATTGACGATATGAAATCACAAGAACAAAGTCGCTTTTAACTCCAAACAATTCCTTTAATATTTTATATCGAAATTTGATTGTTGACATACTCAATGAATACATCCATTGATTGAATCAATCACCATTATTCGCCTGGGCTTTGAATAAATTGAAAATCGATTTGCTATCTTTATTGAGGTTCATTCATTAATATCTTCATATTCAATTCACAAATATGACGAATCAAATTTGTATACAAATCTGTTATGTTTGAGGAATGAAAACTATGTAAAGCAATGGTGATCAACTTATTGAGTGTGTACAATAAGAGTGAATATCAATTAGATGAACTATGATAGCTTGAATGTTCCAGAGTCATCTATACAGTAGGATTGATCTCGCGTATTTGTCGGCCATTTTGTTGAGTCACAGTAAATTCTTCCGAAGGAGAGGTCGTCGCGCGCTCCCGCTACCTCCCGTCTGTGCGAGATCCGCGCGGTTATCTCATTTGCAGAGATCCTCAGTGGTTTTTGACGAACTTGTGCAAAAAATTGGAGAACAAGTGCGAAATTACCACCGTATGATATTTGACGACCTTTACCTTCAATTTCCTGATATTTCTCAAAGTTTTCTTGTTGATATTGTGTCGAAAAAACTTAGTTATAAGAATTTGTGTACGAGATGGATGCCCGCACAGGAACACCGTCAAAAGTACGTGAGGTTTTTTTTTTTTTGAACTGTGCGCATTAACCCGTATAGTAGTATGGTCGCCTATTTGCGAGCGAATTCCAGTGACTCATAAAAAGCATTCATACACGTTGAGCTCGAATATGGACAAAAACGGAGTGTCTTACTGTCCTGATAGATAAGTGGATTTGCACAATGATAA
This sequence comes from Stenopsyche tienmushanensis, assembly GCA_008973525.1. Classification (NCBI taxonomy): domain Eukaryota; kingdom Metazoa; phylum Arthropoda; class Insecta; order Trichoptera; family Stenopsychidae; genus Stenopsyche; species Stenopsyche tienmushanensis. The sequence goes on from WACJ01000267.1 coordinate 110,757, forward strand.
GAGGCAGACAAGCAAATATAGCATCTAAGTAAATGATAATTTTAAATTAGCTCACTACTCCAAGGGTAAACAAAATTCCGCGGGTTCTTTCTGAGTCACTGGAATTCAGACACAATGTTGTGTCTCACTCTGAACGAGGTCTTTCAATGGGTCTATTGCCATTCAAAACTGAATCTAAGATGGCTCCAGGAAAGCCTTTCACGTCAATTGCATGTATAAGAAAATCATAATACAAATTGGATGCGTTTTAGATAGTGTTTAATCATCATCATCATGATTTTTGTGTTAAATTATCAAGAAAAATTCCTGCTGTTTCGCATACAAATACAAAAATGTCCCAATTTGTAATTGCTCAACGAACACTGCTTCCATATGATGGATGGAAATGATTTTCCGTCGATCAAGATAATAAGTGCATTTAAAAAATGCTCGGCCTTAGTTACCTGGACACGCATTGTTATCGCGTGCGTGATATACGCATTAAACAAAAAAAAAATTAAACGTGTCGTAATAGTCTCACGCAATCCGATCATCAGCCAAAAATAATAAATCGGGGGGTTAATTCAATCGCCGCCTTCGCGGGGTTAAGCCGCCGACGACGAGGCATTTCGCCGGGAAGATTGACGGGCGAAAGCCGCAGTCGTTCCTTCGGGTTAGGTTGATAGAGGTAGTTTTGTGTGCATAAACAACATTTGAGTGAGGTCGCTTTGTTTCTGCTTTAGACCTATATTTCCCAATCTGATCCCTCCCTGGACATGTCTTATATATGTCCTAATATCACGGAATCATCCCTTTCTTCACCCTTTACTATTCGCTCTGCGTGAGGTTAAGGGTTATCTGTTGCTCTGCGTGGGACCGACTCCCCTCATATGTCTTATTTTGTAACAATTTATATATTTCCACATGACGCCCGGGACAAAGGAAAAACAAAATAAATCAACGCATGAGTTATCGATATTAAAAACACGACAAATATCATGATGGATTACATTACTGCGGATAAATTCCCATTAGATATTATCATTTGCATCTTAAGGGGTCATCTCACTTTATCACATTAAAAATATTGTTTTATTTTTTAAAATTTCATATTTCAAAAGCGCATATCTCTAAGAATGTCGACTATAAATTTGATGAAAAAATTCAAATTATTTCATTGATTTACAGCTAATTTACGAAGTGCGCTCGAAGCAATCATTCCGTCAAAATTGCGCCCCAACGATTCTGAGACCACTGCGGTCGCAGGCTGCCCTTATAAATGCTTTTGTTTGCAATCCAGAGGTTCCCATTGGGGACCTTTCTAATCTTTGTTTTATTAAGGAAGCTAATTAAGTCAAAAAACTTTAACATAAATTTAAAAAAGGCGAATTAGCAAGTGAATAGTAAGGGCACAAAAAGAAAGAGTTCTGTACGAAGTGCTTCGAAAATCGAATAGCTAACTAATGAATTGATAACATATTTATCTAATTATTATGGCTTAGTTATCCATCGATATCCTGGCTTAATAGAAATTTTGAAAAATACTATTTTGTCCACATACTATCATACAATTTCAGCTGAAGCCCTTCAGCATTTAAACCGTCCGGAAGGCGCAGATTCTTAGTGTGAATGGCGGAAAAATGCAACTACAAGATCATTATATTTGTACAAGCATCCTCCTGCTCTCGAGCGCTAAACGAGGCAATTTAGCAATTTTACAGTCCCATTTATGACGAATTGGAAAGATGCTTTGGTTCGAATCCCCAAAATAACAATGAGAGTTTTAACGCGTACGTATGGTCTCTGGTGCCGAAACATATTTTTGTGACAAAATAATGCATAGATACTGCAGCTTGCATTTTTAATGAAGAATTTGAACCTTTTTTAAGGAATTATGGCCATCATGGGAATCACAATTGGTTCAGATGCCTTATACGCCTTGCCAATCGCCGAGGCTCCAAATCTTCTAAATAAAGCTAGAACAGCTCGCAGAGACATCAGACCAGCCAAAAAAGATAAGATTGAGATAGCTGAAGGATTAATTTATGAAACTGAAATCGCTGATTAGTATTATTATTATTATTAGTATTAGTATCCTTTTTTAACAAGTTTTAAGTACTATAAACTTTAAACGCGTTTTTCTCGAAACGACATTTTTGTATGTGGTGTTGAAAGAATTTTGAAAAATCAAGTCGCCGATTAGTCTGGAATTTTACGAACTTATTATGCATATACAATGAAACCTCTTTTTGTACGATTTTTTTTGTGCGATTTCGAAGTTGTGCGGTTTTTTTAAAGCAATATTTTTTATTTTATTTAAATTTCATAAAGAGTACTATCGAGATATTTTGGATAAAATAGGAAAAAAAATATAATTTGGGACTGTGTAAATCATATTGCATCTGCTATCGCTGAATATGCGACCACGGCTTTTATTCTACAACAGTTTAGAATTTTGAAAAAAATGATTTCATTTTTTTGCATTTTTCTAATGTTTCGACTTTTAAAAATATATTTTCCAAAGGAATTTACTAAATTCCAACTACCTACGGAGTTATGGCTATTTTAGTGACGCGGAAACTTGGCCGGTCTCACCATAATGAAATCTTTTAACGCGTTTTTCTCGAAACTACTTTTTTCAACACGTCACATCATATTTCAAGTTTTAATTAATTAATTAACTTCAAATCGGGTACAAATCTTTTCGATATAACCCTCTATTATTCCTACCAGATTTATGTTAAAATTTATTTTTTAACATAAATCGTTAGACATAATCGAGTTAGAGATTATAGTGTCATCTTTGTTAATAATGAAAGAAGAGAGCAATTTTGAGTCATATCAAAAATCGCAACGAAAATTAACATACAGCGATGATACTTTGTAATTAAAATAATTAGTATTTCTCTAGTGGATCTCTGGCATTTGAGATGACAGATTTCAGATATCCTTAAAATTTTACAAATGATGCAAGACGTCCTTTAAATGTTACCAAAAATGTTATTTTTAATTTCTTTGTTTCCTGTTTTTTTATTAACTTTTTTTGTGCGATTTTTGATGTATTTTAAATAACTGTTTCAAAGTTGTGCGGTTTTTAAAACCCATGGAACGCATCTTCACTTTTTCTCAAAGTCATAGCTTTTTTGTGTGATTTTCCACGAAAAACGCATCTACCGCACAAAAAAGGTTTAAGTGTATATGGCTATGGCAGTTCCCAAAATTACATCGAAATATTTATTTTATCTTACGTTTTACAATGTAAAATAAAAAGAAAAAAGAGGTATATTTTTCCTATTTTTTTTTCAAACCAACGCCATTTTGATTTTTTTAAAAAGATATAATATGTACATTTTTGAATTACAAATTTATTTTTTTAGTATTATATAAGAGTGCCATAATAAATCCCAAAAATATTCATTTCATTATACGATGTATTTACAGTGAAATAAATTATTAAAAACTGCCTATTTTTTGGGCTGTCAAATTGTAGGGTCATCCATATGTAACGCTTTAAATATTAGTACTATATAATATTTACACACAAATTTATTTTTAAAATTATATAAGTCATTTTATATTAGTAAAAGATAGTACAATTTGAATCATGGACAAGTTTATATTACAACAATGTGTTTACATTATTAAAACGAACCGACTAGAGATCCATTATTATCAAGCAATTTTTTTAGCGATGAAGCTCATTTCACAATAGATGGATTCATCAATGAGCAAAATTATCTTATTCAGGTTAATGAAAATTCTCATGTTGTTTATAAAAAGATTTCTACACCAGAAAAAACTTGCAGTGCTGAACGATATTAATCAATTTTGAGTGACTTTTTATGGCGACAATTGAATCATATTGATGTGTTTGATGTCTATTTTCAGCAAAACGGCGCTACATGTCACACAATATAACAAAATTTGCCATGCGTTGAACATTATTGATGAACATGTTCGAAGACAAGAGATATGCATTCTGCAATTTCGATGGCCGCAAGCACTCTTATCATTGAGAGTTATTCAAAATTGACTAGCAAATAAAGTGGTCCTTATTGAGCTAAGCCTATAGCAGGTGCTCGCAACCATGGATCGTCGAGCTGAGCCTCTCATTGATGCAATCCACCGTTAGCACTGCCAATATTTGGAATGCAGTGACGGATCAGGCTCAGGAGGGACTCGGAGCAAGTCGGCGTGAATGATTGATGAACGACGATCCTGAATCAAAGTCACTCATGCTCTTGCCTCACTAGGAACGACTAAATCTGATTTACACTCGGCCAAAAGGATATAACTTCATTTAATCTTGGAAATAAATTTTATAGATCAATTTGTTGAAATTTCAATAGAAAATTTGTCATTTTGACTCACACGAGTTGATAAAGCTAGTATTGGTTTATGTTGACAAAATATATACCAAGACCGTTAGCGATGTGACATGCTTTGCTTTAAAAAGTTTTCAAATTAAAAAACTTTAGGCGCTGAAGCTATGAGACCAATTCCTAGAAGCCTTGGACATGTACGGCTAAGTGTCGGTTTTGATTTGAATTTTGATTATACAGCGAGATACCCAACTGCGAGACTCTAATGACTAACCTTTTACTCAAGCTCAAGCTCTCCTTGCAGGATTTCTATACCTATTAGGAAAAACTTAGTGTTTATTACTAAAATACAGTTGAAATATTTGATATTCAACATGAAATTTAAGAATTTATCTTGTAGCGTCGAAATAATGCATGGTTACTTTTACAAAAATAATTTTAATTTCTGCCGTTGAATATTGATTTTGGTTGTTAAAGCGCTCCTTTAAATGTATACCTTTTAATGAAATGATATTTTATTCTTAGAATAAGAGTACGTATTCCTTTTTATGAAACCTTAAAGCAAGTTAATTTCAAATAAGAGATCCCTGCAAGAGAGATGTTGACTGTTGAGACATTGATAAATGAATCAAGCCTACCGATGAAAATTCTAGGAAACGACTTCCTGCTGAAAATAAAATTCCTCCCACTTTATTTACTTTTTGCCATTAACAGCTTTTATCGCTTAATTTTCGTATAAAAAATGTAAATAAATTGTCTCCTTGTGCAATTTAACATTTTCTCTAATTGCACGTCGCATCAATAATGGAGCCTTTACAATTCTATTCGTCCAACTTTCAAAGGATTTACGTCGCCTTATCAATGTTCCAAACTGAAAAAGCTGCAAATCAAGTGGCCGGAATCAAATAGCATGGGATGCAAATTCGTCCTGCAGCATAAAAGCTTCATCTGCAGCGAAAACATCAATTCTTAATTCCCGAGCTGAAAATCGCGTCACCCGCCGCTATGCTCCGCTCGGCCCTAGACTTAAATTCAATTTGTGAACTTAATAGGGTCCGAAAAGAGAATGGAGGAATATAACAAAGGCTTTCTATTGAGAGGATTATGAAAACACAAGATTACAATCGTTAATAAATTCCATTAGTGCCTCAGAGCAGTTTAAGGACAATGGGATCTTTAATGTCAAAGCGAAGTACTGTGACCCGGAAGGCGAAATCTATCCGGATAAAAAAGCACTCATAAAATTTCACGCCAGCCAATATCCTACTTTTTAATTTTGAAAATACAATCCAATACTCTTAATTTAACATAACATTCGTATAAGTTTCGATAAAAAAATCATTTTTAGGAAAATTTACTTACTTATTTGTAAATGTGCAATATTACAAACCAATTTCCACGCTACAACTTTAGCCATGTCTACAGAACCCCTATCTAGCTTATATCGAAAGTAGATGACGTTTATTTAACAATAATTAATGTAAACAACTTGTAGCCAAAAAATCAACTTTGTAAACTTAAATTTAATGCCAGTTTCTATAATTGTTAATAAACCCTTTGAGTAGTGAGTTAATTTAAAATCCTCATAGTCTTAGATGCTATATTTGCTTGTCCACCACTTATCATCCGTACAGATCCAATTATTTGTCAGGACCGCAATGGCGCATATGAAGCTCATATTTAACACTCTCGTTACCCAACGTGAATCGCTGTTGTTTCTCACGGGGCCCAAATTTGATAGTCGGAGCGTGAACAGAAAAAGTAGCGATGCAATATTATAACGCATGGAATAAACACGAACGATGTGACGCATCCTCTCTCAGGTGTTGTTTTATCTTAGATCGATAAGCTTGACTCTGTCATTAGTTAAATTGACAAAAATAAAGTGAAGATAAGCAAGTGCGAACAGATAAGGGTAGGAATGCAAATTTCGAGGTCGATCTAGAAAGATATTAAGATAAAATGCAAACTAGTTCTTTAACCTTTTGAGGAGTGAGCAAATTTAACACTTTGACGTACACAGACGTTAAATCCCGTCATGCGTCAGCAGATAATACTTGCTTTTTGCGCCAGATAAATCTATGCATACCGTCTTCGTGGATACTTCAAATCTTATATCACATATCGACGAAACTCATCAAAACGAAAACAAACTTGAGCGACTCAAAATCTCTCAAACTTCCCTGAGAATTGAAATGAAACAGACAACGCTACTATCAACAATCAATGTTATTGATTCAAAACTATAATAATTGTGTGTTTTAGCGATGGTTTAACTCCAACTTTTTATTCGGTCATTTCTTTGCATAAACAAATAAATTATCAGTCGATAAATTTGGGTTAACGATCTATACAATCGTGCGATGTATGCGGAGAAGTTCTCCGTCTCTGTCTTTGTCTGTCCCGAGCTGCGCTACGTTCTATCTCTGTCTCTGTCTGTGTCTGAGCTCAATGTACAAGAATGCTCTTTCTGAATAGTGGGGGGGGGGGTCCCAAGCCCTGGGATAGTACTCCTTTAGCGGTTAAAGCTCGTCTAAAGAAGCTACACGCCGACTTCTTAATATCTTATTTTTATTGTATGCATAACTATTTTATCATCTTTATGGGGGAGTTATAGTTTTTGTTCCGACAAAAATAACGGTTTTCGGTTTCGTCCCGATTCAAAGCCCTGTTATCTTTTTTATTTGGTTTTGGTTTGGTTACGTTCCCAACGTTTATATCGGTTCGGTTACGGCCTTTATCATTTATTAGTAGATCAGATTTGATTAGTGATTGTGAACTTCATGTTAAACCAATCAATTGTTTGAATACATTTATTACAATTTTAACCCTTTAAGTAGTGAGTTCATTTTGAAATGACGTAAACGTAGATGCTATATTCGTATGTGTCCATACAAATTCACTTTCTCTCAGGAGCGCTTAGCGTAAGCGAAGCTTGTATATCAATAAATGAACCTTAACACTGTTGATAGTACATAATATTCGTTCATTTCCTCGCGTAAACATAGACAATTCACATGTGTGTCTTCACTTTTAATAACAAAATAATGCATTTGTTAAAGATTGAATTAATTTGATTTATCATTATTATTGGATAAATTTGGGTTATCGATCGATACAATCGTACGATGTATGCAAGACACTCTCTCTGTCTATGTTTCCCATTCATAATCTCCGAAGCTCAACGTGCAAGAATAATCTTTCTGAATCACTGGAATTCAATTCGATCGCCAATATGCGACTGTACTCATCAAAGGGTTAAATAACTCCTTAAAAATATATTTATCTATTAAATGAGTGTTTTATATAAGCGCCATCGTTTACACAACGATATATCGGCGATGGTACTTTTCGCAAGTGTTGACAAACGACGATATATCGACGATTGAAGAGGGTTGAGCGTCTATTATCTGATTATCGATGAAATTATATTTTAACTGTGAAATTGATATCAACGCAGGGCACAAGGGGGTTAAATTGTGTACATATTGCCATATATTGAAATATAAACCAATTAAATGCATGGTTGTGTCGAAAATTACTATCAGAGCGAGCTTTTGAATCTTGACGGCGCTTATTTAGGTCACGCTTCCATAACTGGATCACGGATCCTGTGACAATGTTCATTGCATGGCGGGGGATGTTTCCACATTATAGACAATGTCGGTCACAGGTCCCATGCAATAATATTTGAATGACTCATAAATGACAGGAGCAACGGACAGTAAACACGACCGGGTGAATTAATAACGACGACAATGACAGAAGCGCGGATCACTGAGCGAGAGAGGACAATTCACTAATTCCGACTCTGGGACATTCGCGTTGATTATTCCCGCGGGGCTTGCTTTTCTATTTGGGACATCATCTTCGCCATCATGAGGCGTAAGCTAATACGAAATATTGATTTTTAGGGGGGACCCTTTGTTCGGCTTCTTCCCTTCTCGTGCCATTCTCATAAAAACAATATTTACCCTGGACACTTCAACGGCTTTATCGTGGAAACCCTATCTATCAGCTAAGTCGCACAATTACCACACTCGTGACACGAAATGGGCTTATTTTTAGATTAAACTGTATCCCTGTAAACACTTTATGCCTTAATACTCATGAAAATATTTTTTTTATTTAAATGCGCGCAATGTGGGTCGAAAAGCTCTTTAGTGGGAGCTTTCATATAATGCTTCAAATTCGATTGAGCCAAGTTATAAATATCTACAATAGTACACGATGTCTAAATAACTTTTAAATTGGAATTATAATTTTATTTAGTACAGTTGACCAATATTAGGTGTATCGATAAGTCATTGCCGATTTTGATAGACGTCTCTATAAATTCAGTTTGTGTTCAGACTTGTTGAAGTTAGCATCTCCGTAAGTTATTTTAAAACACTGTTAGTCAGTAATATTAATGAATAAAAAAATATTATTTAGGGGTAAAATATCAAAGTCCAAAACCGAAATTAAAACCCTTAAAATTTGAAAAGACGACATATTTGAGAGCCATAACGTAATTAAGTATCTGTATCGGGCTGTGATTTTGCTGGACGAATGGATGGGAATATACGGGTGTCGAATAGAAAGACTCTTCTCTAAATAACCATTTATTCCACACGAGAGAGAGAGAGAGATTTGGCTGCATGAAGGACGACCTCCCGCAATCAAGGTTAACCGACGACTTTTCCGACTCCCGCCTCCTGCGCGTCACTCCCTAACCGGCAACGGTGCACGCACAAGAAGCGATCGATCGATATGTAGATGCAATGTCTCAGCAGGGCCACAAGAGATGGCGCTGTTAAAAAACACATTGCACCTGAATAGAGATGGAAGATGTCGCTGTTAATCTGGCGAATTAAATCTGCTCAGATTAACAGCACTACTATGTGGGGATGGTAAATCGCTCACGCTGCATATCAAAGAATTATCCCAGAAGGTGCATTCACCGTAGTTGACAGCTAAAGAGTGCGTTTGGTGGGATATTCAAGGAATTATTAATTATGAATTTATGAAACCTTTCACCCGTCACCTTCCACCCATCAGCAATTGGAAAGGCTAAACAAAAAATTGAGACTCAATCGTCGAAAATTAACAGGGAATCAAAATGAAAAGAGCTTCCACACCTTCCATATTCACCAGACCTGACTCCGATGGATTATCATTTTTTTTTAATGTTTGACATATTCTATAAATCAGTGGTTCTTAAACTGGAATTGTAAAAAATATTTATCTATACTTGAACAAGATATTTTCGTGGAATTATTTACAGAAAACATTAGAAGAAACCTATTTTGACTAAGAAATCTTTATTTATTTGAAAAAATAAGTTTCAATAATGACGTAAATGTTGGTATGGGGTCCATCATAAAAAAAATGTTCAAAAGAGGGTCCGCAAAAATAAAATTTACTCCAGAGGGGGTCCACGACAAAAAATTTGCTCAAGAGGGGGTCTGTGGACTAGATAAGTTTGAAAACTGCTGCTCTAAATGATTTCGAAATGCAATTGAAGCCGAAAAGCATATTTCGACCCAAAAAATCAATTAATTATTTCATTGTTAAACAATCGGCAAAGACTTTTCGATACATCTAATAATTTATTAACCAATCACAATATTAGAAAATGATAATTGAACAGGCATTGATAATTGAAAATCTCCTTTGGAATTAGGCTGACTGTGAAGCTAAGTGTATTCTATAAATTGCTGTGGTAAATTTAAATTGAGGCTTCTCAAATTTAGTTTGAAATAGTAAAATAGTTTTAATAAAATAATAAAACCAAATCATGAAAATACTCCTCTCATTTATATTAATATTTATATTTTTCCTATACTTTCCTACCCGTTGATGATCCGTGATTTAAATCTTGAAATTATCCAGAACTAATATTCATTGAAATTGAGTTGCAATTTATTTGTCGGACGATATTTCATACATCTGAAGATGCGCGCGCAGATATATATATACCAAATGATGTCATTTAAACAGCAAATCGATTCGTTTTTTAGTTTTTCGTCGCCGCTCCATTTACTCCCATGTATATTAATCACCGTGACACGAAAGACACATTGCAAGGCAGCGTGTCTTTACCTACGTCCCTGACCCAGTCCGATCTGACTCAAATAGCTCGACTCCAAATTTGGACCAAGGCGACCTTTTTCTGTATCCCCCGAGGGTTGAATTGACAGCATCCCTGTTCTAAGTGAACTATATAAATACGTCATAAATTACGTTAAGCGCGCTCGCTCAAGTAAAAACATAAATATTCGTTCACAGTTTTAGAGTCCTTCATTACAGAGTGCATTAGGGAAATCAGGTGGCGATGTAGCGAGTCCTCTTGTGAATACAGCCTCCGGCCTTTGACAATTTACTGGCCGACATGCCTATACAACGCCACCGACAGGGCCGCAATGGGCGTCGCCCGTTCCCTATCCCATGGGGTGGCGCCACCACCCACAGGAGTGTGTCATTATATCACGGCAGTGGGATAGCGAGTGCGGTGTACGAAGAGCTAAAGGTGACGATTGGGAGCACTTGAAAGCGACGGTGGGCGCCCAGCGTACGGTTGCCACTTGGAATTGTATATAGTTTTTATACTTTTTTTACATCGAATGCTCAATTTTGTTTGCTGAAGGAATGCTTGATTGGACTACGTTGTATTTTATTCTCATTTGTGATGACAGCAATAAATATTTTTTAGTTTTACAGGGTTAAAACAGGGCAAAAGTACAATCCAAGCATATAATCCGTTAAGGGAATCAATAGAGCTTTGTTTTAGAATTGACATTTTATTTATTTTTCAAACGTTCCCAAAGACACACAAGGGACATATTTAGTTAATTAATTTTAAATCAAGTTAAACATAGATATCTACCACATATCGTCCACAAATCCACTTTTCTCTTAGGACCGCGCAGCGTGAGCAAAACTTGTATATCAATAAGTGAACCTTAACACTGTTGATAGCACACAATATTCTTTCACTTCTTCATGTGTCTTCAGTTTTAGTAATAGAATAATGCATTTGTTGATTCAAGTGGTTTTCTACTATTTTATTTCTAAGAAGACGCCACATCTAATGGTTTTCAACCGCATACGGACAAATTCCATTATAATTGTAATGTTAATTTTGTCGTCATCTGTTGATAATTGATGTGATGACTCATCATTGCCATCGATGTACGAGTGTATGATGAGAGGCAAGACACTTTCCGTCTCTGTCTCTTATTCACTAATCTCTGCACGTAATCTGCAATTCATTGGTTCATTGGTACAACGTCAGCATTTTATTTTTAAAAAATCGCCAAAAGCTTTGTTTTACTAATGAATTGTTTATCAATAGTTTATAGAAATTCTCCAGACGAAATTCATTTATGCGTAAATATTATGCCATGTCATAATGAAAATTAATTTTTCGCCCTTAATATATATACAACTAGGGATAGTAAGCATCTCTATTAAAATAATGAAAGTGGAGACGATCCTTATTTAAATTAGGGTTGCGAACTGTTCCGGATACTGTTTCAAGACAACTATTAATATTATATATTAGATATATTTAGAGGATCATTTTCTGTAATTTTGATTAAGGAATATACAATTATATTTTTAAATAATAGACCAAAGTATATTTACATTATTCATATAAAAGCATTTTCTTATTATTTTTTATTATACTGTAACATAGGAGTAGGGGCACTCTCGGGGCAGAGTCCGACCTTTTTTTCGGGGCGTGATATAGCTGGACATATGGATGAAGATGGATGGGCGTAGAACAAAAAGAACAGAAAGTCTCTTCTCTAGAGAGAGAGAAAGTTATCTGGCTGCAGGAAGGACGTCCTCCCGCAGTCAAGGTTAACCGACGATTTCTCTTTCGATTCCCGCTTCCTGTGCATTACCACCCAACCAACAATGGTGCACGCGCAAAAAGTGATCAGTCGGTATTACAGGTGCAATGTCTCCGCTGCGTTGATGGCTCTGTTAAAATAACAGATTGTACCTAAAGAGGGACGGAAGTTATCGCTGTTAATCTGGTGAATTAAATCTGCTCAGACCAATAGCGACATTGCATGGGGATGGTAAATCGCCCGCGCTTATTAATATTGTTGCGAAATGGCGTACGCTCGTGTACATGGGCATATATGCATGTCCGACATATTGGTATAAGATAAATAAGGTTTAAATTTTTGCTTCTATTTTAATTTTAATTGGGGAATTATTCATCAAAATGTAATTCATTTTAACAAAATCCAATGTGGGAATTTAATATATGCTGTATTCAATTGCTGGATAGAAAATCCTGAATAATACATGTCATAAAGACAATGATTCGTCTGATGTCTTTCGACAACAAAAAACCCCAACACGGCCGTGGATTGATGTACATTGTTTTTGCTTCGCACAACCAAACAAACTTGCGCAACATGAGAAATTTTGTAACATAAATAATTCATCCCCCTTTTCTTCTATATACAAAATGAATTTTTTGCAAAGTTTCCGGATGGGCACGAAAGAAAATCGAGGAAAAGGATACGTTGTGTTAAACGAAATAATATTTCAATTTCTGAACAAATTGGTCGAAACGTATCCTCGTTCGTTATAGCGGCGAGTATATTCGAGTCTTCCGATACGTTGAAATTATTTGCGGACATTATTCATCCCTCGGACTGCGTCGTCTTGAAATACGAAACGCGGCCATAATCATAGTTTCGCTTATTCACTGTCAATTACGTTCTTGGGGCAGATCAAATTTCCATAAGATTTAAGCATCTAGGAGTTGCAGACTTATATTTCGAAAAAAAAACCCAAGCGATTAGCTTATATCCGTATATTTTACATTATCAGGTTATTCAATTTAAATAACATGCTATTAATACATATTTCAATCAAATGCCACTTCTGACACCAATGAACTGCTTAGCTGCTCACAAGTTAATAATATAATTATTTAACAAACATTAAATAGGTAGTATCATTAAAGCTTGGTAGCTCAAGCAGTATAATATACAATTCCCATTGGATTTAATATACTAAAGCTGTCCCAAGGGAAGCCGTCTATGGAAGGGAACTCAATCCCCTGGATGAAGTTTTACCGTATATATGATACTCTAGTAGGGTCGATTTTTGGGATTATCGCTAATGTGGGTTATTCGGATGCATATTTGGTATTAGTTGGAAACTGTATGATCATTATCATATTCCCCTCTCTCACATCAAAAAAAATTATTTTCGAAAATATTTAAATATTAAATAAATAAAAACTTATCAGATAAATTACCATAAAATATCCTCAATATTGTAGAATTTAACTATGAAGAAGCTTTATAAATTTGCTTGTATATTTTTAGATCGTTTGTGAGTCCATGGGAACGTTTCAAAAATAAAAAAAACCATTTTAATCATTTTTGCTTGTTACAGAAAGTTTAAAGACAGTTCATCGCATGATCATTATAAGATATACATTATAAAAACTTTAAGTTTTATTCTTTTAAATCAATGTAATTATATTAATTTTGTTATAATTATAACTTCATAGTGCTCATTTTAAATAAGGAAGTTTCCTTGCTGCATTCTGTATTAGCATAAGCATAACAATAATTTAGTTCATATTTTTTTGATTAAATGATAATTATTTTTTTAAATATTTTAATATTAAAGCCAGAGCATCGTATAATATAACAGGGATGAAAAAGCTTCGAAAATAATTTCATACACAAACAAAGGGAAAGAAAGAAACAAATCGGAATATCCGGTCTGATAAAGGAATAAAAATTCTACACAAATTATCCTCGTCCAATGCTAATAAAATTATACTCCTTACCTTCATAATGGCCAGCAAATCTCAAATTATCCATTTTCATCTTCTTCCAAATTTTCCATTTTTTCACTCGCCCCCCATTGTTCATATCTGATAAGTCTCGCATCCTGCGTAATTTCATTTTAACGAGTCGGCCATATTGAATTTGCGGTTTTTCTTAAATAATCCGAACCTGAATATAGCCTCATTAGACAAAGGATTCTCGCAGTTTCCATAGTTTCCATAAATATGGTAATGTCTGGAGTAACAAGATCACGGAAGAACTTTTCGCCAACTTTTCAGAGCGACGACATTATGACTGTACGGCGAGAACGGCAATGAATAACGAAAAAGAGATTAATTCAAAAGTAATTACGTCCTTTGAGGCGAGATCGTAAATTAAAAAGATGATGTATTTTGTTTTTCCGAAATAATGTACTTAATACGAATATTAATTTGGGCCCTACTATATAATGGCATTACAAAGCGCTTTTTTACGATACTTGCAAGGTAATCTATCATGCTGTGGATTTTTATGCTTAGATTCGAAAAGAGATTATTTTTGCGTTATTTAAAGCGACGCTGTGCCTGAATGTATATTTTGAAAGTGCCTTATGAATTAAGGGCTTTCAATTTTTATTTTTCCGCCCGGTAAACAAAGCTCCGGATTTTCGTTTTTTTTTTGCTATGAAACACGAGTCCGTTGAATAAGCTGTAATGGATTCCAAATTAGCTAATTTCGCACTTAAAGGACAAAACGAATTGAGATTTTTGCAAACGGGCTGAAATTTGCCTTCAATTTGCTGAAAAATAATAACTCTGAGTTCTTGAGAACCGCAATTTTCAGCGTGATCTCATTTCGGGAATTAAACCCTCTTTAAAAATCAGGCTTTATTTACATCTATATTATATTACTTTTATTTGGAGAGATATAAATTTAAGTAATTTCCTTCATTACTACCTACTATTTCCTACTGTGATATCTACATGTGTTTCATCGATTATGAAAAGGCTTTTGATCGGGTATCACATACCAAATTACTGGAAATTCTAAAACGAATTGGCCTCGATGATAATGATATTAGAATTATTGCAAATCTGTACTGGAATCAGACAGCTACGGTTCGAGTTGAGAATACTATGTCTCAAGAAATGAAAATATTAAGAGGAGTTAGACAGGGCTGCATTCTGTCACCGATACTATTCAATGTATACTCAGAAGCAATTTTCGAGGAGGCACTACAAGTCGACGTGGGAATATCCGCCAACGGAATAATGTTGAATAATTTGCGCTATGCGGATGATACTGTGCTGCTAGCAACAAGTGAAGGCGATCTGCAAGTACTTATTGACCGGGTGAATTCTGTGAGCAATCAGTATGGACTTAATTTGAATATCAAGAAGACAAAAGTAATGGTAGTAAGCAAAACACCAAATATAAAAATTAATGTCGGTGCTGGTGGCATGCAGCTGGAGCAGGTCAGTAGGTACAAATATCTCGGATCCATGATCAATGAACAGTGGGATCACAGTCAGGAAATAAAGTGTAGAATTGAACAGGCACGTAACGTTTTTGTAAAAATGAAAAAAGTCCTGACTACAAAAGATTTATCCCTTGAACTTCGAATGCGGTTAGTACGCTGCTATATACTTCCCGTTCTCTACTATGGTGCAGAAGCATGGACTCTTACAGAAGCTACATCCAAACGAATAGAATCATTTGAGTTCTGGATTTACAGAAGAATGCTCAAAGTTTCGTGGATGGATAGAGTTCAGAACGACGTGATATTGCAGCGTATGAATAAATCTCTTGAAGTATTAGAAAATTTGAAAATCAAAAAACTAGAGTACTTTGGTCATGTGATGAGAGGAGACAGATACGAGCTTCTGCAGCTTGTTATCCAGGGGAAAATTGTAGGAAGAAGGGGACCCGGAAGACGACGCACCTCGTGGCTGAAAAACCTGGTTTTCCCTTTATTTAATTACACTTTAGAAAAAATCTTCTAATTTTGAGTTGAAATATGTACAAATATGATTTTTGACTTCAAGAAGTGTCTGAATCGAGTCAGGTATGGTGAATATGTGAATTGGTGAAAGGTGAATATGTGGAAATTCTTCCCATATTAATTCACGTAGGACATAGGACATGTAGGTATGTGTCACGTATGACTTCACCTTATCCCAGCAACGCCCTTGCGAAGAAAGTGTAGTCTGGGTTTTTTGTATTCCAGAAAGCCCTTTCCAGTAAAACCACCCACCAAGGTAGTTTTTCACTATCTCCTAAATAAAACTACTCGATCTTTACGCGCAAAAGCACCCTTTGACACGTTCATCCAGGTGGCCCGCTGGGGTGAGCGTTCTAAATGAAACTCAAAGGTCATTCTCCCTTCACTATCGAACGAATGAAAAGGTGAATGTATGATACAGACGGGATGGATTTCATCCCCTTCCTATGAATAGATATTGAAGAGGCCCTAGTTCTGCAGTGGACTGTTTGTGGACTACAATTTGATGATGATGATATCTTAGTATCAAGTTCACTATGCATGGCTATCTTATAGCATACAATGAGGCCATTGCATTCAATTAAGATAAGAACATACAAAATTATGGCAATTCTAGAATCAGAAAATCGTTATTTTCATTCGAAAGTACCATTCATTAAAAAATCTCGACTATTTGATATATCGGACATGATGATCTGTCCATGATCACGGAATGATTATCACTATCGTTGCTTTCGGATATGCATCTTCTTATCGTTATCTATATTATACTAATATATTATTCATCATGCCCGTTTAATGTCAGGAGCAATTTCGTGATCATGGGCATATCGACGTGTCCGACATATTTAAGAAATAAAATTATTATTAAAGCATGATCGCTTTAATTTCCTTCTGCATAATTAAGTTTTAACAAAATATAATAAATTATTTATGCAATATTTAAATAACTTCTAGATGAATTTATAAACGTCATAATTTTACACAGCTATAATCAGACATTTCATGTGAAAAATGATATGTTTTAATCCTTTGATTAGTGAGTTAATTTTAAAATGTCAATCCATTTTTATCCCAGGACCACGCAGTGTAAATTAAGCTTGTATATCAATAATTGAACCTTAACATAATTGATAAATATAATCACTTATTGTTATCACGCTGAGTTTTAAGTATATAGTTGATTTATGTGACTTTTTACTATTTATTATGATTCTAAGAAGACCACAAACAATCTAAGAAAAACTTATACCTTGAGTACCACTTGTGTACGAACCCACATATGCGCGATTACTCATCAACGGGTTTTTAAAACCTTCCAGATATGATTAAATTAGAATAACTTTATTTGGGAAGAATTTTAAATTCGAAAAGATCTATGAGTAGAGAATCCAATCCCGGGACTAGTAAACGTAATCCCGAAAAATTCGAGATTGAAATTTTTATCTAACAGAAATCGTATACCTCATCAGCACAATGAAGGCTACTAAATGGAGTCATTCCCGCTGAAATCTGAACGCTTGGAAACAGTGGCGTAACTAAAAATTGGGGTTCTTAGGCGACGCCTAGGGGCAGTAGCTTTATAATCTATGTATACATATATAGAGTGCAAATATGTTTTCCAAATTGTTATATTAACTTTTCCCTACCGGTGATGTATTTACTACACCTCGGCTCTAATAATGGGAATATTGATATGAAATATAATAGATACGGGGTTCAGAATTTTTACATTCCACCGTAATATAATTACGAATCACATCAAAGTATTATAGTGTATAAGTATTCATCTGCAGCGACGGAAATAAATAATTTGTCGGTTGTTGTATCTATTTTGGAAATGTATTTTTATCTTTTTTTAAATAAATAAAATTCTTTCACCTTTCACGTTCTTTATATTAAACAAATGGACTTATTAGTAATTTTTGATAAAATTTATAAATGTAATTTCTTAAACTATTGAAAATCCCGATCCCGGAACTGATCCCAGGATGGTCTAATGCAATCCTGAAATCCCAGGATCGAAATTTTGACTCAAGATTGGATTCCCTATCTATGAGTGAGTGAGTGATTGCCGTGTTTGAATTTAGTGATCATCTTTGTGTATTTGTATACAAGTCATTTTGAGAAATGGAGTATATCCGTGATCATGGGCATATCTACACGTCCGAAATATCTTATTAAGGCAATATGTTAAATATTTTTCAATCTAATTGTAATTCATTAACATCAAATATATATACGTGATCAAAATCAGGTTTTATTCAATCAGATTAATCGATGTAAATTCTCCATGGTTATTTAAATATTTATATGGCTTTGTCTATGAGCAGATGAATAGTTGTTTCACACATTATTCACATATGTCATTAGCATACACATATTTCGCAGCTTCTGTTATATATAGTGGCTGTCACGGAGAAAGTTTTAAACAACTCGTTCAACCAACCCGCCCGGGGTAATAGCACTTTGTCTCGGAGATTTGCAATTCAATGTTCCACGGCGACAAGCTTTTCCCCAACTCCGCCCCTGTTCTGACGAACTTTCAAGTAAATAAATGATAAAGATCGGTTCTTGCAGCTTTAATGGAATCAATTGACGATACATTTTTGCGGAGACATTGCAATCGTTCTCAAGAACGACGAACTATGACAGTTGGTGAACTTTCCAGAACACGAATTTAGAGCCGGCGTTAAGTTGTTTGACAACGATTTGCTTTCATTGATGGGCTCGGATGAAACGTTGTTTTGCGTCATCATGTTAATTAACTGATTTTCACGAAGAAAATTTTCAATTTCCTAATGAAAATCGATTGGCGACCTTGTCTGAATTGTGAACAGTCACCCTCATTAATTGTTCATTGTTACAGCAGGCGTGTATTTTAGTTTTCAAAAATTCAAATGGGATTTTTTTTAATGAATATTAAAATGAAAATGACAGGTCGATCACGGAAGCCGCGTGAATGTGTTCGAATACGTGCGATTTGTAATCATTAATGTATGAATTAATGATGATACGCCGCTCTGATCTGAAACACGAATAGATTATTAGCGTGTAAATTTTTAATTTTGATAACGTTTTAATCTGGGGATGATTAAAATAAACGGCATAAAATCATACAACATGATTTGTTCTATTAATTGGTGGTTAGCCACAATGCAACATATGTGTCCCCATACTGCGGTGAACTTCATTGGATCACGTAATATATTGGGTTGTAATTAATTTCAAAAATATTGACGGATTATCGCAAAAAACTCATCCTTATTGAAATTTTACATCCTTTCCCAATTTAAAAAAAATATATATCTTACAATACTGCTCAATTACTTTACTTTTAGGAGGATCATCTAAAAAGTAAGGATACAAGTAAATTCCTCCGATGGAAAGATCGTCGCGCGCTCCCGTCATTTCCCGTCCGTACAGGAACCGTTTTTTGACTTTGCAGAACAATACCGATTTTTTGACGAACTTGTATTAACATGTAACTTGTATGTAACAACCTTAACAAAGAACTTCTCTTCTGAGAAGAAGTCTTCTTGGTGATATTGTGTCGGAGAAACTTGGCTACAAGAAGTTATGTACAAGATTGATGCCCAAAATGCTCACACTGGAGCACCGTCAAAATCACATGACTATCGCTTGTGAATCTTTGATTGTTTTGTACAAGAGGGATAAGTTGAGACTGGACAGACAGTGACTTACTGGTATAATTGGATTCTTTAAGACAGAGTCGATGCCCAGTGCCCTCAGACTAGTCATGAGTGTCTTCTGCCACTTTTTGATCCCCCGTGAAACATTACGTACAGAGCTTCCAAGCGCCCTCCAAACGAATCGAGGTTCCCGCAGGAAGACCGATTTCAGATCACGTGCAGGTGCTTTGAAGGAGGAAGGAAGAGGTTACGCTAAAACTCAATGAAACTACTAAGCATGGTACACCACGAGTCCAATCTCAGCTTAAAGGGGACTGCTGCAGATGATAAACTTTTACAACAACAACAACATGGGGACTCTCCTCTGATCCAAACTGTGTGTAGATCCCGCTATTCGGGATCATGCCAGCCCGCTCGCAAAGTGCACAGCATGATGCAAAATCATGAATTTATAATTCAACATCCGCAAGGACATGCTCCTTCTCCACTTCTTGCAGCCCCTTGTACTACCTTGCTAAAGATTCTAATTTAACTTTGAAATTCTTAGGCTAAAATAAATATATAGAATAAAACTGTTTGATATGATGGAATAAATGAAAAATAATTATGTAAATATTTTTTTTTTATAGGATAGGAAAGAGGTTTGAGTCTCGCTCGCGGTCCCCGAAAAAGGGTGCGAGCCCACTTATTATTACCATGGGGATGTATTTTCTCCCAAAACTTTTATAAAAAAGTCCTAAAAGCCCTAAAATTAGAGGAAAGGTTTTCGTATCCAACCGGTCCAAATTTCGGACCACTGACACATCGAATGTACGTCTTGCGATCGGACGCCATGCTCGAACATGTTCACAAAACATGGTTCGCGTCCATGAACGAATCCAGATGATGGACCGCAGGGACTCCTTCTTCCCCATGGTACTTGTATCGGTTCGGTCATTTGTAGTATCTAGCCACAGAGACGAGTTGTCATTCGAGCAGCCGTAAGCCGTTCTCCCCTGTTTGCACTAGGTAGTTGAAGGTAGTGGACAGAGTACTCTTACTCTTTCTGTAATCGGCAGTTCCACATTCCACTTTACGGGTACGTAGCACGGAGTAGGCTGCGCACACAACTCATGCTATCTGGGCTACCCCAACAGCGTTTGATGAACAAACCGACGAGACTGCTTTCGCTTCGGTGTTTTACGAGTAGGCATCGTAGAGTCTATGTCCTGCACTTCTGCATTATCTGTTCCGGGTATCCCTGGACTAGCCACACAGGGCATGTCATCCACCACTGTTTTGATCCCCCTACGCGCAGAACTTCCAGACTATGTCCACTCAAAGGTACGTTGGAGGAGGAAGGTATAATTTATTTTAAGTTTGAGGAAACTACTACGCGAAGTCACACCACCACGAGTTCAACCTCAGTTTGAAGGGGGCTGCAGCAAATTACGGATTGTAGGGACTTTCCCTTCTCCATAGTACTAGTATTGATTTGGTCATTAAACAGAAAGGATAAGCCTTCTGGACTCTATTGTAATAATGAAAGAGACATGGGTGAGTCACTACACCCGAAAAACCAAAAGACAATCAAAAAAAAGCTAGCTGTGGAGGTCTATGACACTGGCATACAAAAGTTGGTGCTCCGACTATTGAGATTTTTTTGAAATCAATTCATGATTTATAAATTCTTAAATATCATATTGAACAAGGTTTTTCAATGATTTTTAAGCCATGGCCCTCTTTAACGATTTTGCACGTTCATTAGACCTCATGTAGACAAAATTATGCGATATACTTATATATGTTAACACTTATGGCTACTATGGCTAATAATTAGAAAGAGTGGACAATGAGGAAAATTTAATAATTTCTAAAATAATTTATTTTTTTCAATTTAAATGGATGATATCGGTTCACAGATTATCCTGTTAATTAACCCTTTCAACTCACATTTTTTTTGTCGGGATATCGTTAGCTCGTAGTTTTAACGTTTTTCAGCTTTCATACTCGAAATTTAAATTTAAAAAAATATATTAGCTTTTTGTAAAGCAGAAAATTTACACAACGTATATAAGACACTTATTTTATATTTTAGATGTAATATTAATATAATAATTTTATCAAAAATAATGAATAAAACGTAATACATGGTATATACATAAGTTTCAAATTTTGGCGACATAGTATCGACATACGAATGTTAAGGATTAACAGCTTGTATAGCCATTATTTTCCCAGATATTAAACTTGTACCTTTTAAAAAATCCTGGTTGCTCTAAGGGCGTGATTTGTTTCAGATAATCAGCTAGTCTTTATAAATGCTAACCATCGCGTTTTAAAATTTTAGATAAATTACAGGCTTCAAATGAATGTTTTCCCCATGCAAATTGTACAATACTCAGAAAATGCATTAGCACTATTAGAGTTATATTTGTGGCACTCATTGTACAACTGCAAAATGTTCACGCGATACAAATTGATTGGCTGACATGCCTACACCAATTTCACACCTATATACGACTCGAAAGCAACAAAGCTGCTATTGAATAAAAATCATTCGTAACTGCATTCAGTCCGGAAATTCAATATTTCTAAAGTGCTATTGCACACAGTATCCAAAGTGAATTGAAGCGGTTCAAAAACCGTACATATCCGGCTCCATCCGGGAGGGTTTATGCAGCATTTGGGTTGGGATATTGCGGCTTATTGACAAAAACGACCGAAAAAAACCGAGCAAATCTAATAAAAATTGGATATTTAGATAAGTGATCGATTTGCTATGAATCACTGCAGATACTTTTTTTTTTAAGTCATAAATCCCCGCAAGACTTCAAGTGTGTGTTGGACTGAAAGTTTCCATGTTATAAATCTATCTTGATCCCGTATGAAAATACAATATCGAAATGGGTTCAAAAAAGTCGGATGTTGCAGCTCAAAGAAAAAACGATGATGCAGTACCTCGGAGTTGTCCAATGAAAAACAAACTTTGCCCGGAAAATTCGATGCAAGGAACGTACATACATAGGGCTTTCGAGGACACACGGCAAAGTACTCGAGGATTCAATCAAAGTTGAAAAACTTTTCAAAACGCTCTTGAAAATATATTTGCGTCTTCTACACGTCTCGAGTCGAGAATCTCTTTAGATTTATTTATTTAGGGCTCATTGTTTTTTGAATGGCCCAAGAGGGGACTTTTTATAATATTTTTATAACGAAACTTTTACTTATTGCCCTTGGAAAGTATTTCTTGCTTAAGGATACTTTCGAAGCATAATGAAATAAAATACATGACAAAATGATTAATATTTGTGCATTATCCGAATTCATATAAATATGCTATCAAACAATAAAAAATATTAAATTAAAAACTATTTTTAAGGGGTGGTAGCGAACAAATTCTACATCAAGATTTCGATATTTTATACTGACATTTTACTAGGGGTAGCATGGAAATAAATATTAAACCCCGATGCAATGTTACATAAGGGTGCATTCAAACAATTAACTATAAAGAAACTATACTTCGTAGAAGTAATTCATTTTAAAATTTGCATTAATTATGATGTAAAACAACGAATGTCTCTCACATTATTCTAAGCATTTTTTCAAGTTTTCATATCGAATAATGGGTTATTTAAGCGATGCAAGCCAAGCAGTGCTTTAATATTAATGATACAGTCTTGTCATGTCACCAAATGATTCAATATGTGGCAGCCAACTTTTTCAAGAAATATGATCACAATACTCCAACCGGTATTATCAAAGAAGAACATGAAATTAATTTAATAAGGGATTGATGAAAAATGGAATAAATGACGCAAAAAATAGGTCAACAACAACATCCACACCAAATTATTTTTGTTTACAAGATGGGGTTCCAGATACAAATGAAATTCATTTAAAAGTTTCAAAGAAGTGTAAAAATCATAATGTTGCAGGTAAATGATTGGCATCAAGTAGTCGATAAAAAAATGTGATTTTAGAACTTGAATTGGATGCTCTGCCTCATTTCGTCTATTTACTAGCTCTTTGAGATGTTAAATATTTAAAGAGCAAAGATAAAACTTGTAAATTCAAGGGTGATTCAAATATAATCTTGAAGAAATAAGGTGAGAAGCAGAATCCTCTGTTGCGCAACGCATAATTATTCGTTTTCATTTTTGTAGCCTATTTGTCATTTAACAGCTGGGCCAAATTAAACATATTGGTTTTATTTGCTTAGTTTGTTCAAAATTTCACTCACGGTTTCGTTTACGAGAAAACGAAAAATTATGTGTTGCGCAACAGATGATACTACTTATCGCTTTCTCTCTTCTCTGACAGGATCAAGAAGCTTTCTATTCGATGGATTTTTTTTACTAATGAAGGGAATTATGTAGAAAAATAAAAGATTCAATTTGTATTTGTATATACACTTAAATCTTTTTTAGTGCGATCGATGCTTTCCATGGAAAATCTCACAAAAAGAAATCGCACAATAAAAGATATG
Source organism: Stenopsyche tienmushanensis (assembly GCA_008973525.1). NCBI lineage: Eukaryota > Metazoa > Arthropoda > Insecta > Trichoptera > Stenopsychidae > Stenopsyche > Stenopsyche tienmushanensis. The sequence goes on from WACJ01000267.1 coordinate 134,978, forward strand.
AGTTACACAGAAAAAGTGAAGTTGTGTTCCATGGATATTTAAAACCGCATAACTTTGAAATAACTATACAAAATATATCCAAAATCGCACAAAAAAGTTCATGGAAAACTGGAAAACCATAATGCAATTAAAATATTTTTTTAACATTTTTTTTTAAAAGACGCCTTGAAACTTTGGTAAATTTTTTAGGATCTCTGACATCTGGCATCTCTAATGGATTCTTCACCAGAGAAATAATAATTATTTTAATTACAAGCTATCACAAAATGGCAACTGTTTAAAAATAATTCAGTCAAGTCATTTTTTAGCCTTATTTTATAAGTTTTAATTTATTTTAATAGTTTAAAATAAATTTTGACCTAAATCTGGTAGAAATAATAGAGGGTTATATAGAAAAGTTTCGTACCCAGTTAGAAGTAAGTTAATTTAAGTTGCCACCTCACTAAAATAGCTATAACCTTTTTTTTTTGGAATTTTGGAAATCCCTTTAGATCCTTTTATCATTTTGTTCAAAATTTAAACTAGAAAAAAGGGCATGTTTACATGTGATTTACAAAGTCCAAAATTATAATATAAAATTATAATTTCTCATTTTATCCAAAATATCTTGATACGTACTTTTTATGAAATAAAAAAACTGCTTTAAAAAAAACCGCATAACTTCGAAATCGCACAAAAAAAGTCGCACAAAAAGAGGTTCGATTTTATATCACTGACAAATTTGTTCAGAAAAATTCCGGGTTATATTTGAATCGCTCTCGTAAATCAATGATTTTATACGGATCAAGCCTGAACTCTATTCCAAAGACGCGATTTGAATATTATATATTACGAATGCATCGTTCAATGACGATTGTTAAAATTGGTCAAAAACTTCAATAGCATCATTATGCAGTAAGATTAAATAAAACATATTTAGTCTAAAATGGCCGATGATACAGCATCTGTACCATAGCCTTGTTAAATGTTATTGGATAATTATAGCTCATGTGTATCCCCCAATTATTAAAATATGGCGATAGAAAACTAATTGTAATGGTACTGATTGTATTTTTAACTATGCGAATAGTTCTTGGAATCCCATACTTTTTCGAACATTATCCCATGGTCGAGTTTTCCGGACATTTTCCGAGTAGCTGTAAAAATCATTAAGGTCTATTTCACTTTAAAAATAAGTCCATAAAGTCATGAACTTTTACATCAACAAAAATTATATAATACAATAATCAATATTGAATTATTTGCTAGATTTGGAAAATGTAATCATCATTTTTTTTACATTACATCACTATCAACAAATTCATTTATAAAGCTACATAATATTTATAATATTCATGAACACGCTGTCTAAGAATGAAATGCATTTTTAATATGGAAAAACTCCCTGGATTCAGCAGAAATCGGTTTATATCAGGCGAAATAGATTAGCTTTAATTTTGAATTGCTTATTTTATGTAAGCGAATGAATGTCATTGTATTTTGGCTGATTATTTTTTTCCAAAAAACTTAAAAGAGTATATTCAAATTTGTGTACAAAATTAGCGAAATGTAAATAAGCAATAGTATGAAATTAGCATATTCAACATTTATACCCGTAACGTCGGAAGAGGTTTCCATGACACAATTCCGCCCGAAAGAGCCGCATTCTTCGGGACGAATCCTCCCCCAGATTAGACTTGGACGGTTTCATTAGCCGGTTTTTTGTCCTGCAATTTTATTTTTATTCAACCGGCACTTCCCTCATCCGAAAAGGCTTTGTTGGACACGCGCCGACAATAAAAATACGTCCGCGACATTCGGCGGGAAATTCACGTCGGCAGAATAAAATGCAATATTACGTTAACAAAGTCATATCTTTTGCGAGGGTGAAACTTTCTGCCCCGCGATTGAAACAAAGTTTCCCGCTGTGTGTCTTTATACGGTGATTTTCTAGCATTCGGCCCGGAGATCCAGGCCCCTCCCTATTCATGAAGGACTGTTTGGTTTTTTCCCTCATTTTTCACCGTGTCATCAGTTTTTCCGCGAGTAATGGCCCCTTGGATCGTCAATGGGGCTGAAAGCGATTTTCCAACATTCGCTGTGCTAGTTTTTCTTTTGCAACTCATTCCGGGGAAACCAGTTTAAATTAGGCTGAGCGCTATTGGGTTTCAAAGACGTATCTTTGGATTTCTGGGTCATTCAATTGCATCCAGTATTTGAACTGAAAGTATTAATCATCGTAGCAAATAATCCTTGGGCAATGGGTTATTTCTAGATGTACTAAAATATCTTTCGGATATATTTAAATTAAAGAAGCCTCAATGAAAAACACAATTAATAATCGTGTGGAATAGTATTGATGGAAAAATAACAACACTCCCGATGTATTTATACTAGCGGTTCTTAAACTTATGTAGTCTGCGGATGCAGCAAGGACGGCTCCCCGCTCCCACGCGATTGTCGGGATAGCCGCGCTAACGCACGGGTCCGTTCTTCTTTTGGATCATGTATAGCCTGACGGATGAATGGGAATGGACGGGCGTTGAACAAAAAGACTCTTTCTCTAGGTATTCAGCACGAGATAGAGAGAGAGAGTTTTGGCTGCGAGAAGGACGTCTTCCCGCAGCCAAGGCCAACCGACGACTCTCCTCGACTCCCGCCTCCTGCGTATCACCACCCAACCGGTAACTGGTACTATAATGCAAAATAAATATAATTTTGATCACATCTGATAAAAAAAAATAAAAGCCGCTAATAGGTCGAAAAAATTTTTTTTGGTACAGTTGGCTTAAGATAAAATTTTAAAATGTTATTCTAAGAAAACCGTATCAAAAACGATTGACAGATATCTCATGAAAGGGTGGGACAATTAATGTCAATTGGAAGAAATTAACCCAGCTGCGAGACTTCACGATGACGAACCTCTTTCTTAAACATACCCAAGGTCAGCTCTCTTGGAGCTATTGGAGCTAAAATAACAACTTTGCCTTCGGGTGGGCCACTCCACGGTGCTCACCCATAAAACCCTAAGGCAACCCTACGCTCGTGGGTAATAGTCAATCTTCTGGGGTAATGATGTAGAGTAGAATTGGGAAAATGCAGCCTCGTCGGTTTGCTCATCAAACGCTGCTAGGGTAGCCCAGCTAAAATGAGTTGGGTAAAGTGGAATGTGGAACTGCCGAATACAGAAGGACTCTATGCAAAAGGCGACACTACTATCCTCAACAGCCTAGTACATACAGGTACTACAAATGATCGAACCAATACCTTGGGGAAGGAAGAGCCCCTGCACTCCGTCATCTGCTGCAGACCCCTTCAAACTGAGGTTAAACTCGTGGTGGCTGTGAACTCGCCTAGAAGTTTCTTTGTTTTAGCATAACCTCCTCCTTTCTCCTCCAACGCACTTTAGGGTGTACGTAGTCTGAAACCGATTGTCCTCGGGAATCTCGCTTCCTTTTGAAGGGTATGGAGTGAAAAGGATGGAAACATGGAAGCTATGTACGTAGCATTTCTCGGGGATCAAAAAGAGATGGATGACACTTTCATGTGGCTGGACTTTGCCTAAAAAATACTAAACACCACTCAACCTCTTTTCCTCACTCACATGATTTCTTCATCATTACATTTTCCACATATTTTTAAAGAACCTACAATGTTCCAGTTACTATCTTTAGATACATTTGATGGTAAAATTGATGAAAATATATACCAATTTCATGATTTATTACAGGATAAATAGCAAAATAAGTATGACAAAAGTACTCCAATACAAAATACGCAAATATTTATGAATCAACCTGATGCGAAATAAAAAAAATTTCGTGCATTTTAGTTCAATTATAATTAGCAAATTTTAATACAATCATTCCATCAAGTTCTATTAAGAATGTTTTCAATTTTTTTTTTGCATTTTTATAAAATGCATTCCATTTTGAGACACTTCATATTTCATAAATCGCTCATTAGACGTTTCCTTTTGATGGTTTTCAATTTTTCCCAAAATTATCCTTATATTTAGGTTAGTTGCAAATCCTGTCTGTAATATAATACTTTCGATATTCCAAATCTGTTGATATGATGAAATCTAGATTTAAGCCCAAAGCTTTATACCGAGTCCAGAATAGAATCCACTGTACCAATACTTGCTTCATAAGTCCGATACAATTAATTATTTAAAATAAATATGCCCACATTGGAACCTGTCCATGAAATCCATATGCCGCAACCGATTTTCAATTTCATTCGATTTAACACCACAAATAGAGAGTAGTGGTCCAGTTTGGTAGCCACTACTGAATACGACAAACATGAGCAATACGTGTTGACGATTCCATATAAATTATCGGCCACAATTCGGCGTGATTTATTTGACTATGATCGAGGGCACACCGTCCAATAACCCGAACGTCCCCCGATAATTGGACAACTGATAAATTACCAAGATCAGGCCAATTACCTGTTATTAATTCAATTGGAGAAGAGATACGGTTGCCTCTGCCAGTCGAGGATCGAACGAGGGTTTTAAGTGCTCATTACACTTATCCTATGAATCATCCCATGTACGCGGGGACAAATTGTTCGATGACGCTTTTATGGACGCGATCAAATATTCAGTTTAATGACTGGCGATTGCGAGATTGGATAATCAAAGCGGGTTCACGAATCTGGATAACGTTGCTCTTTTATTTGTATGATTCACTTATTGAGCTAATTGAATCGGCATCGCGCTTAAAAGAGTGACCAATGAATCTCTCCACGGCTCTCCGTGTCTATGAACAAACTCTCAGTGTATCAATTTAAATCAATTAAGTCCGAATGTAAGTCTTGTAACAGGTCTGAGCTATTAAAATTAACGTGATACATCATTCAATATGTTTGTAGGATTTTTTGGAAGGGATTGCGAATAAACGATCTCAAATGCAACATGTGCGTGCATACTCATCAAAGGGCTAATAAGTGTTGGTGTATTAGGTTAGATCTTAGATTCACTCTAGTTTATATTGTATCTAAAAATTGAATTGCTGCTAAAGAATATTACAAAATTATTTTTAAAGTATTTAATTCGTCAGTTTAACGGTGACATATTTCGTCTCTCTCTAATTGCAATATGTTAATTTAACAGCGACATCTTCTAAGATGTTGTGGGCACATTGCTATCTGAAGGAATAACATCATCATCAATGACACTGCTCGACTCTTATTACGAACCAAAAGAAGAACGAACTCGCGCATAAAAGCAGGGAGTAGCCGCACTACAAGAGTGCCCCCGCTACATGATACATTCGGTGTCAGAAGTGGGATTTTAATTCCGCCGATTTCGCGGTGACTCACAACCGTTGATGTCTCGCAACTGGAGCCCCTCTATTTTGTAATTGCAATATATTCCTCAAATAATTCATTACTTTATAAATTATTTACAATATGATTCCACTTTAGGTATCAACTATCCGAGAATCATTTTGATATTGGATCTTTGATATAGATGCTTGTTTATTTGATATTGTATTGTATATGGTATTCCTTTATTTGAGTCATAATAATCTAATCCCCACGTGAGCCAAATATGGTAAATTTAATATTAATACGTTTAATTATTAACATATGTATATTTTTCCATATACGAATGAAATAAAGAGATTTTCTCCCATACAATACAATCGCAAAGCAAACAAAGAACTTTGTCGGCTTATACAATCTCGCCTGGAATTTCAATACGCCGAGCTTAAATTAACTGAACCTTAAATTATACGATTTCTACGTAAGTATGGGAACGATTCTGATATTTGCCATGTTTATCAAGAAACATGAATGAAAAGATTTCCTCCCACAATACGCAAAGCAAATCAGATTGTAAAAAATCCGCCACCGTACAACAAAGGCAGAGAGCAACAATAATAAAGAAAAAAATGCACAAGTATGTAGGGGAAAAGGTAACAAATATAAATGTCAAGCGTCATAGCTTTCGTGGCCTAAACCTGCAATATGAGTTTTCCTTTTGTGGGGGAAAAGCCACTGTAAGTATTTTCCTCACGCGATATTAAAAACGCCATATTTCGTGAAAAACCGAGCTTTTGGCCTAGGCAATGACCTGCACAATATATAATAAAAAGCGTTCAACTCGAATATAAACAAAAATATTCAGATAGAGCCTTTATTGCGTCGTCTTTGACTATCGCGCCACGCATTATTCAAAGGCGGAGCTAAACTTTATGCCCTTTTTTATTTTTTCCTGTTGGCAAATTTACTGCAGTCTCCAGGTTGATTAAGGAATAAATACGGGCCGAAATTTGTTTTATTTTAACACCTCCTTTGCCTTTGTTGCCTTATTTATATCCAATTTGGCGACATCATAAAGTCTAAAAAAGCAAAGTCTGCTCGTTCGCCGGGATAAAAATGTCTACGTCGCTTCATTAGGGTTGAAAAAAATATTTACCGAAAAATAACTTCTTTCTTAAGCCTTGTGACAAGAAGCCAAATTAAATAAAGAGTCTGCAATTGCTTCGTTTTGAAATTCACTAATTTTTATTTTCATGATCAAATTGCATTAAATGAACTTAAAGTTAATGAAAAATATGTCATATTAATAATATTTTTAATGCGAATGTCACTCGAGCCATATAAAGTTCTATCCAATGCTTGTTTGTAATGCTTGTAAATTTTTGGTTCATATCTACCGAAAGAATGGTCAGTGACCACATTTTTAAGAAGCATATTTATAAAAACGACGCGATTGCCATCGATAGAGTTATTTTTCAACTCAATAATCTAAAATAATATAGGAAATTAGACTGAAAGTCATAAACTTAGGGACCCTTAATTAATAATAGTCAGAATTATCTAGCTCTGATGGTACCTGAGAAGATGGCCATGCTCTCCAAATTATGGTCAGCTGCTGTTTGTCCCACAAAATATGTATCAAATAGTTATGGAATGTCAAGATCGGCGACAGAATTGTATGGCTAATTCTATTCCTTTTATTAATTTGATAACCATGTATTTTTGGGTGACGTATTATCAATTCTACGTGATGATTCTTTTAGCTCAGATCCATCTGACTCCCGAAGTCGGTTCCTTCAGGCGGTTTCCTCAATGTTCAAGCGAGATAGCTCCTCAATATTCCTTCTTACTAAAGACTCAAAGATCAACTTGATAGGAAGCCAGATATGCTCACACCATTTTTATGAATATATGAATCATGTCCCGAAAGTAAGTGTACTGTGACAATAACGGGCTATGATTTTTTGTTTTTTAAGTGTTGGTCATACTGATTGGTAAAGGGGGATCTCTTGACAAAGTGAACATAGAAGGAACACAGTAGTGCATAAATTCACGTTGTAGCGTCCAGTTGCGTGAAAGATGTCGGTAAGAAATTCCGCCATGAATTGGAAGGTGAGCATTTTCTGAGCTCTATTGTGACTGAAGATAAAAATTGGGTGGCTCATCACACGTCTGAGTCAAAAAGACAGTCGTCACAGTGGTGTCACACCAATTCCCCATCTGCCAAAAAAATCAAAACCACAATTTCGGGCATAAAAATTTTGGGACCGAAAAGGCATCATTTTGGTCGAATTTCTACCCCAGAGAGAGACAATCAATGCATAAGGATATTGTGAGACCCTAAAAAAACTCAAAAGAGGCATTGAAAACAAAATGAGGGGTTTGCTAACAAGATGAGTGTGCTTGTTGCACGACAACGCCCGCCCTCACATAGCCTTAGCCACCAAGGTGCTCTTGGACTTATTTAGTTGGGATGTTATAAACCACCCCTCGTATTCCCCGGACTTGGTGCCTTCAGATCATCATATTTTCCCTTCCCTGAAATAACACAAGCTTCTGAAGTGGGAGAAAGAGCTGGTGGCAGAGTTCTTCAAGGAGAGCATAAAAAAGCTTGTACCATAGCTCACCAGATTGAACAGGATGGTGATTATGTTGAAAAATAGTTAACAAGTGTATCAACAATATCCTGTATTTTTTTCAAATACACTTTTTCTAAAAAAATATAAAAATTTAGTACACTTACTTTCGGGATATGCTTCGCATATGAGGATCTTTCTCCAAAATTTAAATTGTAGATTAATTAATTAAGAAAATGGCCCATCATCTAAACGAAAAATATTTTAACGTAGGCCCTTGATCAGATTATCGGAGCCTAGTTATCCTCGTCGCAGTTTGCACTCTTTCAGCTTCCCCAGAAGAGATTTCCCAAACCCGTGGCCGCAGCGTCATCCATAACAGCAAGAAGAGCTTCAATAGGGAGCGAAACGAACCAGATCTTCAAGATTACAATTATTTTCCACTGTGGATCGGCGGCGGTTGCGAGGCGTAAACGGCTCTCCGAGGAACTCCAGACCGAAGCCCAACTTGAATTGAATTACGCAAATCTCTCGAATTCTCCCGAATTCTCACCCAAATTTAAAGTCTAATTAGCTCGAATTATCTATTTGGATGTTTCTTAAAGCTGTACATCCATAGCGATTTCCATATGCTCTGAGAAATGTTTCCATCAGCGTATCATCTGCAGAATGTTTCGATTCTTCGAGAACCTTTGTCCGGTCGGAGGCACGTGTAAGGCGTCCAATAGCGTAGGTAGCCAAGTTTGATCAATTTTTATAAAAAATAATTTTCTTTAGAATAAAATCAGAAAATTAAAAAATTTCACGGCAACCCCGATCTATCCACATTACAAAATTTTGCGTCCTATCCCTTGATTTACGCGTTTTTAAGCAGATTTTATGAAAAATCGATTAAAAACGAATCTACGAAACGAACTATTTATTATTCTATTACTGATATAACGGGTATAAAATATATTTTTATATGAATGTAAGTTGTTTTTAAATTGTATTTTAAGAATGTTCTTCATTGATATTAATTAATGGCTACTATGGCTGCTATCAAAGGACTCGAAATAGGAAGTAATTACGAACAAAAATTAGCAGATTTTATGCTAAAATTAAAGTAGGAATTAAAATTAAATCAAGCTCAACTTTGGTATATATTTGGACATTGTTCTGAATGAAGTTATTTTTTACATCAAATTAACCATTCCTGCCATTCTTCAGATTTAATTTTGAATAAGTTGTAAAACAACATTTTTGTGTTTGGTTGTTGTTTCATATTTACGTTATATTGAGTTTGATGTAAATATTTTTCCAATGTGATTTATATTTATTTTACTACAACAAAGCTTTATACTCGATTTTTCCAGTAAAAGCTAATATTTCTGTACAATTTGTTGATTGGACATTGGATAAAATAAGCTTTTACTTACTTCCTACCCCTGGGGGTGATATTTGATCAAGTCGTAAAGATACAGATCAGCAATTGTTAACAAACATATATTCCTAGATTATAACGTAAAATTGCCATACGGATATTAATCGACACTTTTTGCTTTTATTCCCATAAAAATAAATGGCTGAGCATGTTTTTTTATTTCAGCAAGACTAAAGCAAAATTAATGGCATAGAAGCAATTAGTGATTTGCTTCGGATGTTTGTGTTATTCATCGACGATAAGTAAATGGCTTAATCTAATTTGTATATATGAATGACCGCATATTAATTACTCGAATACAAATTTGTTATGATGATCATCCACCCAATGAATCATTTTCATGTTCTGCTTGTTATTATTTGAGTTGAACCTCAAATTGTAGTCCGTCCAACTCTATTTAGTCTATTTAGTCTCGAACCGAGTGAAAATTGAGGCTTCGACGCTGGAAAAATTAAGGGCTGAACTTGAGGGAATATAAAGAGAATCATAATGTGTAATAATAAAATTAGCTCCTTCCAAAACTATAATTAAAATAGAGCAATAAGCACGCCATTGCTTGCTAAAAATATTTTTATGTCAGACATACAAAAAATTTGCATGATGAAATTTGGCAAAATTATAAAAATCGCCTGTGATATTTCACACGAACGAAATACAAAATTGGCGCTAAAATTAAGCACCAACACGAATATGTTTCAGACCATATAAAAACTGAAAGATTAACAGACATCCAAATATTTTAACCCTGTATGACTTTCATTAAAGCTCAATTAGTGTACGACTGTTTAAAGTTTTGGGTTTATTCGTCATTTTTTCTATATTTTTGTGTATTTTTTGGCACATGTCAGTCAAAAACGCGATTAAGACATTAAAATACATTTAAAGTTCATGTGCTTTTGAGTTATGAATATTATTTATACATTTGGCCAACAAATTGTTCCAGATTACACAGTCTGAAAGAAATTTACATTGAAAAAGAAAATAAGAGCTAATTTCTATAGTATTTTTTGCTGCATAAAATATTTATTACAGCTAATGACCTCTATGAGTACGCGCGTTATTTTTTACATTTTCGAATCTCAAAATCCACCCTTATTTTTTTTTAGATATTTTCTTAAAATCCCCATAAGTCTTTCGAATCTTCCGTTGTTCTTATGGGATCCAGTCACAACGTTTCTTTCAAATTAATTCATTAATTTCAAGGTGAAAAATTTGCCTCAAAAAGGATATGATACACATGTTGAACCATTGGTAATAATATTATAAATTAATATACATATAGATTGAATGGACAATTGGAAATTATGCAACGTTATTTTATATTCTGATAGTAATAATGTTTCATTAATAAAAAAATAATAAAAGCTTCCTTTTTAACAAATCATAAATATACTACCGAATGTAAAAAGCTTGAATGGAATTTTTAAAAGCTTCTTTTAACATTGTAGAGCTTGAATTTATTACATCTTGATTAGGTTTTATGCTTCACTATTACTACCCTTTGAACAAATATTTTCGCACGGCAAATAGGAATAAGAAAAATGAAGAAAAAAAAGGTGTACTTTTATTCGAAATCAACCCTTCATTTCATATGATAAATTTTCATTTTTAAGATTAAGTTCAACTACTCAAATAATTCTAATCAAACAGTCATAAAATATGCCAGGCAAAGTGTTACGAAAATAAATTATTCCCACTGTGCTTATGATAACAATAATTTGAAGCAGTGAGTGGCCATAAATGAGTATGAATCTAGTTGGATCTTGATTTTAGGACTTTTTGTTCATTTGGAATTCAAGTATGTTAATGATTCATAATTCAAAATTTTATCATTTGCATGAGATAATCCACATTTGCTTATTAGCTTAACCCTTTCAAACCGGAAAACATCAAAGCTAAATAATAAACCAAGCTCAATAAATGAACCTTAACACTGTTAATAGCACACAATATTCGTTCATTTCTTCAGAATAGTTCTTAATGTTCAACTGCATAGTATCTGATTTCTATTGTTCAGCTATTTTTGCCTATTAATGTGTTACGAAAATAAAATACAGGTGCAAGTCTGTCAGTTTACGTCTGAAGGAATAAATTTTGTAAAGGAGTAGTGATACTCGGCTGATGATATCACTCCAGAACAGTTAAAGGGGAATAACAAAATTGTTCAACGATAAGAATGATGCGAGTATATTAATTATCAAAACAAACGCCTAATCTCAAGACAACACGAACAATCGACCTTCCTGCGACAACCCTAACCTAACCCAACCTAACCCCTTCTCGGGTATTTCTCGAGAAATAGGCAATAATCGAGAGCTCTCGAAAAATTTTCATACATATGAGTCTGTTTATCCTTCATGTTGCTAAAATGTATTCTGTGTGGAAGGGTTTATTAGGGTTCTAGATTTGACAAAAAATATTCACATTTTTTTAAACTTTCAAACTCGTATTATCTTTGTTTAGCCTGTTGATAAAGAATTCCGCCTATGCTGCGAACAGACTCGAATGATAAAGAAAGAGTATTTTCGTACATTAAGTGCGGAGATTGTTGAATCGAAGACAAAGACGGAGAGAGTGTCTTGCGTCTCATCATACACTCGTACATCAATGGCAAGGTCGTGCTGTAAAGATACCCCTACACGTCTAAATATTCTCGCCGCGCTTCTACTTCTAATACAATATTATTATTTATTCAAATAATTATTTCAAACATTACGTTTACGTTTCAATTATATTTCTGACCAAGTTTTCATTATATACTTAAAACTTATTATATGACCCAACAATATCAACAGTGTTAATGTTCATTTATTTGTATATTAATACAAGATTCACTCACGCTGCGCGGTCCTGGGAGAAAAGTGGATTTGTGTGGACGATACGTTCTGACCTTATTCATTCCACCGTATACAATGTCTTATCCGATGATTTACTGTTTTACACATGTGTTTTTGTTTATCAAAATTCTCGAGAATTCTCATTTCTTGATCTCAATCGAATCTGGAAGATGAATGTATATGGTTGCACTAAATGAAATATTGTCAAATTCAATCATTTTTCTAGAAGTAATTATTTCTATTTCGTATGTGTCATATTATGGTTGGAAAACACAACGGATAAATTCTGACTTCCCCTCGTATTCAGCGAAAATATTTGAAAAATCCATAACTCAAGCATAAGTGTCGGCTATTATCTTTCCCATTGTATACTTGACTAGCATCCGCATGCAAATGCAAAAGTTAACAAACGATTCTCAATCATATGAAGTTCCCAAACAGCCATTCTGCGCCCTCGGGCACAGATAGCCCCCGCCAAAGCACCCTGCATAATTAAATACGACTCCATTACGACGCTTCGATGTTACGGCGCAGTTTTTCCACGGCTACGGGTTGCATGTCAGGTAGTCAAATGCAATAACGCGATACAATCCACAGTCAGGCATATATTTTCATACACGTGCACTGAATACGTGTCGAATTAATTTCCATGTGATTTGAAGCCAGCTGTGCATATTTACATATAACTTATGCACATACGAGGCCCGAGATTAAACCCCGCACAAAAAGCGTCCTCATATCGTACGCAAATATCCCGAGGATGCAACGCGACGTGGCCGCATAAAATCCGGCATAAACTGAGATTGATGAAGATATCGAATATGAAGCGCCTGTGTTAATGTGTATCTTTGCATGCGGAAGACCTATTTAACATAAAGATGGCTGTGTATCTGTCGAAGTTTCAATTCCGCTCCGACTTCTTCTGCACATGGTTGAGTTCGTCTTTCAGCCACTGAATGTTAATCTCGACTAGGCTATGAAAGCTGCAAAGCTGAGTGATTATTTTATCACAAAAGAACTGGCTTCCAAGTTTTTCTTGCATGAGCAAGAAAATCTAAATGCAAATGACTTTAATTTCTTTCTCTTATTTTTTTAATGCATGAGCATGCTTTCCTTATTGTACTAATTATAAAATAAACATTGCCATCCACAAGTATATAATTGTTATTAAATTATCATTTAATTATAAGTATATATAAACATACAGGACTTTTTGCACACAGACCGATAAAATCGTCATAACTTTTTAATGCGTGGTTTTATTAGAACTAAATAACTTTTTTGTATTTTGAAATAATTTTTGATCCAAATAAATCATTATTTTATGCAATTGATTTAAAAAATACCGATAATAATAAATAATAAAGTTCAATCCAAAAGAAATCCATTGGTGTCAGGTCTGGAGACCGTGCGAGCCACGGAATAGGGCACGTCTCTAGACAAAGAAATCCAGTGGTGTCAGATCTGGAGACCTTGCGAGCTACGGAATAGGGCACGTCCCCAGGCGATGAAATCTAGTGGTGCAAGTTGCTTTTGCAAAAAAGAAAGAGGAAATGGTACTTCAGACAATTATAGTTGAAATAAGGCAAAGGTATCGTGCGTGCATACAAAGCGAAGGTGGCCAATTTGAACAAATTTTCTAAATAAATTTAATAAAAACATCATAATCATAAATAAGTATTTTCTTAACTCTAACCCTGGCAAACTGGTACCTCTTCAAATTTAACGACTTGTTGAATGTTTTATATGACATGTAACATACTGTTGGATATAAAAAACTTTTTAAAACTAAACTGAGTTCAAAATAGTTAGTTTTTTTTAAAGAATTTAGAAGTTGACATTTTTCATTCGTTTGCACATTTTATTAGACTTTGGAAGTTCAGAAGTATTTTTGTTTGAACCAATTTAGATCAAAAAGACTTTTCAAAATACAAAAATAGTTATTTTGTACTATTGCGACTACACTTAAAAAAAAGTTATAATGATTTAAATGTGAATTTTTGGGTTTTTCTAGCAGACTGGATGCTAACATATGTGATGAATTAGTCTATTTAGAAATTTTGTGACCAACTTCAATTTCTTCCTTCAATGATAGAATTTATAGATCCTGTCATATTTTATCTATTGCCAAAAACAATATTGCTATTTCAAGTATTATCAAGATATTTGCTATATTGATAATTATTGTTGGTACTTGTAGTACAGCCATAAAGTTATATACGATGCAACTATATTTTATGATATTTTTTCCCAAATAAATCCTGACGGTCAGTTTGTTTGGTCTCACGTGTTTGTCGTCCATTTTGTTCATCGTTTGTTCATTTAGGCCAAAGGATAAAGAATTCTGAATGAACGATGTTTAAGCTACATAGTCTGGTCAATAAAGACGGTAATTTCGGTAGCAACTATCTATCAAAGCTTCGCCACACATGTCCATGGCTTCCCAGTTCAATCCTATTTACCCTGACACAAGCGAATGAAGATGTTCTATTGTAAATAACAGAGAATGCAAGAATCATTTGAGGCATACTTTATGAAAAAATGGAAAACATGGGTTTGTTCAGTGGGAGTTCAAAACATATTTCCAACGTTTGGTTTTAAGAGATAGAACATGGATCTACCCTAAGAATTTTAAACCCAAAATAAAATTCTTTCCAGTAGAATACAGGATTTTTATTATGCAATTATTTCATCAGTCAATCAATTCGCGTTCAATCAACATAATCCAGATCTAGCTCCTTTAAATTATATTTTATTTCAATATTTTTATAAAAGTCAAGAGTGAAAATCATTTTTTGAATGATGAAATTATGATTTTAGGATGTTGAGAAATCCTTTATAATTGTTTAATGAAAAAATATAATTCTACAAGAATTGCTCTAAAATAAATAGATTTAAAGGTCTATTTACTGAATATGAAAATATGCAATCGTGCAAGTATTATCAAAACCTGTTGGTATCTTGAAGAATCAAGCCATTTTTATAAAATAAAAATTCTATGTAACCACATGGTTACGTTTGATTTCGATACATGTTTTCATAATTTTAACGCATATAAATTGCATTATTTTTAAAATCATAAATTCATTTTATCAAGTGGTACATTTAACATGACTACAATAGAATACATATTGAATTTGATTATTCAGCAAAATAAAAGAGAAACCAAAAGCACCCTGCAAAATAATTTGACAATGTTAAGGACAAGCGTGAATGTATGACTATGGCGTGACCATTCGGCATAAAAATAAAATTAAAAAATATAAGGCTGAAAAAAATACCAGTACTTTCTCGAAGTTCATTTTCGTAATATAAAATAATGTCGTCATAGCGGAAATAAAAAAAGGCATTATTTGCTCTTGGTTTTTGTTGTCGTGGCCATGGCTCATAAACTACTTTCATACAAACTTATATCACTGAAATACATCAAATAATTCGGCATTAGATGGAAATAAGATAAATGAAGTGTTAGTGTATTTATCGTTACCATACGGTTACGCTTTTTGTGGGGTCAATACAATTATCTTATTTAAAGAGATTTTAATCATTTTCGATCCAATAAATTGGCTATCCAAATCTAATCTTCCTCCTATATTATTCGAGCTCCTAATTTTACTCTAATGCCCTGAGATATACTCATGCTATCCCATTCAACTCCCTATGGATATCTCACTCTATCAGGAACAAATTTTGCATACATCGTTACTCTTTAGGACCTGCATAAAGCAAAGTTTATACCGCATATATGACCATTTCGAGTGTGAATTTTGTTGGTGCTTGGATGCCATTAAAAAGGTAAAAACGACATTAAAAATATGACAATTATAGAATAATTATGACAGAAACTCTCATATTCATGTTGCATAATGCAGGTATATTTTATAATGGATGGTAAACTGAAAATAATGGTTATTTCAATGCCGCACCAACTATCTTCAGACAACAAAGAAACTTTGGTGAGCATAGTTCTTCGTCGACAAGATAAATAATTCATCATGGTGCATATGGTATAATAATGTTTGCTGAAAAACTCATAATCCTCTATATTCCCTGGATTTGGCTTATTTGGTCAATTATATCATGCAGGTCTTTGGGACACGCATTAAAAAATATTTAATACAATGAGATTAAAAGCGTGACCCATGAATATTTTTTAAGTTATACAGGCCATTGAAACAAACATAGAATTTACATATTATTACTATGGTGTGTTGTTATAATATAATCAATTGTAAAATGTAATCATAATTCTAATTGTGGAACGACGTTCATCGGTCTGATCTTTGGTCTTGTTGCAGCATCTCTCTAGACGTAGTTATCCTCCTCATCTTATTTTACACAACAGATACTACAACTTCACACAAATAGCTAGTAAGAATCGAAACTTATACTTCATTGCTTAATATAGGGTTTATCTTATCTTATCCTTGCATAGAGATATTCAGCTTATTAGCAAATCCAACCTTTTTTCCTTATGTAAAGGGCAATAAAACAGTTTTAAAAGTCCTAATGTACTCTAAATATTGATGATACACCATCAGTACAGATGCTGTGATATTGATTCTAGATTAAAGCTATATTTGATGGCTGAAATCCCTTGTTTTTAGTATCAATTGACACAATTGACGATTTGGTCCACATGGACTACCCTCACGCAGTATTTCTAGGTGCCCACCTCTATCAGAGAAGGAGATGGGTCACTCAGATATTACTCCGAGTAAGATCAATGTGCATCTAAAGATACGGGGATAGAGAAGAAACAAAGGCAAGAGCTATCTGCGAAGTCATGGCCACCATGAGTTCAACATCAATTTGAATAGATGTACAGCAGATGACGGACTGTAGAAGCCACCTTCTTCCCTATGGTGCTCAGTTTGGTTATTCATACTATCTAGCCACGGACACAAGTCGCTGTTCAACCAATAGCTATTCTTCATTAATTAATTTACTAACGTAAAATGCATAAAAATATCAATATAATGCCATTTTTTATAAAACTTGTACGTTTTTCAAATGTTTTTGATTTAAGTTAAATATTATGTTTGGGCCACTTTCCGTGCCGTTGAGTGTATTTCTTGCAAAACAGCATAAAATTTAATGCATAAGGTTATAAGATAGGATTTGGTAGTTCTAGCAAATCTTTCTGCAAGAATGGCTGAAAAATAAAAGAAAAGTCGTATCATTAGAAAGCTCTTTAAGCCAATGTCTAGTCCTTATCCGCACGAATGGCACTTCAGCATGTTGATTGCCTGTACTGATTTGTTTACGTGGCAGCCCAAATTAAGTTTATGGTCCATTTCTTCAGCTCCACTTTCATTCCGGGATAAGTCTATTTACCCACGGTCTCTCCTCCTCATACGCCAATCTATCCGGCATGATCTTTTCTCTCTCCTCTCGATGATATAGTTATAAAGTTACGAAGGCACTATTTCAATTCAACACGTTTCAAAGGGAACAATTCACCGAAAGCGGTTTTCCTACGCAACATTTGCCACGAGTTCTTTTTTTTTGCTCTCTGCATCGTACGAGCCGCTTTTTTCTGCTGCTTCCACTTTTCACTCCTTTCGCATAAAAGTCGGGGAAAACTTATCGTGTTCATCTTCACGCACAAAAGTGGAGAAGAATAACTTCGTATGTATATCAGATGGCTGAACTCATATTAGCGTTATTTATGTTATGGAGGTATTAACATATGAAAATTCCACCGGGGCAAATACTCCCAAGATTTCAGATATTCTTCAATTAATAAAATTTCACACGTCGTAGCACTCAGATGGTTAGCATGAATGGAAATTTTAAGCATTTTGAAGCGCTCACTGTTTGCGAAATTTAATGAACTCCAGCGCGGCGACAAGGTGCTGCAAAAGGCGTCTCCCAAATAGCATTACAGTCTCATCCGTAATTTTGTAGTCAAACATTGCAGAGGCAGCAAGCATTAAAGTAACCTCTTTTTGTCCAACAAACGTTATCCGCGTTACGGTCCTATTAAGGCTTCTATTACGGTTTCACGCGCTGTTGAGCTTTTTCAACCCTTTGATGTTTAAACGTGGATGAGCACGTTGAACTCGTCTGCACACGCTGCGAGCAAGCAATTTCGGCAATTTGAAAAATGCACCGTGTCAAAACTAGCGTAATGCTCTTTTATACGGTTACTATTCCAAGCTGTCGTCGGGCTTATATCACGGGGACTAATTATATACGAGAGCTTCAGAATGTACTCTCGAATGCTATTTTCAATGTTGCATGCAATTGAAAGAAATACAGTTAGAAATGTTCATATAAATGACAATTTCACGGTTATAACGAGCTACTGTTCAATTAGTATTTTAGGTATTTTAGGACGCAAAATGAATTTAAAGCTAGTAAATTTCAGGACTCTGTATATAGAAAAGGTTCATATTAATACATACATGGTACATATTAGGTCTACCGGAAAGTTTTGTTCGTTTATAGAATAAAACAAATTTTTTTCTTATCTTGAATAAACATTATTCAAGGTATTTTATCATTATTGATGACTTCTTGTCAGTGTGTATATCCATCTATTTTGTTTTTGAATTTTTTACCCTGCAAAACTTTTTACAAAGGCAGAACTTAGTAATAATCGAAAGATGCTAGGTCCGGGGATTATGGTGGATGTGACATAATTTCCCAGCCTAGCTCTGCAAGTTTCCAGAGTTTCCCAAGAGTCCCCAAAGCAGTACGTGGTCTGGCATTATCATGAAGCAATAAGATGTCATTCCTATTGAGCGTCACCGTATTCTTTTCTTGCAGTGCTGTGTTTAAATGTATCCAATTGCTAACAACATAATTTCAAAGCTTTTAGTTTTTCGTTCGATTTCATTCTCTTACTAGGACTCGACTTCGGTTTAGAGGTAGAGGGAGCAGGTTTTCCAGATTTACAATATGCTCTTTTTCTTACAATGATTTCATAGGTAATCCACTTTTCATCCCCAGTTATCATCCGGTCCAAGAAGGGGTCGCTTTTGTTTTGTGCAAACAGAGATGTGCATATGATGAGAGCGAGGTTGTGATTCGACGTCCGCTTGATGCTTCTTCGTTGATGCTCTCACTCCTGTAGTCGTCGAACATCTTCTTGAAGACTCTGCCGAGGAGTTGCGCCGTCCGAAGGTGATGTGTCCTCTCCGCAGGTCAGCACTTTGTAGTAGAATACCTATTTTTAGGTATTGATTGTACCTATTTTTAGGTTTTTGATATTCTCGCATTTGTGGAAGTTACGGCTGATTTTAGCTGGCCTTACAAAACCAATCTGAGCCCGCTACAGGTTCCCGAAGCTATTGCTTTGTAACCCGAACCCTGAATCCCGTATAATTTTCATGAATAATTGTGGCCATATCGTGTCTTCCATCTTATTTTTCTGTTTTGAATATCATCGGTGAAATGATCCCGATATTGCTGTTTTAGCTCCACGGAGCAAGTACAAATTTACACGTGGCCGGACTGTGGTGGCGTCCACCGGGGCGTCCGTTCGGTGAGCTCCGTTCGCTTTTATATCCACGCGTATCTAAGGATTTCTGTATCGAACGCGTTGACGCTGACGCAAGCACATGATAATCTTGGGAGCTAAATCCAACTCCGATCGTAAACCTCTACATCTACGTCACACCACAGATCGCCAAATTTAGTTGATTCTTCATCTAAGAAGAATGCTCACCATCGTATACCAAGGTCGGCCGTACAAACTTAAGCATACATACACTCACGACCCAACCTTTCAACGAAAATTATTATTTAATGTAATAAAAACCAAACTTAAATAGTGCATGCATGCTGAAAATAGAAAGCATACAGAATCATATTATATTGTTTTGCTAAATTCTAAATCTAGTCTAAATTTTCCTCCATGTTTTAACATTTTTATATGTGATATATGTATTTCTTTACGCCCATCATCTTTTCATGCACGACAAGCTTAAAAAGATAATTCATAGCCATCGCAGATAAGATCGAAAATATTTGCGATCTGGAAAGCGGATTAAGTAAAGCAAACATATGCAAAGCCATCGCTGAATTCTTGGAGCGTTTCATACGAAAAAATTGATCCAATATTTGGGAGGCAAAAATTTGGAAGTATAAATAGGCATAAAATACTTGATCGAATATCTGAAATAGGAAAATGGTAATTCTGAATATAATTCATCTTCAATGCTAATGGAGATGAATTGTTTTTATCGCATTACTGCATTATTTTTTAGCTAATGAGCGATTTATAGCTTTTGTTCGTTATAACCGTGCTTTGATTTTGCTTTCATCAATACATTTTGTTTGAGGCAATTAACATTTAAACTAATATTAATTACGATATAATTAACAGTTTAATTCGCCATCTAATTTAGTCTCCTGTTATCGTTTGTGTTTCCGTGGGAACACTTCCACTACCAATTTTCTTCACTTTTTTGGGTAGTTAAGTAGATAATTTTTATTTGAATTTCCGCGATCAATTTAATTCTTCTTCGACCGCAAAAAAAGCATTACACTCGTTTAGAACCGATACATTTTGTGAGTCTTTTTAAATTCCGTATGTGCACCAGCTTAGTGAGGTCGTAGTTGGAAAGCTTTGTAATTAGATAGTCTAGTCGCTTCCTTTGCTAAAGCACACTTTGAAAAACTTTTTAAAATCAAATTATGTGCCACGATCTTTGAAGCGCTGAACCAGGGCCGTAAAAAAATTAGGGTCATGCTATTCGAGGAAAATTTCAATTGCCCATTTGAGGGCTGTACTCGCAAAAAATAAAAATCTTGCCCATATGCCGGATATTGATACGACGTGTGAATGTAAAATGGCCGTATCGTGCTTTATTATGGCCAGTATTTAAACTAAATAGTTACATAAACCTAATCTTTGTTCATGGGGTTTATCGAGGAAATCGTTTTCAGTACATGATTACATGTTTTATTGGGCTTTATTAAGTTTTATTAGGCGGGCAGTTAAAAGTCGGTAAACCGCGAAAGCCCATAAACTCTTATACACGCCTATTGAATGACCCCTTTTTTACGATTTCAGCTCGACCTTTCAGATACGATTGTAAAAGCTCTCTGAAAACCGAATGAATAAAAATGCGTTCATCACGCCTCGGCGATAAGCAAGTTGTAACGATTAATATTTCATCATACTATGTGTCTTCATTCATCTTTAGAGCTTTTTTTGTGACGGAGGCTGAAGTAGAACATTTTAAAGAATACGAAATATAACACCACAATATAATTTCGGATATGTAAAGAAAAAATAGATAATTGACTGGTAACCTTGACTGTGGGAAGACGTATTCTTCCCGCCGGCTTCCCCAATCATAATAAATACTTTAATGAAGAATTTGTATTTACATTCTCTCCAGATTACCTTATTATCCTCTGCTTTACGAATTGATAGTTCTGAAGCGTTCATTAGAGGGGTGGGAATTTATAGCCTTGAGGGATTTGCTCTGTGGATTATATTTCCTGATTTAGTCTTTTTGCAAAGTCAAAAAAAGTTTTAAAAGATACTAAATAGCCACTTTTCATTTATGAAAGAAGCTTTTGCCCTATATAGAGCTTTTATGAGTTTCCACATGCAGATAACCAAAACAAGCTTTCAAACATTTTTTCCACAGCGAACAATCTAAATTATATACAAAGTCTCATTCAAACGATCCAGAATATTTATCTGCATAACAAAAAGAAGCTTCTAAGAAATATTTCAAAATTATAATGCGCGCAAATTCGAAGGATACATATCCCTTTGATCTGAGGTTTTCATGAATAAATATCGTTACGCATTTCAATCTTTTATTCCAACGGGGTCAAGGCTGTGCTGAAAATTTCACCTGAAAACGCGAAATGTGTAATCAATCTATTCTGACAGAATTATAACGGTACGTTTATTGAATAATATATTGGCCTTTATATGTATTATTTTTTGTGGGGTAGTTTTTCGTGTTGGGGCATAAATTACGGTTTTGTAAAATATTTTTCGCATTATATGGGGTCACTTAATTCTTGCTTTCGCGCTGTGAAAACATAAAACTTTATCCAACAAGTGGGCCGGAGCGAGATTTTCGGGCGCATAAATCAAAGATAAAAAATTGACCTGAAAAGCCAAAATTCGCACGTTGATTGAAATGACTGTGCATATTGAGATTTCAATTAAATCTCGAATTAAAGCTTTGTTTAAATTCTTTGGTCCTAATAGTTTTTTTACTATCTGGCTCCCAATTTACTGGATATAATCGTTAAAAGCTTTTTTCCCTTTGGAGCTTTTTTAGAATAAATTTATCACAGCTTTGTGCTATAACGGGGATATATCTATTTGTATATTTTTGACTATGTAAAATTATATTTTTACAGTATATACAAATTAAAAGTATGCATTTCAAGAAAACACAACGTTTCGAATAACCTATTTTTAATGCAAAAATCTATTGAGAACCATACTACAATATAGAGACTCAAAATATAGTTTTGATTCGAATACGAAGCATGAATATGAATAATATCGATGTTTTTGTTTGAAACCTATTGATCATATTAGTCATCTTATAATCATTTAAAGAATACAATAAATACAGTAGAACACCCATTTTCCGGAACTTAATTGTAATGAATGAAGTTTACTAATTATTTAATATCAGAAGATGGAAGCTAAGAGTGAAAAGTCATGAAAAAAATCAAGAAATACAAAACTTGAAGAGTGTATTTTCATGTGGTCATTAATATCTGGTCTATTATTGTGTGAAAAAGCAATATTTTTCAATACAAAATTAAACGGGGATTCCACCTTCAAAGCAAGTTTAGGCTAGCTTGAAAAATTCAAAGGACGATATGGTATCAGAGAACTTGAAATTCATTCAGGGAAAAGCTTTCTGCTGACATACCCTCAACAAATACATTCGTTGACACATCGAAGCTATTTGTTTAGAAGGAAGAATTCGATGAAGAATTTATATACAATGCTGATGAGATCGACCGATGGATAATAGAAACATTCAAACGTTTACATATAAATCAGATGCAATAATAAAGAAACAATTATCAGCCTCCACAAGATTGTTGAATTTAAAAGATTTTTGCTACATTGCAGCAGATGGTTGGAATTCTTTAGATGTGTCAACTTTGAAAAAATCATGGAACACAGTTTTGAAAAGATCTTTAGTAAGTTCAAAACCGCGATGCAAACGTTCCTGGATTCTATGATTTTGAATGATGAGAAAATAATTAAAGAAATTGTTGGTTTGTCATTGGTCCTACACATTCTGAAGCTTTTCAGTGTTTAGATATCGCGATGAAATGGTTTGAGCACTAAGAAGACTGTAATTCAGAACAACTTTTTTATCTTAAGAGTATTCGTGATTTGGAAGCTTCTAAATAAAAATTACAGATCTAAGTCACAAATACACAAGAAATATTGAATGATATTTGTAGGAATGTATGTCAAATACGCCGTGTAATATGATATTAATCGAGCATCGCTTTTGCGACGGCTCGCTTTTTTCGCACCGAATTCGATCGTCGCAAAAGCGACGACCCGATGCCAGAGGGTTAATTGTTCAATCAATTCATAAAATAGCAAAAAGCTCTCAATGTATGACGCAATCTATGGTAAATCAAAAATAATCAGTTGAACAAATATGGACAAAATTAAAATGCACCAGGACAAGTGTTACCAATTTGCATAATTAATAGCTTTGACAATCTCAATATTACTATTTCAATCTCTTATGTGAAATAAGCACCATCACTAATCATACGAGTGAAGACCTTAATTTTTCACTATCACTCACTGCTCTAAATAATTGATAATCGTTTCTTTAAGTATAAAATGTATCGATAAGGCCTTGCCGATTTTGATAGAGGAGCTCAGTTTGTGTCCAGACTTGATGAAAATGGCATTTCTATAAGCTTTTTTTATATAACTATTATTCAGTAATTTCAATTTAAACTCAGTTCGATGTTTGAAACTGTAAAACCCTTACATGCCATAGTGGAAGTATCGAAGAATTCTCGCAGAGGATGCATTTACTATGGTCGACATCTCAAGAACATTTAAAGCTTATCGAGAAGATGAATCGAATGGGGATTTGGATGCCGCACGAACTGTCCGACGATAACAAAGGAGGACGATGAAACATTTGCAAAGTTTTGTTATCAAGATTAAATGTTCGTCTCTTTTTCACAGAATTGTAACTGGAGATGGAAAATAGGTTGTTTGGCTTTCGCTGAGATAAAAACCATTTCCGACTCCGAAACCCGGATTGACGAACCGCAAGATTCTTTTGTACATATTCATGGAATTATTCATTATACATTTATGAAACCTGGTGAAAAAATAATAGCTAACAATTGGAAAAGGTTAGCCAAATATTGAGAATCAAACATCAAGAATTAATCAGGAACAATTTATTGATTCTGCAAAATGACAATTCACATCCCAATAAGGTGAAGAAGAACCTCCACATCTTCCATATTTACCAGACCTGGCTCTGACGAATTATCATCTTTTTGGATCATTGACACATTCTCTAAAGGATAAACGCTTTCGAAATGCAACTGAAGTCGAAAATAATATTTGTACATATTTCGATTTAAAATTAGAAAAAAATTCAAAACAAGAATTGAAAAACTCGAAAGCATTTGGGAAATAATATACAGTAATGAAGGAAATTATGTTTTGTAAGATTTTGTAAATAAAAACTAAAAAATGCATTGCCAATCAATTGACAAAGTATTTTCGATACATCTAATAAAATATAGCTATCTACATTTGCATTTGATATGTCCAATATTTTAATTAAAATGTATAATAAAAATAGAATACTTTAAGTAAAAACAAAGACGTCGTTATTTCTATCTGAGAAATTTGCAACTATGCTAAGGAAAGAAAATGTATAAAGATAATGCAGTGGTAAATTCTTGAAATATTCATCTCGCTGCAATTATTTTACAGTTCAAAGCATATCTTTGTTCTGATTTTTTTTTAAAATAGCAAAACAATTATTTTAGTATTATATGAAAGTGCTTGATCATTCCTGCCCTCCAGATTTAGACTCTTCCCACATTTGCCTAAAGAGTTGAGCATAGTTTTGCGAGCATAGCTACGGAGTTCGGCCTTCTTCCTGTTTTGATGAAATGTTGTCTATTACTGCTGGCAGGGGTGTTTAGAGGTGGACCACAAACGATCCTCGGTAGCCTTTTCTCATTTCCTAACCCACGGCAAATACACAAAGAGGTCAAATACATAGATACCAACCCCTAGCTTTTGTCAAATAAACATCGAGCAAAACGCTAACGCACATTTATAAGCCTACGCCGATATTGATGATATCTGAATGGTATAAACCCTTGCTTATCTTCTGCTCGGAAGATACGGATACGTTCTGAAGTTTAGAAATCCTTCTTTGATAACCCGCATTAATATGCCGTATATTATATACATTTTCCTCGGGACGATAATGCCTTTTATGCCTTTTCGTTCCTGCAAAATTTCCCTTGGCTAGATAGACTATGACAGGAAATCACAACAGCGAATCAGGTAAATCCTGATAACTTCCATTCTACTTTTGCCATTTGGCATTCTCCTCTCCACGTATTATTCATATTCTTGTTAAAAATTGCGGCACGAAAAAAATCTTCAAATCACGTATTAAAAAAATATAATAATGTGGGGCTTTTTTAACACTTTTATATAAAATTCTTATATTAACAAACACAAATTGATATTAAAATTAAAGAATTCATTTGTACATATTTCAAGGGGATACTTTTTAAAATGTACCATGATATGGAACGATTTTGCTTCGTATTCATCCCTTAAAATATGATTGATGCATGAATGTTTAATATAATATTCTTAAAGGCAATACGTAAAAGTCTAAGGTTACGCCGATATAATTTTACGCAGTTTTATTTAATTTAATTATGCAATTAAATTAAAATAATTTTAAATTGCGTGAAGCTTCTTGCTTTAGCATACAAACATAGTGTTAAGAAATGGTATTATTCCTCTAGGGGGATGAAGATTTTCCTTGTATTAAAATTTTAGTGAACTCATTAGAAGGAAATGCTTTAAATATTTAAATACTAACAAAACTAACCCAAATATAATTTTGTGCTCGAACAAATAATTTTTAAAAAAACTCATTATTTTAATGCTTGTGCTATGAAATGCCTTTATCTTTATCTTTCTTTTTAATACGTGAAATAAAATTATTTTATGAATTTTAATATAAAAATGAAGAAATGGAGAAGAAAAGAAATACCTTGCCAACCCGCTCTAAATTTGCTTTAAGGTAAAAGTATTATTTTTGAAAAAAAATATATGTTGAACTCACGAGACCTCAGTTTCGCTCTTAGACTCCAAATCTTACGCTGATACCTGTTCAGCATCCTTCTGTATGGATCGAAATCATGAATATACTGACTTTGATGGATAAATAGGCCGTCGTACTCAACACCATAAAAAATGCTGAAATCGGAATACAATGGCTTCTGTGCATGATATTACTTTGAAATATTATGGGTCAACAGAGTCAGGGCTGGCGGAAGACATGGAATGGTCTTAGCATCGTTAGCATTGTTCTGGATAGCAGTCGACAACACTCTTGGAAGACAGAGCACATAAAGAAGAAGAAGATGATGTGATATGGATCCAATACGACATCCATACACACTATACATGGCTACTGCGCTGCTCTCGCTGTGTCGCTGACGGGCGTCCGACCTGTACGGATGCACCTGTACCCGCCGAATGCACCGCCGCCTGCAGCTCCATCTATGATGATAAAATGTACTCGAACTAAATATTTTTTTAATGAATATATTATATTTTATCTAATTTTGTTTGGAAATTTATTTTTTTATATCTTAAATTTTTTGATGTTTCAAACACATCATGTTGAAATTGTTCAATTGTTCTTGTAACAACTTTTCATAGATCTAGAATCCAACATTTTCTCCTTGCATTTGGTATTCTGCTTTGAAGCAGAATAAATTTATTACACCAGTAGATATTTCCAGAAGACACTTTTCACTCGAGTGTCTGCAAGGAGATAATATAATAATTTCTCAAGCCGCGATTTAAGGGTGTATTTTACAAATATGATTTATTAACATCAAAATGAAACCATAAAGCAGCTAAATTATGGATGCATTCCCTCGTTTCCACAATGTTTAAGCCAAAATTGAAAATGTGTCGCTTTAATTTAAAAAAAATAGCTTGTTAAAAGTCTTGATATAAATGTAGCAAAGCACCCCTAAATTTTGTTGCAAAAATGAACGATTCATCCATTATCATCAGGGTTAAAGTTTACAAAGCAGCAAGGTTATTCAGTCTCACCCTTTGTGACTATTATTTATGAATCTATGCGAAGGTAAATATGATATATTAATTGGTTCTCCACAAATTATCAAACATCGTTAAAATTAATTATATTTGATGTATCAATTCCAATGATAAAATACGTTTTAGTATACATCCCTTAATCGTACGATATTATATCGGGCGTAAAGAAATTGATGCAGGATAAAGGAGTATATTAGGATGTCTGGAATTATTATCATGCAAAAAATATCGTCTTCCTTTTTATAGACGAAATTTCGGGTAAATTGAATCTAACGGATCGAATTTCACGGGCTAATCTCATTAAAACCGATTTTCAATAACCGTTACAATAAAGTACCGAAGATCGGCGTCCCGAATTTTCGTCCAGGATAAAGACGTACCTGGAAGCATTCCGGTCCATCTTTTTCACGATCGCAGTTCAGGTTTTCAATTTTTCAATAATTTTCTATTCAAGAATGCTTCCAAAACAATATAGCGAGAAGCTTTAAGTGGTCTTTTGTAGACAGCAGCTGTTTTGTACTACCCCAAACAATGGGGCGCGGAAGCATTTTTGTTGCTTTGCAGGCGGGTCATTAGTCATTAAATAAATACAGACGCCATTCAGACGATAATTGGAAGGCCAGAGCTTTCACCTCATTGTCTTGTACCGTCATTTCGATGGTTGTATTGAAGTTGGGCCCTGGGGATGAGCAAAATCCCCATGAAATTGATGAATCGGAAATTGAAGATGAATCGCATTTGCGATCAGATTGGATACTCAACTACCAGTTGTTGTGAAGATTGTCCACAATTTCAGCCATTATATTGTCAAATATTTTAATACGGTTGACACTGGAGGGTGATCTCAATTCGGCGGGTCCATTTAGATCAAATTGGTCATACGCAGTTGTAAATCTATTTTAATCAAGTAATAAAAAATACATTATTTATTTATGGAAATTTTCTGACGTACTTGAAAATTATACGTATGATACTATTCATTAGGATACAAATAAATATCAAAACTTTGAATAAATTAAACGGGGCGTCAATCATAAATCATTGTTGAAATCTCTAATGTGTTTTGACACGCACGCGTGACGTTTTATTAATACGACCATAAATGTAAGCAGTTTTTTAAAAAATATTCTTTGTTATTGGGGACAAGGAACCGAAGGATGATAAGAAATTAATGATCACTTTTTAAAGTGGCTTACATTTAATGATGGATGATCATAACGACTAAAATAGCTAAGATTTCATAAGAAATGTCCGATTTTGTAAGAAAGAAATTTTTTATGTATTGATTCTATTTATTGACGTGCTTTCATAAAAAAATGTAAAAGATCACTATTAATAATTATATGAGAGGTAAATTAAGAATTCATCTGTACCTCTTTTCGATATTTCGAGTCTCCTGTCGGACTCATGGACGCGGAGTAACTGCCGACGCCTTGGTGATACTCCTCGTGACCATCCTTCGTCCATTTTGGGCCATGCATTGCCGTCGCTATAATGCATACGCTAAACGTCTCGCATAACAAATTGCATACACAAACAATATTTTTACTCCACCTATGTTTTTTTCGTAAGTGTAAACAATAAGTTGGCTAAGTTTCATCGCAATCGGATGAACGGTATGGCGGCACATTAAATACGAACAAACAAATATTATTTTTTATATATCAGATGATTTTATTTTAATGCTTTTAAGGACATTTTAAAGGCGGTAAATAACTAAATATAAATAGTTTTGCAAAAAATATCACAATTTTCAGTGTGTTTACGTAGACATATTGATAAATCTACGAGATCAACAATGTCAAGCAAATTCGTCGCTCTGTTAAAAATAAATATAATCTTTTTATGTCAATAAAGTACTATTCAATGATTAAATATGCGAGCTTTTATGGATGATATTATGCAAACAACAATCCTTTGATATTTAATTAATATTTCATCCGAGCCCGAAAGCTCAAGAGGGTGCTGTCATTGTCGATTGTATATTAAATAGAAGCACAAGAGAGTTTTCTTCCGTTTTTTTTTTCATTTTTTCCAGGGCATATTTCATATCTTTTACCACATTTGTTCAAATAAATTTATCTTGTATCAAAATATTTATCTGCGAATTTCAAGCAAAGCTCCTTACATACACTATCTGACAAGTCGGCTTAGGGAATAATTTTTCATAGTGTAACCCGTACGGGCCGTGTAATTCTGCTCTGAATCTATATACGCTTTTATGGAGAGCTTCCAGAAAGGAAAGCTTTTATCAAAAAATTGTAACCAAGCTCGGATGCCACACAGAAAGGGGTATCTCAAAGATTTTTCAATCTATTACGTTGAGCATCAAAGAAATACTATGCTAAAATGCAATTCCGAGCAATCCAAATGTATGTTCCGAGTTTAATTACAGCGAATGTATGAATTACAACATACCATTTATTATTTTTATGCCGAAACTATAGATCGTTTTAAATCAAATTACTCGATGAATGGTGTCCGAATTAATAGCTATCCATATCTTTCAGCGGACCAATTTCAGTATTTGGGTTATTGGTGTATTTTTGAATTTATTTTTCAATGGCTATGCAATTTAATTGGCAGGTGAAATGTGCATTGAATTGATGTATGATCACTACATAAATATGAGATTCAACGCGCGGAGCTTTAAAGCTCTTTGCTATGGACGTTGTATGAAA
This sequence comes from Stenopsyche tienmushanensis, assembly GCA_008973525.1. Lineage (NCBI taxonomy): Eukaryota > Metazoa > Arthropoda > Insecta > Trichoptera > Stenopsychidae > Stenopsyche > Stenopsyche tienmushanensis. The sequence continues at coordinate 165,085 of WACJ01000267.1, forward strand.
CATAAATTTACTTTGACATTAAGGCTTCAATTCGGGTTTTATCAAGTTGCTGATTTTAGGACATACTGATTAATAAAACACATGTGCAGCAGTATCTCTATTCGTAAAACTCTTTCTCATTTTGGCAAATTTTATATTTTGTGAATATTGGAAAAAGTGTTCCCGTTCATCATTTGGCAGCTCTTTTGAAAGTATTTTCTCTCAATATCCTTTCCAATATTAAACATTTTTTTCTGTTATTTAAGATAACTTCATTTGCATATCTGTCAAATCTAGTACCTGCTAATTTCAAGATTTTACTTTTAGTAGTAAGAAATGATAGTCTCACTATAAGCTATTTCCATTTACGCATAAGTACATTTATTGACTTCTTATCATCTTTTGGATAGCCAGCATTTGTTCCAAATGAACAGTTTTTTTAGTCCTTACCCAGTATATTTACATAATACGATCACTAAAATATTAATAATTTTACTCAAACAAGGCTGTATATATTACATGTTAAGATTGAACACTTCACTCAATAAGTTCGTAGGATTTTTTCTTCTACATTGGAGGTCGTTTTCTTCTTTATTTTTTTACAATTTCGTAAAAATAATCCTACAGACTTATTAAAGCAGTGTTATTTTATAATGCAGAGGTGTCAAACTTGCGGCCTGCGAGCCGCATGCCATCAAAACATTTACAAGAGTGCCTAATTAAAGCTGCTAGAAAAAGATTACCCAGAAAATGTGAAGCCTTTTCAAGCAAACTTTTTATCTCAAAATACAGTTGCAGGAAAATTTACTGTAGTGTAAAATACAATATATTCCCGTCAAAATTAACTTTTACAGCTACAGATGGCACTTAGTCGATGACCGCAAAAAATAAGGGTTTTGTCATACATCAAAAATTCATCAATTTCATAAGATCTCGAGGATTAAATCAGGGAAAACTCTCTGCTTTCTTAAATAAATTAGAATACAAATATTCTATTTTATCTTACAGTATCAAGGCATATTGGTTATCTTGCTCCAAATTTCTTAAGCAATTCTGAAGTTTGAAAGACGAAATATGTCAGTTTTTAATGGCTGCAAGATATATCTTGCAGTGTTTACATAACAAAACTTATACGATTTAAATCTAATACTGCAAGGATAAGATCGTAGCATTGCGAACATTTGTGCCAAAGTTAAATTATCCAAATATTAACTAGTTATTCTATAAACTCTATCATATCAAATATACGTGGAAAAAATTTTAAATCTTAGAACTAAATTAGAAACAAGATTTGCAAATTTCGATACTTTGGAAGACATTTTTTTTTCTTTTTTTTTGCAGCCCGCTTAAGCTTATTTTTTTTAAATTTTGACCCGTGTTAACCGTTGAGTTTGACACCTCTGTTCTAATGCACACAAATGTATATAAATTCATTAATTTTTCCATGGTTGTTGAATGTTACGCATAGACCTTTATTATTTTTAAAAGATCAGAAAAATGTTCTAATATTTCAAGGGTAATATTTTACTGTATGATCTCCTCTTTTAAAACTCAGGAACTCTATGATATACTTAAGCTTCTGTGCTTTTTACCAAATATGAAGAAAAATAGTTAATAGTTAATAATGTTTTCGAAACTAGAGATTCTCTAATTTAAAAAAAAAACGGTTTCTTGTCATTGTAATAGAAACAAAAACATCTTATCCTGTCGTATGCTCGGTAAGTTCTTTGCAGCATAGATATTGATTAAATCTTTCGTTGACTTACATATATGTAACACATGGCCAACTTTTATGAGGTCGTTCCAATTTGCTTAGATACATTATTGAATGCTCCTCCTATGACCCATTGAACACACGATTTATATATTTTTTTCTTTCGAAACTTGACTGTCCATTTCGAAGCTATGTACAGTGAAAATTCGTGTCAGGAATGTACACGAAAATACCAAAAAAATAGCCACAGCTCATCGGTGTCGTAACATGTCAAGCGCATTTAAAGCGTTTTATATATGGAGCATGCACTACTTCGTCATGATTCATGACTGCCATTCGCCGAGGATATGATATTTAATGAAAGCAAAAAAATATCAGACACCACCGGCTGTTAATCTCACTTGAAGCGACACCAGAATATGGATCGAAAATGTCGGGGAAAGCCGAAAAAAGTGTATCGCAAACAGTGTGACGCGTTCGCCTCCCATATTTCATCGGCGATAGCATCCCTAATGCAACGGGCTATTTTGTAAAATGTTACAAAATTTGTAAAAATATTCTTTTTAGCCTGTATTGTTTTGAATTTTTGCATTAAATGCAAAAACAAATATTGTTTGAAAACGCCCTAAAAAACAAGCTTTCAAAGCTTCAAATAGTAAGAAAGCATTAAGCTGTCAACATTTATAAACGATATTACCCTTTTGAGGAGTACAATCGCGTATTTGCGATTGAATTCTAATGATTTAGAAAGAGCATTATTGCACGTTAAGTTCGGTAATAAACAGAGACGGAGAGAGTGTCGTACGATTGTATAGATCAATAACCCAAATGAATCGACTTGAAGTGTATTGTTTATGTTGAAGAAATGAACGAATGTAGTGTGTTATCAACGGTGTTTATTTATTTATATACAAGCTTTATACACGCTACGCGGTCGATAAGTTATTTTAAAATTAACTCACTTCTCAAAGGGTTAAAAAGTCTTTCATGCTAATAATAATAAAATTATTATGTTTCTCAAAAGGCTCGTTTAGGTTGACTATCATATAATATCTATCTTAATCAGCTCTGACCTATGGCATTCGTCTTGCTTCAACACCACTTATTTCTGACATTTTCCATGTAGAAAAAGACAAAGAGCCTTATATTAATTCTCCACATGACATAGGGGAATAATTTCAGCACTCATATTTTTGCAGTATTTAATATCTTCATTGATGAAATTGAGCATAAATGCATTTGCGATTCCATGATAATGTATATAAAATAATTTTTTTTTTTGGGCTCACTGGTGAGTCGCTATGTTTTTTCGTAGAAAAACATTTTTTTTTCATACCTTTAAAAATGCTAAGGGCCCTTGGTGTTAATATTATTTTTTTTATAAATAAATTCAACAAAGATCCCAAAGGTTGCTCATTAAATCATCATTGCTACGTAAGGATTTTAACCAATTAATACTCAAAATACGTAAATGATTCTGCAAGACAGCATGTGGTACATATCCATAGTCGCCTTCTATAGCGTCCATCTTTATAGATTTTTTTCTATAGCGTGGTCTCTATTTTGACGCTATAGAACGATTGATTGATACATATATATGCTTGGAAATACAAATCGCCTTTAGACATTCAAATATATAAGCAAACAATCTTTTACAACAATTTTTAACATCTCTAAAATCGCTGGCGGTCCAAAAGATAATGGGTTAATATTCTCAAAGTATTTTTAGCAATCTATGTTGAAATATATTTGATTGAAGAGCTATTTAAGATTTGAAACAGCCAGTGGCTTTCAATAGACAATGAGCTGCTCGGGTCATAATTTAAGCTGCTATAATCTCCAAACTATATATACTGAAATTGTATCTTTATCGACGATGTATTAATGTCAGTTTTGTATTATAATTTAAAATATATTATAATATTCATCTTATTAAAATTACGGTGGGAGATACCCTGTATATACTCATTTTTATAGCAATGACACAATGAATCAGAGGGTGGATGCGTGATGGCGTGGAATAATTTAATGGTCACCCTGGGAGTAATAATTTTGACTTCTAAAAATTATAATTTGTCATTATTTTCATTACACAAAAGAGTCAAAAATGTGTTTCATCATTATAGACAATGGACAAAAAATACTTTTTTAGCATACATTTATGCAAGGAATCGTATTTAAATTGATTGTTTTCCAATAAGTAGATGATACAGATAACCATTGAATATTTATTTATGCGAAAATATTTCTGAACATCCTGTAGGATAAGACTTTTATTTCATTTTGGCCAATATTTCAATAGCAGATGCATTCGTGTGCGGAACATCGCCTCTGTACACGGACAGTTTTTCCCGCAAAGGGTCGTCCGTATAAATTACACACGATGGCGGCGCCGCTCCGACAATAATCATTAGTATGAAATATGTCGACACTCTGTCGGTGGTCGCCCATAATTAATATCGACAAGTGCTCCAGCATCTGGACTCTGGACAGGATCTCGACAAAACAAACTCAATGGACCCGACGGGAAGGCTCTAACTACATTTTGCCCTACTTTATGGCGCGACCTTAACGGCGACGACCCACGATAAACAGATCCATTAATTGATGTATTTTTAATAACCATAAACTATTTATCTATATAGGAATATAAAGGTTAAAGGCTTAATTAGGATGGTCTCTTAATTTGCAGGGGAAAGAAAATGCGAGCTAATATCGCAGGAATGATATTCGGTCGAGGTTTATAGCTAAGAGTGTCTGTCTTGGACATGCCCGAGAATGATGTTCGTCATCAGAGTCTCGCAGCTCGGAACTCTCTCTATCTGAAATTGTAAATACATCATAGATAAAATTTTGTTGTCTTGCACCTTCTGACTTTATTAAATTATACTAAATGTATGTCTGTATCATGAGACTATATTATTCTAGAGTATGAATCTTATTTCTAATAAAAATCGTCTTTGAGTTGTAAGAAAATAAATCTGTTAAATTTCACAGCATTTTTTTTAAACTAGAATCTTATTTTTAGGTCCCAAAAGGTTTATAACTGGATCCCTGTAATCGAAAAATGTACGTTTTTCACGCGACAATTTTCAGTTTCAATTCAAACTATTTTCATTTTTACGAATTTTCCCAAACAATTTTCTCTTCAGACGCGAGCAAAGGCGCTTATTTTTTATTCATTCGAATAAATCTCCCCGAACTATGGAAATTTAATTCAAAAATACATTTTTTATGCTCCTCGAATTCAACTCAACTTTCCAGTCTAATATTATGCTTTATATTTGCCCAACGTTTTTCATTTAGCATAAAATGACTCGCTTTATTTGCGAGAACTTAATAATGCACCGAAGCTACCTGGCAGGTTTTCTTGCAAATTCTGTTGGCCTCAGCGGCAGTCTCAGGAAACGGAAACAATAAAACTACCAGCGCTTCCCAAATAGACGATAAGTGCAGTTTAATATCGTTCGATGTCTTTTCCGTTTTGCGAGGCATAATTAGTTGTATTAATTAAGGAGCTTAGTTGCTGAAAGCAACGCGATATTATGCATTCAGGCACTGAGTGCTCGTATCTGAAAAAATGAGGCTTTATAGGTCGAGTATGAAACGAAAAATGAGCCATAAGCTTTAACTATATTTTTCACAATTTGTCCAATATCTATTTAAAAATATAAGCTTTTCATATTGAATTTGATCCCTGCAAAAATAATACAGGACAAGGAAAATACCTTATTCTAAAAATGAATAACACAAAAAGTACGCCACTAGGGCGATCGCGCTTTTATCCCTTGTTTACTGCATAATTGTTATTAAATTTATATAATAAAAAACGTTAAATCTTGTTCTTTCAAATAAGTCTAATTTCATTTTCTTTAAAATGAATATCATTTTAAAATTTGCGTTTTAAATAAGAAAGTTTCCCTGCCGCACCCTGAATAATTGGTCTCATTTTGATTTCTCTATCTATTATCTGTATGTCCAAAGGAACACTCAATAAACATAATAGCTTAATGCATTGCAGATGAGTTAATAGAATAAAATTTGGCAAATTCATTACTGCCGAATTATCATGGTTTAAAAATCATATATATATATGATAAACCTGGCTTGAAACATTCTTATAAACAAATTTAAGTTTAACAGTTCAAGTCATTAATTAATTTTAACATCGATGCTATATTTTTATCTGCACCTCTTATCGTCCACACAAATCCATTTTTCTCTCAGGACCGCGCAGCATGAATGAATTTTGTATGTGAATAAATGAATCTTAACACTGTTGATAGCACACAATATTCGTACATTTATTTGCGTAAATATCAACTGAATGAAATCGATACATTTAGGCCGATTGATACAATAGCGTTTTAATCTAAGAAGACTCCATACGTAATGGTTTTCAAGTGGGTACGAACAACTTTCATTACAATTTTAATGTTTATTTTGTCATAATTTGTAAATAATCCATGTGATGATTCTCTAATTTGTACTTTTATTTATTTAAAAATATTTAAACGTGTAAGGATACCTTTACAGTCTGACCTCGCCATCAATGTACGAGTGTATGATGAGCCGCAAGACACTCTCTCCGTCTCTGTCTCTGATTTATTATCTCCGCACTCAGCGTGCGAGAATGCTCTTTCCGTATCACTTGAGCTCGTTTGCAGCATATGCGGGATAAAAGATTATTCATATTCAGTCTTAACACAAAAATGACCGATGACACAACATGTGTACCAAAGTCTGAACAGAAAATTAATATTGGATTTTATTAGATTCGGTTCGGTGTTTTATGCATACACATGTAGCGTGGGCGATTTACCATCCCCACGTAGTAGCGTTGTTAATCTGAGTAGATGTAATTCGCCAGATTCACCGCGACATCTTCCGTCTCTCTTCAGATGCAATGTGTGACGCACAGATGGCGGGAGTCGGGGGAGTCGAAGGTTAGCCTTGGCTGTGGGAAGTCGTCCCTCCTGCAGCCAGATCTCTTTCTCTCTTTCGGGTGGAATAAATAGTTATTTAGAGAAGAGAGTCTTTCTATTCAACGAGTCTGTCTATCTTCAAGTCTGTTCCCATCCATTCGTCCAGCAACATCACGGCACGATAGAAGAACGGACCCATGCGCTAACGCGGTCATCCCGACGAGCACATGGGATATGCTAATAATATGCTGTACAAATTTATTAGTGGTTTTTAATCAGAAATATATTTATTTCATCGGATAAGAAGCTCAGCTTCATCTCGTCACTGAAAAAAGAAGGTGAAAAGTTGCATCATCAAGCTGTGCTTCTAGTCTCCTAAAATTTCACTCAATTTCACGTCTTCGTTTACTAGAAAACGAATAATTACACGTTGCGCAGCAGAGTATGCTACTTCTCGACTTCTTTCTTCAGTGGCGGGGGCAAGAAGCGAAAACAAGTCTTCGATTAATTATCGACGAATTATTGCATGGTGCATTCATCGTAGTCGACAGCTCAGGAGTATTTAAAACGTATTGGGAAGATAATTCGAATGAGGATTTGGATGCCACACGAACTGTCCAACGATAACAGAGGAGCGCAACGAAACGCGTGCAAAGTTTTATTGTCAAGAATTAAAATGGGAAGATCTTCCACACCCTCCATATTCATCAGATCTGACTCATTATCATCTTTTTTGTTTTTTGACACATTTTCTAAATGAAAAACGCTTTCGAAATGCAACTAAAGTCGAAAAATATATTTGAACTTAAAACTCAGAATAAAAATTCAAAAGACAAATTAAAAAACTCTAAAATCTGTGGAAAATTATTTTGTAATTAATTCTTTCATTGTTAAACAATCAGCAAAGACTTTTCGATACATCTAATATATTACTAATAAATTAATACAGCAAAATTCCGGTTAATATTTTAATCCCATTCGTATTTTGTGTAATAGTAAATATAAAATGTATTCATACATTGCTCTGTGAAAAACAAGCATTTCATTTAATTTGAATGCAGTTAAAGGCAAGTCACTTTATTGTACTAAATTAAATTTTTCTGTCGGCGAATGTAGCTAAGGGGCTTATATTGAAATAGAATGCAAAGTCTATGAATTTATTATCTAATAACCCTTGACTGTATAAAATATAATTTGAATCATTTTTAATATGATATATTCGTATATGTAGTATCTATTAAAATAATATATTATGTAACATACACGATCATATTCTTCAGAAATTTTCATCCTCCTTTTCCCATAAAGCGCTAATTATGCTCAAGAACCTCTTGGCGTAATGTCTATTAATTTTCTAATATATCAGCGCCACATTTATAATGAAACTTGACGTCATGGGAAATTGAACCGATCATTATTACTTATTGTAATATCCCACCGAGCTTATGAGAACATAATTAATCTTCGCCGTATAGAGAGTGAAAAATAGACTAGCCCGTATTGAATATCATCATCTAGGGCGTGTCCGAGCATAGGATATATTTATTTAAATACATCTGTATGATGCGGTGTAAAGAAAAGGCATCGGAGAAAGGCCTGTGTGCACGTAAAACCATTAGGTCTATAAAGCCTCGCTCACTTAATAGACCTCTTTATTTTCCACACAATAAAGACATGATCATTCCACCAGGAAAACTCAACTTTATAGAGCTCCTCTATTGAAGGCTTTTCGCCATCCACGAGAGGAAACATCCTTGATATTAGATTATCTTTGCAATTTTCCGGGTACGCGCCGGTTTTTTTAGAACTCGGTATTACTATTTTTATTACGTAGCAATGTAATCCGATTACTAGCGTGATTTTTCGGCGTTTGTAACACGAGTGCCGAAGCCCAATTTCGTTTATTGTTTCATTTTTGTTGTTGACATTGTTCCCTCTGATAATATTTAATATTCACTGGTCATTTATGCCATTATCTGGGATCTTGGCATAATTTTTAAAATTATATTTGGAAGGGTTAGGCCCTTGGGTATGAGCTAAAAATACGAAGGTGCCCTTTTGTTTATTTGGTATATTAATAAATTGAAAGAAACTATTCATAAGTAAAATTAATTAAGGTTCCATGCCGTTGAAATTATTAAACTTCATAACCAGATGCGCTTGTGCCCTACGAACAATCTAAGGTGAATGTTAAAGTTTACATAAAATTAATTAATCATCTATTCTATCATAAGCCTTTTAATAAACATCAATATTAAATTACACAAGATTTTTTAAAAAAATACTTTATAAAATTCATTGCATGCAAATGTCGAAATACAGTCAAATGTGCATTTGACTCGAGTGACAAAGAAAGCGTATTTTCGCACATTGAGTGCGGAGATTAGTGAATCGACAGAGACGGAGAGAGTGTCTTGCGTCTCATCATACACTCGTACGTTAATGGCAAAGTTTTTCCGTAAAGACACCAATACACGTCTAAATATTCTCATATTTAAACATTTTTTTCGTAGAGCACAAAATAGGGAATCATCACATCAATAACCAACAAATTATGACAAAATAAACATTAAAATTATAATGAAATCATATACTTAAAACTCGTGGTAACAAGAGTGATTCTATTTGATACGATATTGTATCGATCGTTCCAAATTTATGAAGACACACGCGTATTGTTTATATTTGTATCAAAGAAATAAACGAATATTGTGTGCTATCAATAGTGTTAAGGTTCATTTATCGATATACATGCTTGACTCACGCTGTGCGATCCCGAGAGAAAAGTGAATTTGTGTGGACGATAAGCAATAAGCATACGAATATAGCATCTATGTTTATCTCACTAATAAAAGGGTTGGACTCTACATGAAGCTGTATTTCAATCAATCCAAAAAAAATATTTTTATCCATGATTATTTAAAATTTAAATTCCTAAAAGCCATCCGATCACCGGATTATAAATAACAGACTTCCACCCCCCCCCCCTCCCAAGGGTTTCATATGGGAGAGATTTTATCTCACCTCACTTTAAAATGCTACCAAATTAACCAAAAAATTAATATTTATATTTATTAAATAACTATTTATAACACACGAGAGAGAGAGAGAGAGAGATCTGGCTGCAGGAAGGACGACCTCCCGCAGCCAAGGCTAACCGACCACTCTCCCAACTCTCGCCTTTTGCGCGTCACTCCCCAACCAGCAACGATACACGCGCAAGAGGCAATCGGTCGGTATGCAGATATAATGTCTCAGCAGGGCCACAAAAGATGGCGCTGTTAAAATAACACATTGCACTTAAAGAGAGACGGAAGATGTTGCTGTTAATCTGTTTAGATTTACAGCGATGTTGCGTGGAGATGTTAAATCGCCCACGCTACAGGCATATATGAAAAAAATATCAGGTCATTTATTTATTTGGTTTCAAAGCTGTTAATATTTAATTTTAAAATTAAACATATTTAAAAAATATATAAATGTTTGTATAAAAATAACTTATTAATCTGCCTTATATTTAGTCATTCATTATTTAATTCACTTTCTGGGTGCAATTCGAGGGTATAAAGTCTCAAGGGTCTTTCAATTTATATGGAATTGCAACTAAGACCGTTACATATTTTGGGTTTAATGTACAATTTAATCGCTACACGGTCCTAGTTTTCATTGCGGTCCACATTTTCTAAATTTACTATCTTCAAAAATATTTAGGACATAACTCCTTAAATTAATTTCGAAGCCCTGTGCTTACGACGGTGTATTTAAAGGGATGAAAATTTTGCATTGTTTTTGAAATAATTAAAATTGCGATTTTTACACCCAAATCATTTTTTCTTACACAATGTAATATAAATAGAGCTTTAATTGTTTCCCACATTGTTTTCGTTCAAAACAATCGACCATTTATCCTCTTGAAATTCGCCATAGATTTATATGAATCGAGTACGTGTGCGATTTACAAAGTGGTTTTCGCATAATTATATAGCAAAAACAGTCGTTTGTTATTTGGATATTGTATCCGCCAGAAACCTCAAAAATGAGTGTAAACATTTCCGTAATTTTCGAGAGAATATTTATCAAAATGCAAATACTTTTTATGTGTCGTTATTGTATTCAGAAAAGAAAAATTAAATGTAAACAATACATATTTTTTAAGGGTGGGTGTTAAATGAGCGTGCGTGCGGGTCCTGTGTGAAGCTCTTAGTATGACCGATCCAAATATTTGATGGTTCTAATTTATTTTATTAAATTTCTATTTTATAGCTAAGAACCAAAGCATGTAAATAAGAATGATTGGGCTAGAAGTTTTAAATTAAAAGGCTAAGAGTTGCTTTATAAAAGATTAACCTACATTAATTAAGGACTAAAACTAATGTTTTTTAATGAACGTTTGTTTCATTTGCTCTTATTTTACTGCCGTAATTTTCTGACCAGGTTCAAACAAATTAGAATTAATTATTCCTGTAATACCCCACTATACACAGGGATGATCTTATTACATTGTTAATAATGGTTTAGAGATGAGATGAAGTGGCTGACCTCAAAAACGAGACCATCAAGCATACTTGATAATTCCCTGTTCATTTGACAGGGATCATCCAATCCAATAATTATATTAACTCGTTCGTCGCTGCGTCCACCAGATATGCGCAATGCGCAATGATCCTCCGCTTAAATACGATTTAACAATTTATTTCATTTCTATTTAATGGAATTAGCACATGCAAATATAAAATAAACAGAATATAAAAAAAATATATTATATAAGATATAAAGTCATAAAATTAAAATCACTAAAATATATATATATACTATATTTAAAATTATGTTTAAAATAAAATATAACATTACATTATGTAGCATGGTATTCATTAAAACAATTCAAAATCATATGAAGTGATTTTGGACAATTAGAGCAACATGTTGAGGCCCTTTTAAGTGTGAAGGCACTGAAAAGTATGCTTTTCAACTGAATGTAGGTTCTGGAGTAAGTCCAGTGAAATCTTCAAAAGTTTCCGAAAAGCGAATTCACCGTCTCACTGTAACGTATTTCTATAACGACTTACAAATGCTAACATTACAAACGTCCTTCTATAATGTTTTCCAGACGATAACTGTCTAAATATCTTTCGAGATCAACCTTGAAACTTGCAGTCCAACCCTTTTCTGTTCGCACTTGCTTATCTTCACTTTGTTTTCGTTAGTTTGGCAATGACAAAGTAAGTGGTTTACGCTACAACTATCAAATTTGCACCCGTGAGAAACAACACTAATTCAGACTGGGCCACGAGAGTGTTAACACAGCATCACCAATTCATGTTCTTATTCTAAGAACGTCCCTAATGTTCCAAACCTAAATTTTTACCCACTTAAAGGTTTAAAAAAATCTTCATACGTATTTGTATTTTTTTGATACTTCATTTACCTTCATTTCCTGGTCGATTAAAAACGTGTTTGTCATTGATTGCGTATTTGAAAGACAGTAAAAATTAATCCACAACAATTTTTTTCTTTTTCTAAGGGTAGTTAAAAATATCTGTGTTTCATGAACCGTGACTCGATAAGCGTATTTTATTGCTATTTTATAATATTTTTTTTTACGAAAAATGATTTACAATCGATATTTAGAAACCTATCTCAATCTTAAGTTAAAAAAATACCTGCATTTATAAATGGAAGAATATTAATAAATTGTATAAAAGGATTTCTATGATATTTTCAAATAAAATGACGATATACGTGGTACAGTTTAATACATGGACAATATATCATATTTTTCAGCTGTTGGAATGCTCTTATCAGAGCTGAAAAATCGCTAAGCCCAAATAATAATCGTTCGGCCAAGATTTTCGCGTTCTTCTCTTGGCAAACAATACACAAAACAGCACTTGGCAACATATAAAGCAGCCCAAAAATATGGGTTCAAGGACGATTTCCTGAGTTCTGATGCTTTTGAGGATTTCCGTCCCCGGCGCAGTAAACAATATATATGTGGAACAACTCAAACAAAAGGGACCGTGACGTCACGACCTGAATGTCCCATGCGGTGACAAGGGCCGCAGGTATAATTTTATTAAAGCCTGGTTATGTGGGCCATCGTGGTGGGCTTCGAAATATTTAGCTCGGTGGTACACTTGGGGCTCGACCACTCTGTTATGTAAATAAAAGTTTAGAAATTCCTCGAGGACACTAATTTAGTCTCCATACATGGACTGCCGTTCCCGGATTTCCCAATGATACAGGCACCGGTCATTGCTCCAAATGAATTCATCGGCAGATGGGAATTAAGACATAAAACTATGGTGGTAAGCCGAAAAGTTACAGCCTTAAAATCTGAATATTTCCTACGAATGATTCATGGCTCCCCATAGAATTTATGGCCGAGCTAATTAATTACTCGGAAAGTTGATTGTAGAGAAAATCGATTTCCATGACCTAAATGATTATTTATACACATAGTTTTAATTACTTATTGTCCTGCATCAACAAATAATTCATTCTAAAACTATATAACATAATATTAATAATTCCAAATTTCGTCATCTTCATCAACCTTTTAATGAGTATGCCCGCACAAGCTGCATACAACAAAATTTAACTCACTAATATATATTAATTTATGATTTAATAAAAATTATTTAAGAATAAACCATCATCATTTATTAGTATTAGCTCAGAAAGACAACCTATCTTATACCATTACCATTTTTTTAAATTTAAAGTGAATTTATATTAAATTTACAGTATATTAATTTTATATGACGTTTTTGTCTGATTTGATTTTCATAAGCTGTCATCTGCAATTGCAATTTAAGACGGCTTATTATATTTTAGACAACTTTTTATACTTCCAAGAATCCTTGAGAACTAAAATCAAGAAAAACCTTTGAGAACTACAGAAAATCTGCTGTTTTAATTCTAATTGCATTATTAAATTCTAGTGTTCTGATAGCAGTCAATCCAAATTTATTCTTTCCGATCTTTATTTTAACTCCTTGAGGGATGGAAAACTTTTACCAAGGTTGTTCCTTAAGGAGATTCAACCATTATATATATATTTGAGACTGACAATGCCAAATTCTACCAAATTCGACACTAATCAAACTTTTTAAATTTCAAATTCATTCAAAATTAAAATGTTTTCAATCGAATATATATTTATGCGCTTATTTTTCCATATAACTTTGAAAATACAATCGTCTATGTACACACCATAATCTAAGCTGATCCTTGCTGTCTTACGGTCACTTGCTAATTCTAAATTTTTAAATGGCTTTATATCTTATTAAAGGATGGAATTATATAAAAAATAAAAAGTCATATAAATCTAAGTAAGAGCTGAATAGACTCAATGAAAGATGGAACTGTTTTCCCTCACCTTTTATAGTCTATTTCTGTTATTTTTGGTTAAATTTCCAGGACTTTAGAAATATAGTTTAATTTTGATCCATTTAGATCGAAGGAAATAAACCATATTGTTCCTTAAATACAATGTTAATCGTTTAACTCTCAGCATCTGTTCGTATGTATATACGAAATATATCCTGAAAGTAAGTGTACTGTGACGGTAATGGGCTGGGTTTTTTGTTTTTTTAATGGTTGGCCATACTTAGTAGTATTATTAGTTATTAGGCCATACACAACATGCACATGCACAACGATATTGTTAGACCCTAAACAAACTCAAGCATTCAAAACAAAAGGAGGGGCTTTCTAACAAGATGAGTGTGCTTGTTGCATGATAACGCCCGTACTCACACAGTCTTAGCCACCAAGGCGCTCTTTAACTTATTAGGTTAAGATGTTTTGAACCACCCACCGTATTCCTTTAACTTGGCGTCTTCAGATCATCATCTTTTTCCGTCCCTGAAAGAACACAAGGGTGGAATTAAATTTTCAACCGACGAGCAGGTGCAGAAAGAGGTTCTGAAGTGGGTGAAGGAACTGGCGGGAGAGTTCTTCAAGAAAGACATAAAGAGCTTGTACCACAGCTCGCCAGATTCATTAAACGGGATGGCGATTATGTTGAAAAATAATTAACAAGTGTATCAAGAATATCCTTTTTTTTCATATACAGTTTTTCTAAAAAAAATAGTACACTTACTTTCGGGATATGCTTCGTATTCAGTTTGTAGTCAGTTTATTTGATCCCGCGTACTTGTCAACCATTTTGTTCAGTCACAGTAAATTCTTCCGATAAAGAGGTCGTCATGCACCGCCATTTTACGTGTTTGCGTGTTCATCCGTTTTATTACTCTGCAGAACAATACCACCGCGAATATTCTTCGGAAGCTCGTGGAAGTTAATGGTAGTGAAGTGATGAGTCGACAACATGACACGAGATGGGGGAGATTTTTCAGAAAAGGTCATATTAATACTCAAGAAGCAAAGAGTGGGAGATCAGGAAGTGGTTTTTGACGAACTTCAGCTGCGAAATGCGAAATGACCACCGTGTGGCACTTAACGATCTTCATGAAGAATTTCCTGACGTTTCTGGAAGTCTCCTTGATGATATTGTATCGGAAAAACTTGATTACAAGAAGTTGTGTGCGAAATAAGTGCTCATAATGCTTGCATGAGAGGTTGGTGTATCATTACACCCCAAAATCCAGAAGATTATCCAAAAAGACTTCATAAATGACTCAATTTTGACGACCTTCACGTTGAAAAATAGTTACATTTTTAAAGTATCTTGTAAATTTTAATGAAATACAAGCATTTTTTGATCCTACATAAAAGTTGTAACTTTACTTTCTGGATGACCTAGGTGACAATAATAGATGCTAGACTGTTCTTTATCTTTTTGAGCTAAATTTTGTGTCTTTTTACCAGGGCTTCATTTCGACAAAGATAACAGTTTTACTAGTTTTCGGTTTCGTTCCGGTTCGAAGCCCTAATTTTCGCCTTGAAATTTTTTAAATTCAATTTCAAAGACTATGCAAAATTCTTACTTAGACAATATAGTGTTGAAAATCTGCACAAGAGCATATCCTTGATTCAATGGCACATTGTTGATCCATGTGCTATATTTTCACTCTCGAGTTCATCCTTTGTGCATACTAAACGCTGGAATAGCTGAGCGCAACGAGCTTTAAAGCATATTATTATGTCCGTGGCAATCCGGTTAAGCTTCCTGTTCTGAACTGCATCTTCCAGATACCTACTTAGAAGACATAATCTTGCGGATGCTTTTCTTTGACGATAAAATACGTGAGCATGATCTTGGCTCGACTATCCACTTAAAAATTTCACTCCCTACATAAAAAGGAGCAGAACGAATTCTTCATTGTGATTAAAAACGCTGATGTTATATTCATAAAAATGCATTATAAATGAATAAAATATATATATAAACGTATTTGGATGCATTTAATTTGAAATTGGGTGTGAAATCGACGATGCATTTCTGCTGCAGAAATTGTACATACAATTTGTTTGAAAGCAAAACATTCTACCTTTGAAAACACATTTTATCCAGGTCATGAATCCTCGGGAGATTTTCGTTTCTGCCCTGATGATAAACGATCTTTCAACATTTATCCCAGAAGTACTCAGTGTTATTAGAGCAGTGTAAAACAAACAACGTACAAAACGTATACTCCCACGTACTCAAGTCAAATAGTAGCCAATAGCAAATGTTTGGACCACGTAAGTTCAGCTCGTTAATTAAATTATGCTATCAATGAATACCTGCGGCCAGTTTAATTCATCCAAAGCTTGAATGTATGAGTATTGGACTTTATTATATTGGAAAGCAATTTATTTAAACTCCCGAGCATTGCTCGGAGACCAAATCGAAATACTGAAACAGTAGACTTTTTTCACACATCAGTCCTTTAGCTTTTCGCCAGATAAGGAAAGAAGCTCACTGAAAAGGATCGTTAGCAAGAACATTGACTTGGAAGTAGACAAATGGAACAGATTTCCCTTTCCAATAAACAAGTCCACCCTATCTTTACTTGACCCCTTTAACTTAAGGCTTTGGTGGAAAACAATCGCATCCCCGCTAATGGAATCTTTAATACTACTAAATCAAATGGGCGTTCACTTCCATATCGACGTCTGTAATGGACACTCTGCTTTTAAATTCAAATTTAATTTGCAATATAAACATATTTTTTTTTCAATATACCAATGGATATATAAGAAAATGAAATTCACTTGAATATGATACAAGCAGAAAAATTGGGTTAAAAACTTTCATATGTCATATAGATTCGAACGTAGCTCGCCGATGAATGTACTGATCTACCGACGAGCTACGTTCGAGTTCATAGGCCTAATGAGTTTTTGCCAAAAAAATATCAACTCCTTGATTAATTGTAGCAATATAATTAACATGGAAAGCTTTTTATCACTCTTGTGCGTTATGGGATTTCCCCAGCGAACAAACGAGGACATCATCGGGAAAATTCCCGCAGAGGTCGCCTGTATTATATTCAGGTAAAAATAATTTTCTGACTCATTCATTGATATTATTTTGAATTTACCTTTCAATTGATATCAATAAAGAACAATATTTTAATCGTATGTATTTATTTTGTTGCAGGATGCTGGACGGGCGATCTTTGTATACAGCTTCGACAGTGTGTCCCAAATGGGATGCAATCATCAAAGGCGACAAATATTTGAGGATCAAGCTGAGACAACATGTGAGGATAGCCAGGATGGATAAACTCAACGCCCGACATTTGGAATCGACAAAAAGCACAAACAGGATGACTTTCAAGACCAAATTCACAGGGAAGACATTTTATATGCCCGGGATGGAAAGATCTGCTAAGCGACCGAGGATGGATGATTTTGCATCAAATATGCAAAGGAAAAAAATATTTAGATTGTAATTTGACATTTATGAATAAAAATTTTGATAAAATAATTTTTAATCTTTCGCGAAACTATTATCCTTTGTTCATAATTTTCATCGGTGGTTTCAACCCCTAACGACTTTAATTATGGATCCATATTATAATTGGAAGCACCGATTTTATTATCCCCTATAATAAAATAATCTTTCTTTCAGTCTCTATTTGCCAAGTTTATATTACACTCCTCCTTTGTAAATTACGATCTTAATCGGAAAAATAATTAAATCCACCATAATCGAATGAAGCTGCGCAACGTTCACGAGATTTATCTCCTCTGGCGGCGAATTTTTATTAAATTTCATCTCTCATTCGTTGTTCGTGTGGGGAATTTTTCGCATCGAAGTATCATCGTGCTACCAGAAGACAATAGATTTTTCATGTGCAATAAACGAGAAAGCTCGAACAATGTAACATATTATTACTACACGGTCGTAGAAAACCGGTGGAGCGCCCTTCATAAAGTGGTATATTAATACAGCCTTTATCAATAAAGTTCCAGAAAATGAGTGGAATGCCTCCATGGATGGAACGATCAAAGAATATGGGACCATTGTATGTTTTCCCCAATATTGTGAGACTTTTTATGAAAAAAAAAACAACAGCGAAGCATATAAATTTTGGCAAAATGGTTTTGGAAAAAATATAGAATGCGTAATCATTTTTACTTTCCGAGATGATCTGCAATTTTGATCTAAAAGATCGTTTATTTGCATTTAGTATAATTTTCTTAAAAATGGATCTGTTCTATTCGTCTATTCTACCAAATGAGAATACTAATGGAATAATCATTAGCGTAAAAAATAACAAAAAAATACGCGCTCTGCTTTGAAAATTATACAAAAAACCACACTAAAAAGAAAAACGAAGATCGTACAAATCGTCTATCAGGACCGTCGCAGCATGTATGAAACTTGTACATAAATAAATACACTGTCGATAGCATACAATATCCGGTCATTTCGATGAAATCGATCCATTATATCATTCACGGATATTTTTTTTCTATAAAAAAGAAAAAATATATCAGGGGAAAGATGTTAAACTTTTTGATCGACCAAAGAATGATGACAAACGAAGTACTGAAAAAATCACCGATACTATCAGGAATATTCTAAAACCAAACAAGAGTCATCGGTGGTTTAAACAGTTCAAAAATGAAAATAGAAAATCGCTCAAATAGGGCAACCCCAAAAATCAGATGATGATATCTTATAGTCGATGGTGGAATCAGATCCTTGTCAAACAATCGAGATATTATCATTGAAGATTGGCTGTCCATGATTTACAGTTAGGAATCATATTCGTTACACAGGAAAGTTAAACAAACATGGATCTTCCATGAATTGCCACAGATGACTCTCGATCTACGGTGCACAATCTATGCATCTCTTCTGTTTTTATAAGAAAAACATCCGTTTTTGTAGCAAATTGTTATTAGAGACAAGAAGTGAATGCTATACAATAATCCTGTATGAAAAATACATTGGCTTTCTTCTGGACATGTACCTATTCCAACCCCTCGATCAACACTAATAATAATGATGCTCCTTCTTATTGTGTGGTGGTATTTGTCTGGAGTTATTTATTATGAATTGTTCAAACCCGGTCAAACCGTTAAAGGAATAGTTTATTGTAAGCAATTCGAACGAATTAAACAAGACCTTATATAAAACGATCTGTTTTGGTCAATAACAAAAAAAAGGATATTGCAAGACCGCATGTTGTAGAAATAATGCAGGAAAAAATAAGGGGGCTTGGATTGGAAATTGTAATGATTGTGCCATCAGATTGCTAAATTTTTAGATCGTTATACCTAATAATATAAATTTATTATTAAAATATTCTGCAACATTTCACCTGTATTTATCAATTTAATCCAAAACTCCAGTGTATATTTTCATTTAAAAGTTGGGTAATATTTAAGATTTAACCTTCAAATATTCGGCAAACTTTACGTATATTCAACACGCACTTAAATTTTCCAAACTGAAAGTTATAATAAATGAGGAATACTAGTATAGTTTTTGACCTATGTAAATATGTATTATTAGCAATGAACATACTTAAAATATAAATTATTCATAAAGTACCTAAAAACTTTTCCAGTTAGGTCCCAAATTCAAGTTTCAAGCAAAATATTATATTAACAATATCACGCAGGTGGTTGTTATGGAACTTGAGCGCATTGTATTTTTTTCCATATGGAAAAAACACATTAACATATAAGCTTGAATTACGACCGCTGGAGTATCTTAGGGGTTGAAAATTGATTTGGCTTATATAAAAAGAAGAAAATGTTATAATACCCAAATTCGTCGAAAAATTATGAGAGAATATTCGTCATAAATATTTATTAGCATGAACGACATTTTTTTCTTATTTGGGTCATACAAACTGTAGATGGTTTATCTCCATGCGTCCTTTTAGGGCCTCGTCCAAAAAGTCAGATAAAAAGCTGATTATAATAATGGACGGACACGAAACAAGGGGGCAGGCAATAAATTGGAAAGAAAACAATTTGCATCAGAAATTGTATAAAGCCTTAACGCAAATCCCCAAACATCTCATCCCTTATCCGGCAAATCCTTTTTTTTTCCACGCAGCTACAATTTGAATCGACGATTCCGTCTGACTGTACATAATCTCGCTCCATAGTTTCGGTGCTTAATTATATTTTTTGGAATGGCCGTCATAAATTATCAGATGGTCGCTCTATTTTGCTCCTTATCGCGAGAGATGGGCATTTCCGTCGTCTCCCTCTAATTCAGTTGAATCCTATTATTTTTATTGAAAGTCCCGTGAATCCCGCGAGCAGAGGGACCAAATGAAATAACTGAATAATTCATGAGGCTCCGTGTAATGTTTGCAAGTGTGCCAATTTTGGCACCCCCCGTAACATTTGATAAATACCGATCACGGTCTCGGAATGGACGAGATAATTTCGTGAAAAATGATTTTCGGCAGAATTTGACGTAGAAGAATTTTTAAAAGGCTCGCATAGAGCTGGCGTTGTACTTATTCTACCAAAAAAAGTTACTTGAATTTTATACCAAATAACGTGGAGAAATGTTAAAATTTACAAATTATCGGAATGGTTTATTTTACATAAGCAGTCAAATTTATCCAACTTCATTTTATGATGATTAAATTTTATAAACAATCCAATTTATAATATTTTCATAATATCCCACGTCATAATTATATAGAGTCATCTATTTTTTTTTTAATATGATTCATATATGACCATAAAACTTTTTTTGGGTGTAGACATCTTTCTTAGCCCCTAAAGGGGTACTATCCCAGGGCCTGAGACCCCCCCCCTCCACTATTCAGAAAGAGCACTCCTGTACATTGAACTTGGAGACAAACAAAGACAGAGAAAGAACGTAGCGCAGTTCGGGAGACAGAGACGGAGAGCTTCTCCGCATACATCGCACGATTGTTTAGATCATTAGTCCAAATTTATCAACTAATAATGATTTTGATTTCAAATTTGCTATTTATTTACCCAAAGAAATGAATAAATAAATAGAAAAATATATGTAAAACAGAAAAAATTGCATATAAATATTATTATCTTAATATGTAATTGAGATAAATCAACTAGAAATATGGTTTACATTTAAAAATTAATCATATTTCTTCGTAGTGTTTTTAAAACAAACCAAGAAAGCACTTTTTTTTAAAAACACATTCCATCTAAAGTAAAATCGAACTTCCTTGTTTTCTTTTTGGTTAAAAAATCCAATTTAATTCGAAATATATTCATCTTAGAAATGATTAATTAATTTTTTTTCGTTTAAAACTACAAACAACTTGTCGACAAACCGTCATAAAAAAACAAAGTTTCATCCTTTCAGAAACAATAAGTTTAGGGCATAACTTTTGTTACTTAAACAAAGATAAAAAGAGTTTGAAAGTAAGAAATTTGGAAAAAAAAAATTGTCACATCCTATAAACCTAATTATATGCAGTGCAGCATTTTAAAAATGGAAATAGTTGTATTTGTATCAAAAATATTCATAGAAATTTTATTTGTAACGTTGAAGTGGGTGGAGTCCCCGGACGGCTCCCCACCCCCACGTGCTCGGGTGGCCGCGCTAGCACACGGGTCCGTTCTTCTATCGGGCCGTGATGTTGCTGGACGAATGGATGAGAATAGACAGGCCTCGAATAGAAAGACTATTTTCTCTAAATAACTATTTATTCCACACTAGAAAGAGAGAGAGATCTGGCTGCAGGATGGACGACATCCCGCAGCCAAGGCTAACCTACGACTCTCCCGACTTTCACCTCCTGCGCGTCACTCTCCAACCGGCAACATTCAAGTACAATGTCTCCGTAGGGCCACAAGAGATGGCGCTGTTAAAATAACATATCGCGCCTGAAGAGAAACGGAAGATGTCGCTGTTAATCTGGCTAATTAAATCTGCTCAGATTAGCGCTACCATGATATGTATTTGGTACACCATATGAAATTCTACACCCCGTATCTATTATTTTTCATATTGATATTCCCATTATTAGAATCGAGTTATAATAAATACGTCATGGCCAAGAAAAAGTTAAACATTTCACAATAAATATATTTTTTTATACTACTGTCATTCTAATTTAGTTTTTAATTTTTTTGGAGTACAAATATATTTTTCAATATTTTTTTATCTTGATTCCAATCCATTTCTCTATATCTATACAACAAAAAAAATAGATTTAAAGACCCTATTGCTTCGAAGATGTATTTAAAATTGTGGAGGCGCGTTATTATTTTGGAATGTAATAACCTTATAACTCATCCACAAAAAAGTACCATTAATATTGAATGTAAGCTGGAAAAAAATATTACCAAGGTTAGTTCAAATCGAGCCAGTTACAGATAAATTCGACGCAATTGTAGAATTTTATTAAACCTATAAAAAGCGGTTTTTATAGTATGTATGTCGAGGTTATTCAAGTATTACTGATAGAAAAATAGAACGATAATGCAAATTCGTTGAAAATTGTATCTGGAATAACCCAAAATTCATGGGACGATAGCATAGATGGAAACCAAACACCGAAATATGGAGCTCAAATAATTGGAATTAATGCTTTTAAATGAGAGATATATTTCAAAATTTATATCTATGTGATTTTGTAATTTTTCAGTCGAATCTTATAGTTTCATAATAAATTTTACAAGGGTTCATTGGAGTTTTATACACATAGTTCAAGTTGAAAATAATGATCGAGCTTTTATTGCCGTATACGAGTTTCAAAATAAAGGCCCAACAACTGCGCTCGTTATTCTGAAACCTTATTTAAATAAAGCCTCAATGCGATGCAAAATACTTTTATTTGCGAATAAAAAGAAGTGGTATGGACGAAGGAAGAGCCTGATTGGAAATCCAAAGATTCTTAATCTGTCGATTACTTTCGAAAAGAAAAATGCCCCCTCCAGAGGTTTCCGCAGTACGCCATCAATACAGGCGCGTGCGACTAATCCCAGCTTTATCTTCCGGGATCTCTCCGGATTACCAGGATTTTTAAAACGTGTCCAATCGGACAGAGGACATTTTTCAGCAGGTCGGATGGAATCTCCGATCATTGATTCCGAGGGGAAAGTGACGGGGTTCGCAGCGGATTAATTAACATAATCCACGTAGGCCTGTACAATTTTCACTTTTCACTCATCCATATGATTTTTAACCTTTTGAAAAATCGTCGTGAAAAGTTTGCATGAATTAATAAGTCAAAGGTGAGGGTCGACCCGGGTCCAATTTTTAACGGCGTAAATAACAATAATACTTATTTCATACTGACCACGGGCTAACTGTATTAGTATGAATATTATATCTTGAATTGGTGTCCCATCGGGACCATAGAGGCCCAGAGCTGGCATGTAGCTGTCCGATTACAATGTTTGGCATCGAACCCGTTCCCTTTGCAACAAAAACGTTTGAAACATTACTCATATTATATTTTTTGTTCGAATAAAAGCCTCGCTGTATGATAGAGGGAAGGAAAGATATATTTACCATCGGCGCCAGCCCCAAAAAAATATTTTTTTCGAAGGCTATTATGAGAGTATTCATCCTACTTATTCGAACAGCTCCACTGCAAATTATTTCAAGAGAATAAATGCTGATATATTCATATGATATCATATGAAGAACGCGTTAAAATGTGTGTATGCAGCAGGATCTCCGTAACTGCATAAACTCATATACGAGAGTCATCCCGAAAATAAGGTTACAACGTTTATATAGAGTGCAGAAAATATCACTAAGGAGACTTCGAAGAATGTCAGGAATTTTTTTCAATTTGTTCTTCAATTTTTTTGCTGAAGTTCATCAGAAATCATTGATGGCCTCCCACACTTTACCTCGTAATAAGTATCAAGTCAAAAAACGGATAACCGCATGAATTTCGCACGAACAGAAAATGGCGAGAGCGCGACGACCTCTCCATTGGAAGAATTTACTGTGACTGAACAAAATGGCCGACAAGCACGCGGGACCAAATAAACTGGAAAACTTCGAAACAAACAAAAAATCTTCAGCCTAATAAAATGCATGTCAAATTTACTTATGTGCACAATATATAATTGCATTATTAGCCCCTCAAAGAGATAAGACACAATATTGTGTCCGAATTCCACTGACTCATAAACAGTGACTCTTGCACGTTGAGTTTGAAGAGAAAAAGAGATGGAGAGATTATCTTGCAGGTCGGAAATTGTGAATGGAAGACAGAGACGGAGAGAGTATGTTGCGTACATCGTACGATTGTATAGATCGTTAACTCAAGTCTATCGGCTAATAATGAAAATTATATAATAAATCGATTTCAATTATATTGTTTATGTTTACTTGAATAAATTACCGAATATTGTGTGCTATTGACAGTGTTTATTCATATACAAGCTTCATACACGCTGCGACGATCCTGACAGATAAGTGAACTTGTACGACGATAAATGGCGAACAAACAAATACAGCATCAAAGTAAATGATGATAAAAAAGAGTAAATTAGCTGACTACTAAAAGGTTTAAGCCATTAACAACATAAAATGAAACAACATCATACCAAGATATGTGGTGATAGTATCTACAGGTGGAAGTCCCGAATAATTATCTGGACGTTGTGTCAACTATCATTACAGTGTCAATTATAATTAATTAAAAACAATATAGTAAAACCTGTAAATAATAATACATATCTGCACAGGCCATATGCGTCTATAGCCGCAAATCTCATATTTTAACTACTAAAAGTATATCGTCTCTTATACATTATATCTATCGATTGTATTTCTGTGAGAACGCTTTGAAAATTACATTCATGTCATTATGAATGATGCGTGAGTATAATAAATATACAAATTAAACACAAAGAATACAATTATTCAATGACTATGACTGTTTTCCATATTTTTTTTCAAAATGTATACAAGTTTCCCTTATTCTGTTATCGTTCTAATTGGTTCTAAATCAACTACTTAAAGCTTTGTGAGTGTAAACGTTGATTATGGAAATCAATAGTGATTGTTATGGGGTTTGATACTCGATAATGAATAGTCACTCTAATAAAATCGATTAAATAATAAAATAATATAAATTTAACGCCAATCGTACTACAAGTCCAAGGTGAAACTGTTTAATAAAATATTTTTTTTTTTGGGTACACAATGTTTATACAATGTTTCGGGGAGGGTAGAGAAAATCATCATTCATGGTTATTTTTCAAAAAAATTAATATTTTTTCTCTTATTCTATACTGCATGATATTTTAAATGAATGTACCAAGGGTTAACACCGGAACACTGTAAATTCGAGAAAAAGTGATATTAAAGGGAAAATCAAGATGCATTTCGAAGTAAGTCGACGTGGACGAGATGCGTTAGCCTTGATATGAATTTGAATGCTGTCAGTAGCGCAATGGGGTGTGCCACACCCCATGTCGCTCCTTGATTTATATCGGCTCCAGAGAGTGTTAATTAGCCACAATTTGCGCTCCTGAGAGACCATCCCGACACGTTAGAGGCGGCCCACACACACGGACACAGCGATTTGGGCCTACGTGTCGGATTAGGCCCTGGGATCATCGTGTTAATTAATTCAGCCTCAGCGCCAGCGATACATCCATTAGTGGCGATTTTCTTCTTTAGCCTACATCCTCCACGAAGGCGATTAGCCTTCGGGCACCAAACGCCAAAGACCCTTATATTGATGTTCTATTTACTATATTAATTCGGAGTCATTAGTTTTATACGCTCTTTTGTTTCCTTTATGTCAACCCATTAAGAGCCCCGATTGGACTTTGAACAACTCCTATTCGCCAGCTCATGACCACCAACCGAATAATCATAATTAACACATCTCCATCGGGAAGGGTATTTATACCCGTTGCGCCGGCTGGTGGTTACCGGCGGGAGAGGTATTTATACCTTTTGCGTTGACTCCACTTTGACGGCAGAAAAAGTATAGATACCAGATATTTTTGTATGAACATTGAATGTCTAACGCTTTAAAAAGGTTCAAACTATATTTACTTCAACAAAAAATTAAAATATAAGTATGATATATGCTTTTAGTCTGAGTATAAAATTACGTATAAATAATCTCATGTGGCTGACATCAGACGACTGCTCTAATGAAATAAACAATTTCAACAAGATTTAAACACTTCAAAAATATGTCAGAGAGACAATTTTTTGTTTATTTAAGTCAGTCATTAACCCCTTGTGGTCCAGTGTCCACAAGTGTGGACATTTCTTTACAGGTACTTTTAAAAATACTCTGTGATGATTTTAGTATTTTTTTTAAACTATGGAATGAAGCAAATGTTCTAGAAGGAATACTATTGCTTTTCTACTAATTAAATAACCATTTAAGGCGTCTTCTCACTTTACAAATTTAAAAAAATCGGTTTTTATTTTTTTTTAAATTTTGAAAGTACATATCTTCAAAAATGTTATATCGAAATTTTATAAAGATCGGACGAGTCTAACTACATTTTTGGGCGACCGTTAGGTGACTACCTGAGAGCACCCGGCTGCATACGTATTGTTCAGACTCATGGTGCAAGTACAAGAAAGTGGTGAAAAACAATCAGATTGAAACTTTCCTCCTGTTCTAGCTAAGGATGTTCACGAGGTTTTGAAACCGATTTATGAAGATCTTTGGAGGAAATACCCAAAATAACAACGAGTGTTTCAGAAGCTGTGTCTGGGCAATTTTTCTGCAACCAAAACTTTAAACGCGTTTATCTCAAAACAAGGTTTTTTGGTGGCTTGTTGATGAAATTTCGGAAACTATCCGGCCGATTGTCATGAAATTTGAATGACATATTCTTCATACTTATGGCTATAGCACATATCATCAGATTTTTGAAATTTTGATTTTAAGTAATTTTTTTTTACAAAAAACTGCAAAAAAAAACCGCGTTTTTTTTTACTTTTTCGAAAAACGTGCGCCATTTTGTTAATATTACGAATATCAAAAATTTGATGATATGCGCCATAGCCACTGATATACTGAATCTAAAACAGTTTTATTTTTTTGTTTCAAATGACCCATCACGGAGATACCATCAACAAGCCACGAGCATAACATTTCTACGCGGGTTTTTCGATGCTACTGTTTTATTATAATAATTGTTCAAAAATATAAAAATATTTTTTTCTCATGTACTTAAAAGATGTGTTTATTACATAAGATCCATTTTATTCCATAATTTTTAGCGAAAATCCTCGAAAAAAAATCCCGAAAATAGCCTATTTTTGAGGCGCCTAAAGTGAGAAGACGCCTTAATAGAGTAAAGGGGTTGATCTCGCTGACCAATACTTATCGTACTATAGTCTATACGCATAGAAAAAAAATGGACAAAAGGAGTAGTGTTGTATTTGTTGAACTGTGTTTTTTTAAAAATTCTTTTATAGTTTAAAAAAAGTTAAATTTAAATAACAAAGCATCGCGAAGTGTTGGAGTTTCATTCGCGCCACAGTTGATACCGTATTGGATGAACCAGAACCAGGACCAGTCGAAATTATCACCCAAAATATGTAAAAGAGATCCACCAAACAATTGTTAATGGAAATGAAACAAAATCAAGCCATAAAAATAATAACAAACGGTAAAAAAAAAGAATCCCCAAAGACAATGTCGTGTGTTCATAAAAAAAATCATTGACTACTAATGTGTAAATTTTGTGAAATTTCTTCACATCGAGGCCAATTTTTTCATAATTATCATACAATGCCTAGATATTAGAAGACGTTTTACGAATATTTACGTAGTTAATTATTTCTGTATAACTTTTATAAATATATATTTATATCTTGTGAGTGAATAAGTAAATACGACTTTAAACATTATCATTTGTCTTAAAAAGTTTACTAAATGAAGAAG
This sequence comes from Stenopsyche tienmushanensis, assembly GCA_008973525.1. NCBI lineage: Eukaryota > Metazoa > Arthropoda > Insecta > Trichoptera > Stenopsychidae > Stenopsyche > Stenopsyche tienmushanensis. Next base: position 192,963 of record WACJ01000267.1, read on the forward strand.
CACTATTTGGTAAGTGATTATTTAAAATTTCATTAGAAAATATGCAATACTTTAAGAGATATATCGATTTTTGTAAAAAATAGTTTTTACGCAAAATGCTCTTGTTTATGCCCGCCGTACGTAGCAGCGGCCTTGAACACTCGCCCGATGGTAATGTGTTAATTTTAATTTCGTCGACGAATTACCGCCCTATTTGATCGACGACACTCGCCACCCTTAAAGCAAATGGACGAAAGTGGGTGAAATGCTTTCGCGCCATCACGTAATCGATATTCGATTTGAACAACAAAACAAACAGCACTCGCACTCAATCGAATATCATGGCACATATCAATTTCAATAAAGAATAATCGGAGAAAAACACAGTGAAAATGGTGAATTTACGCCGACCCGCATTTCCCAAGACTCATGTTTGTATTTACACACTTTCCGCATTACGTGGAACTCTCGGAGGCTTTGGTCATTCATTCTCTATTCCTGGACCGTGCGCTGCTCTCCCGGTGAGACCAGATAATTTGGCAAAACTGGAAACGAAACCTGAAACAATGTACACCTTCCACATAAATCCATAGAAACAATTGCTCTATCCGCTTGTGAGCTAATCGAAAATAATCCACAAGAATATGGAAATTCGAAAACCTTACATATAATGCAATTTATGGGCAATTATCTATTGTTTTCATATGAAATGTCCTTTTTTTTGATAAATATATTAATGGGAAAAAATATGCTTGTTTATGGTCTTGAAATATGTATTGTCTGTAAAGCTGCATGATATGGGAAAAACAGGGATACATTTTCGAGAATGCAATTCTTAATTATGGCAGGTGAAAAAACCCTAATAAATTTGAGGGGGAGAAGATAGACTTGCTGCAATATTCAGTCAATAATTTGCATATATTTAATTGATGACGAAGAGCTATAAGTAGAAAATTGACGGAATTCCTCAACTTCTATACAATGGCAAGGCATTTACTTATATAATTTCCCAGTATTTATGATTGCTAATAAAGCGATTGATTTGAAACCGACCATTGATATTTCATCGGAGGAATCGGGAATTGTTCTTGAATGTGGTAAAATTATGGGACGTTTGGCTAAGGGTAAAGTTGCTATTACAATACTTAAAAATCCAGAAACCAGAGCAACATTAATTGATCAAGCTATTGAGTTGGAAGCCTTTCTGAAAATGCGATTGTATGAACAAATTGCAATTAGTTTAAAGAAAATTAACAACTAACAACTATTTTGAACATAGTTTAGTTTTAAAAAGTTCTTTAGATTATACCCTTTCCAACGATATGCTACATGTCATACAAATCATTCAATATGTCGTTAAACTTAAAGAGGTACCAGTTTGCAGAGCCTAACAGGGTCAGAGTTAAGAAAATACATTTTATGCTTATGATGTTATTATTGAATTTACAAAATTCGTTCAAATTGGCCACCCAATGCTTCATATGCACGCATGACACATTTTCCTTATTTCAACTGTAATTGTATGAAATAGCATTTTGGCAGCCCATTCCGTGGCTTACACGGTCTACAGATCTGACACCAATGGATTTCTTTGCCTGGGGATGTGCCCTAACCCATGGCTCGCACGGTCCTCAGATCTGACACCACTGGATTTCGTTGTCTAGGGACGTGTACCAGAGGACATAGGGTATCTGTGTGAAACGTAGTGTAATGTACACCCTATTATCTACTAAACTTTCCATATCTTTTGTAAACAAGTTCAATTACCATCAATATCGCAGCATTGTCTATTTGAATTGATTTCGCCTTATGCACATAGAACATATTTAATTTCCCTTCTTATCAAAAGTAAAAGCACGATATCGTGAAATTGAACTTGGATCTTTTCCTTGTAATAATTTAGTATATAAATGGTTCACAAACCATAAATAATTAGAGTTTTATTTGGAGTCTAACATCGAGTGTTACGGCTGACAGCTAGCGACTAACCGTACTAGTAAGAGGAATACTCTGTGTCAGCCCAAACTATCTTCACTCGAATATATTGTAACGCAGTAAAAATAAATAGTATATAATAAAATATCAATACTTTTATTTACAACAACCACCACACGTCACAGTAGCAAAAGACCCCCATAGCTCCCAAAAAAAAAATTGTCTATCCATGTACAAAACACCCTCTATAATTTCAAATTAATATGATGACTTAACTAGGGTATGTATTACTATTATTTTAGTAGCCTAATTAATCGATCTTTTTTTATTTTCACTTAAGAAAAAATATAATATCTCGATCATTTTGGATCATTTTTTTCCATTTTGAAAAGACTTTTCAATGTATTTCTAATATATAGATTTTTTCTAATCTGGAATGAAAATATAATAAATAAATATAGTACTTTTACATTGATTCAAGACCTTTTTAAGATATTTTTTTGAGTTTGTCCATGAAAATGCAATTGGCATAGGGTTATAATATCATATATTTTCATTTATATACGCATTTTTTCTTTTATAATTCCATATTATTGAGGAAATATAAGATTTTGCATTACATTCCTAAATTGGAATAGTCAATTCAGATAACATATTAACTATACAATAGTATAACTACCTAATAAAATCACTATAATTGGATACATAAAAAGAAGATTTAGTATTATGAAACTATTAACTAACACGGCAACATTTTAGCGTTTAATGAATTAGGATTTAATAGCAACGTTAAAAGAGCATTATTTAACGCTGTTTAATCAGGACACGAAAGTAACACAGAATATGACTTTTATGGGTTGTTTTTTTGGAAAAAAATCAATTCTGGAAGACAATGCCTTTTTAAAATGCATGCTATGCAAATTACGTTATAGTTTTTAAATTACATATTCTGCGTTTTTCAGCAGATTGTGAAAAATCTCAGATTGAAATTTGCGAACATATAATTACATTACATTGTGCATATGAATGTGAGCTGAAAATATTCAGAACGGTCCGATTTTAATTCTGACGGAATTCTGAAATTCTCCCTGGGCAAGTTAAATTATTATTAACACCACCATCATGAAATGACCAATTATGCAAATTTTTTCATGTTGCATTATAGTGTGGTCCTAAATTTAACAGAAACATCCACGTCGACGTGTATATACATGGAATATTTACAATTTGCCACACAATATCAACAAAGAGCGAAAATATTCAGGCAACGTAAAAATTCGTAGACTGAGCAAAAAATTAAATATTTTATCTGACTTCAGCAGATACTGAAAACCTCCCAGGAAAAATAAGAATGCGGAAAACTACAATTCGGTTGTGGATTAATGCTGACGTCGCTTGACGCCCTCACAATTTTGAGCGCCCCAAACAAAATTGCAGGGCCCTATGAGGCTGTTATGTTAACAGCGTTAAAATTAATATAAATTACCGATCGTAAATCTTCAAATGCGAATAGTTGTGCTTCGGAGTTGTCATATAAATTACGGCATTTGGAACTATTTGCATAAATACACTTTAAATTGCCAGTGTATTAAAATCGAGTTTCTTATGACGTTATTTATGATTCGGCCCGAAGAATGCAATATCCAGGTTATGAATAAACATTTTCCATTACGGGTCCCCCGAGGGATCCTTCTTTTGATCATTTCACTTTTGTGTTGATGCCTGCCCTAATAATTATCGGAGGATATGGAGGTCCTTGTCGCTTTGAATAATAATACATTTCGCAAATATTATTCAAGACTATCAATTTAATAAAGTGCGGCTTAATTGAAATGCGGAATTCGAAGGGAGTATCGGGAAATGGTATCCATATCAATGGTTTCGTTTATAATTAAATCCCATGGATTAATCTGGCATCGGGTCTAAAGGTGTAGTAATATAATTACTAAACTTGCGAGGGATGGCCCTTACTTACTTAACAGTTTAATACAGCTACTAGTTTTATCAGCCAAGTTTACCTGTCATCGTACACCTACATACGTACCGGATCGATGAGAATGGAGTAAATTGACTAGTTTTAAAGTGGGTCAATCTATTGATAAATAGATTAGTATTATATTTTTAAATAAAGATATTTTTTCGGTAGTTTTAGTAAAACATGATTGACTGAATTTTACTCAGTCTCAAAACTATTGTAGCGTTGAAATTAACCATAAACATTATCTTTTAAAAAAAAACTCATTTTCACGGGCTTTATGTGACGATTAACCCTTTGAGGAGTACAGTCGCGTATTTGCGATCAAATCCCAGTGACTCAGAAAGAACATTTTTACGTGCTGAGATTGATGAGATACAGAAGCAGAAAGAGTGTCTTGCGTACAGGATACGATTATATCCATCGATAATCCAAATTTATTAAAATTATATTTATATAAAAGACGGTAGCCGGATCAAATCTTTCCGCGGCCAAGACGATTGGTCGACCCAAGACTTTTATCACATGAATTCACGGTAATTCATGCCGCAGCATATAAATGCACGCTACTTCTCAATATAAAGACATAAAAATCCATTCATTTGATCATCAAATTGTAAATATAGAATATTTTGTAATAATTTTAAGCATGTAAAATACTATACATGTAAAAAAATACACCCATTTCAATTAATAAGCCCAACTTGACCATGTGAAAAATTAATTTTTGTGTTTATTACGGTGAAAATAAATTTACCTGACCAGAAACTAAATGAAAAACTTTAATAATCAAATTTAAATTAATCCTATTTCATCCAGAAATTAGAAACACTTTGTTTCGATTTACGTTTCTTCTCTTCTAAGAAATCCGCGGTCGGAATATTATGCTTCCACAATTTGCACGTTGTCATATTTAAACATTTTGTTTTTATTCCCTAAAATTTTCCCTGGAAACTTCATCTGGAAGCTATAGTTTCAGAGGTAAATATAACATCATACCCGTTTATAATTTCACCATCCATAATGTAAGCATTTAAAAAATATATGATGCTAGTAAATATTGTACGATTTTGTAATGAAATAATGAAAGTTCATTCTGAGAGCAAAATTGCATATATTTTCCTCTAAAAGATTTTGTCCAGGATGCTTAAAGTTTTGCATTATCTTCCCCTCGCTGAAAAACGCTTACTCGTTCAATCCATTACTCTTATATACGGAACTTTCAAATTAAGATTTTTTCGCTCGTAGCTTAAAACTTCTTTGAAAGCACTAATTATAATCTTATTATCCAATCTATCGTATGTATATTTATTGCAGCCGATTGGAAATCTTAAGCGTTTCCAATGTCCCAGTCACGTCGTTTGAATTAAGAAAAGCGATGTAATTGGATTATTACAGAGGGATGCTTCATTCATTTTTATATGAAATTCTCTTTATTATTGCGAGGCCTTTGTGCTTTCGCCGAGCGTGAAAACTGAAGTCTGCTGAAAATATTTTGCCATGCTGCAGTTTTCTTATTGTTATGCCGCAAACGTTATTGTTGGAAGCTCCGTGGTGAAACATTGACCCTGCTCCTCAGAAGAAGTCTTCCCTGGTCGATGTGATGCCCTTTGTGTGAAGGCTAGATGAAAATGCATTAAGAGGTTGTATGATTTTCGCAGTGGGGAGCTAAGAGCATGCATTCAATTTAATCTTTGGAACAAACTTTCCAGGGCGCCGCATTTTCAGGCATACTTTATTATTTTATACATTTAAGGCTTTCAGCAAAGTGCAACCTTACATTGAGTCAACCGCAACATCGCTTTACATGTACGTTTAACATTTTATGCTCCTGTGTGTAACCGGACTGGAAGGGTCCTTTTGTTAGATTACATCGGAAAATGTTTCGCTGCATAGCATCTCTGAAACAAAATAAAGTTTTCATTCCTCTTTTGTGATGAAACAAACACAGCAGTGTGAGGTTTTATTGCCATAAACGTGGCGAGAAAGAGCTTATGGGATACCTTTGGTGGAAAATATCCCTTCTTAAGAAAATAAATTTCATGGAAAATCTTCAAGATCTTCCACTTTATTTTTATACTAATTCAAAACAAAATTATGAATAAATATATAATTTCGCTATTTCGTGTGGATGGCAATTTGGAGTCGGGATTAGATCCCTTTACTCCGTGATATGGCTATTTGGTGTGTGCTTTTTTGTCTTGTTGGGTAATTTTTGGTGATGTTTTTTTTTTGTTTTTCTTATTTTTTTTTTTTTTTTTTTATTTTTTTTAGTTTATGGTTAGTAGTGTTAGTAGCTTAATTTAAATTATTAACTAATTAGGATCTAGTTATTTCTGAGTTATTTGAATAGGATGGGGGGGGAGGATGGGGTCGGTATGATGTGGGAGTGTTTAGATTTTTCGTCTTTTTTTGTAATTGTATTTGCTGGTGTCGGATTCTATTATTGCTCTTGGGCGATGTTGGTGAAGTCTTTTTTTGGGGTTGTAGTTTGGTATTATGTGGAAAGCGGCAGGAGGGTTGTGATCGTGGCGTCTGAAATAGTTTGTGGAGAGTTTCACGATTTGTTCGTGTAGTGTGTTGATTTTTAGGTCTTTGTGTAGGTCTGCGTTTCTGACGTAGTACGGTGCATTTGTTATCTGTCGAAGGATTTTGTTTTCTTGTACTTGTAGTTTGTGGAATGTGTTTGGCGATGTTTTGGCTGTGATTCCCCATGTGATGGGGGCGTACGTGATGATGGGACGGATGAGTGTTTTATATGTGATTAGTTTGTTTTTGAGGGACATTTTGGAGTTTTTGTTTAGTATTGGATATAGAATGGCTTTGGCTGCTTTTGTTTTGTGTATCAGATTTTGGACGTGTTTGTGGAAGTTTAGTTTCTGATCGAGAGTGATTCCTAGGTATTTTACTGTTTTTTCCCAGCTTAGTTTTTTGCCGTTGAGTGTGATGTCGTTGATGTGGTGTTGTTGTTTCTTGTTTTTGATGTTGAATAATGTGAGTTGTGTTTTTTCTGGATTTATGTGGATTCTCCACCTGTTGCACCAGGATTCGAATCTGTGTAAGTATGATTGGAGATCGCGTGTGATTTTGTCGTTTGAGTGTGATCTGGCGAGAATTGCTGTGTCGTCTGCGTAGAGGGAGATGGCTACGTTCTTGTCATTCGGTCGTGGGACATCGCTTGTATAAATATTGTAAAGTAATGGTGATAATGCGGATCCTTGAGGAACTCCTGCCTGAAGCGTTTTTTTGTCTGATAGAGCGTTTTTGTGTTGTATTTGATATGTGCGGTTTGTTATAAAGGAGGCTATCATTTTAGTGTATTCTTTGGGATAACCGAATGAGTTCATTTTGTAAAGCAGTGCCTTGTGCCAGACTTTATCGAAAGCCCGGGTTATGTCTAGTAAGACGGTTCCTGTGTTTTGATTCTGTGGGTGTGTGAAACCGGTGTGTATAAATTCAATTGTGCGGTGCAGTTGGGAGTTAGTGGAGAGGTTTTCTCTGAACCCAAACTGTTCGTCTGGGAGTACTCCTAGCTCGCGGGTTAGGTTCTTTAGTCGACTAAGGATAACTTTTTCGAAGATCTTTCCCGGCGAGGATAGGAGACTGATCGGGCGGTAGTTGAATGGGTCGTTAAGTTGTTTCCCCGGTTTGGGCAGAGTGATGACCTTGGCGAGTTTCCACGCCGATGGGAAGTAATTGTGTCGGAGTGATGCATTGAAGATGTTGGTTAGCGCTAGGATGCCTTTATGGGGAAGTAGTTTCATGGCTTTATTGTGTAGGTTGTCTGTGCCGGGTGCTTTATTATTTCTAAGGGATTTAATTAGTGTATGCGTTTCGAAAGGCGTAACGAAGTCGATTTTATGTGTGTTCTTTGTGTTTAGTATGACTTCGACTTTGGAGTTGATTAGCGTAGTGTGAGTGTTGGTGAGGTGGTCGTTGTTGATTGGGTGGGACGTACACGTTTGGCTAATTGCTTCGGCCAGAGCTTCGGCTTTTGCTTCATCCGTGTAAGCCAGTTTTCCGTCTGTCTGAATGAGAGGTGGTGTGTGGGCGTTTTTTCGTTTGAATTTCTTTGTAAGTTGCCATAAGGATGTGTTGCTGGGTTTGACTTCAGATAGAAGTTGTTCCCATTTGTTGTTTTGTATTTCCGCTAAATTATCGCGGATTTGTGTTTGGAGGCTGTTTGCTTTTGTTTTGTCATCGGGGTGGCCGTATTTGGCCCATTTGCGACGCAGTCTATTTTTGTCACGTATCATGTTTTTTTATGTGTTTTGGTATGTTGTGTGGTGTAGTTGCCGGGGAGTGGGAGGCTTTTTGAATTGTATTTTGGATTTGTTGAGTAAAAGAGTGTATGGCTTCGTCTATGTCGTTTGTTGATTTGAAGGTGGACGGAATGGTGATGGTGTCTTGAATTAGTTGTTCGTAAAACTTCCAGTGTGTTATTGGTTTTGGTAGTGCGTTTGTGCTGGAAGTGAATGTTGTCTTGTAGGTGTTGATGAGTATAGGGTTGTGGTCCGAGCTGAGATCAGAGGCTGTGTTTATTTCTAATTTCCATTCTATATTTTTTGTTACTGCGAAATCAATTATGTCTGGTTTATTGTAGTGGTGTAAGATTGTTGGGTCTGTTGGGGCGTGAATTGCTAGGTCGAGTTTGTGAATTGTTTTGAGGAGTTTTCGCCCGTTTGTATTCGTGAGTCTAGAGTTCCATGATGAGTGTTTGGCGTTGAAGTCCCCGGCGATGATGGTGGGAAGGCCGTCTTTTGTTAGTGTTTCCAAGCTGGTTGTGTCGTATGGAATTTTGTTTTTGTTGGGTGGGTGATAGTAAGCGACTAGTTTGATGGTTGAGTTATTTGAGGTGTTGATTGCTACTTGGGTGGCTTCGGCGTGGTCGAGTGGCGGCGTAGGTATGTGATAGTGTTTGATATGGGATTTTACGAAGATAGCCGTGCCTCCTTTAGGGGCGTGAATGCGGTCGTTTCGGTATAGGGTGTAGTTGGGTAGTTGTATTCTTTGTGACGGTTTGAGGTGAGTTTCGTTGATGAGGATTATGTCTAAGTTGTGGTCGGTTGCGAATATGTGTAGTTCGTTTGTTTTATCACGGAGGCTGTTTGCATTCCATGCCGCGATCGTAAGAGAGTCAAGAGTGTTTAGAGAAAGTTCTGGATAAAGGCCGGGAGTGCTGAGAGCAAGATCTGGAGTTTAGTGTTCTTGTCGGTGGTTGATGAGAGTTCCGAGAAAGTTTTCAGTGCGAACGCTAGTGGGTCTGTTGTATGTGTTTTGGGTTGTGTTTGTTGGGCGTATGTTCTTTTGGGTAAGTTGGGTGAGGGGATTGGTTGTTTGTTTGACGTGGGTAGGTTGGGGAAGTCTGCTTTAGTGTGTGTGTATTGTGGAGGTGAGTTGTATCTGGAATTGGAGTTTTGTGTTGTGTGCTTTCTTTTGGGGTAGTTTTTGCAGCCCATGTAATTGGCCGTGTGCTGTTCGTTGCAGTTGGCGCATTTGACTATGTTGATTTTTCCCTGGGGGAGTGGGCAGTTTGCCGTCGGGTGGTTGCCAGCACATTTTACACATATGAATGGTGCTGTGCACATTTGTGCGGTGTGGTTAAATCTCTGGCAACGATGGCATTGGCCGATCGTTTTGGGTGGGCGTAGGGTTTCAGCTTGGACGCGGAGTTCTCCTAATTTGGTTATTTCATAGAGTGTTTTGTTGTGTTCGTTTTTGAGTAAACGAACTAAAACCAGTGGTATCGGGCGCTTTTCGTTACCTAATGTCATTCGATCTACTTTAATGACATCGAATCCTAGTTCTACAAGTTGTGTTTTAATGATTCCAGTGTTATAGTTGAGGGGAATGCCGCGGAGAACGACTTTTAGGTCTTTCTCTTCAGTCGGTTTGTATGTGTGATACGAGATGTTTTTCTGTGTGAGTATTTTGGTGGCGAGTCTGTAATCGTCCGAGGTGGATACTGTCATGTGTATGCCGTCTGTGACGGTTTTAGTTTGTTCGATGGATATTTTGTTTTGTTTTAGAATTGTGATAATGTCTGTGTATGTGTGTTTGGTATCCCTGATGATGATTGGTGGCGGGCGGGGTTCCTTGGGTGTCTGGGTTTGGGTTGGCGTTTGAGAAGGGGTTTGTGTGTGTGTCATGGCTGGTCCCGGAAGGGAGGAGATAGGAGGGAATGTAGGGGTGGGGAGGAGAGGAGAGCGCTTACTTGTTTTTTGAGAGCGACGTCCCTTTACCAGTTGGAAGTCGGCCTCGTCTTCCTCTTCGTCTCCTGAAGAAGCCTCTGACAGCTGCATAGGCGAGAGTGGTGGTGTCACTTTCTCTTCTGGAGAAGGCGACACGTCATCGCTTATCGCGATTGCGATCGGGCGGGTTGCGCTTATCGCGCCGCTTATCGGTGACGTCACCGGTTTTGCCGGTGAAAGCGGGGCTGACGTCATTGCAGTAGCGTTTGTATCGTATGGAATAGGTGATAGTGGAGCCCTTTTCGGGGTCTTCCTTTTATTAGTGGAGGAATCCTCCATTTGTTGCATCCTGTTATCCAGGTTTTTCATGGCCTCGCCTTGGGCCCTGATGAGGTCGTATATAATTTCTCTCTGGTCTTTCATGAGGATCATGATTTTCTGGTGCATGTCACGAGAAATACCCTTTCCTTCGTCGCATTGGAACAGTTCGAGTTGTTCCTGGTAGAATTTTTTCTCCATTTGTACAATAACTTCAGTTGTTGCCATGATGGAGGTAATTGGTGCGCAGGGCACACGCGTGGTCGGTGGGAAGGTAACTAAGCGGTGGTCGGTATGACAGCAGCAGAGCGGGAGCGGTAGTCGGCGCACGTCCGCTCAGGTCGGGCGCGCGTCAACGAGTGAAATATATAAATAATACGCATATCGAGGTGCAACGCTGGCGAAGCGCCGTGACAAATATACGCAAAACATATTTTCGGCGAGCTACGTTCGAATTCATATGCCTAGTGAACTTTTTGCAATACATCAATCGATTCCTTGATTAATTATAGCAATATAATTGAAATGTACAATCTCCCTATAAAATATAAATACAAAGCATTAATAGAATTCTATGAAAAATTATTGCACATTATTTTGGGACAAAAATACATTCAACCCTTCTATAGCGTCCACTTCATTTGCGGAGTCTTTTAAGTAAGCAACAGGTAAAACACGTACAAATTTTGTATGGGTACCTAATTTTTATAGCGTGATCTCTATCTCGACGCTATAGAAGGGTTGATCGTATAAAGTATCCCCGTGTCCAACTTTTATCTCCATATAGAATGCGTGATTATTTGAACTGTTTGGGTAAAAAAAATGTTTATTAATTTACAAAGTGTGTTTCTGTTCAAATTGCGCCAATTTTAATCCCCCACTAATTAGTTTTGCAGGCATTCAGTGGACGAATGGGACCTCAGGTTTTAAAGTAATTGTGTAATTTTCGTAGGGATCCATCGCCAATTATTTTCCACACGGTCTGCATGCTTTCACGTTGTAATTGTATTACATTGCCATCATCAGATATGGAACATAACATGATGAAATCCTCCGGAAACAGTATCGAGTGACATTTCCTGATAACAAAAACGCTCATCTATTTGAAGTAGCAGAGCTCCAGGTCACGCTACCCATTTGTAAATTAATACATTCTTCGATATCGATTCTGAGAATTTCTTGTTTGGGAAAAAATAAAGCCTAAATGCATACTTATTCAGTATCATCCATTAATGAAAATACGTAGTATTTATCTTTAATGGTGAATTACTTAAGTATTTTTTAAGGAATCATATTCTTATCTTTATCTTCAGATCAAATTATGATGCTGAGTCTAATGATAAAAGTATCAAGTACACAAAAAAAGGACCTTAGACAATCGCGGCGACTCAAATCACAACTTAAAAGATGCTAGCAATTTTAGAGTTATGCCCTGTTCCAAATTGTGGCGTAACTACTAATTGGCGAGCTTAGGTGACGCCTAGGGGCAGCAACTATCTAATCTATGCATACAGTACATATATGTTTTTCAAATTGTTGTATTAACCTTTCCATACCGCTGATGTATTTACTACACCTCGACTTCAAAAATGAGAATATCGATATGAAATATAATAGATACGGGATTCAGATTTTTGGTATTCCTCCGTAATATAATTACGAATCACATCAAAGTATTATATTATAGTATCCGAACAAATGCACTTATTTGTCAGGACCGGCGCAGCGTGTATAAAGCTTGTACATTAATAAATATTAAATACATAAATTAACGAATATTGTGTGCTATCGACAGTATTGAGGATAATTTATTAATATACAAGCTTGAATCACGTTGCGCGGTCCTGAGATACAAGTGGATTTGTGTGGACGATAACTGGTGGACTTATGGATATAGCATATATGTTCAACTCAATTTAAAATTATAGCAATGATACAAACGAACCTTTGTATTGTATGTCTAGATGCCTTAATTTCACACAACTGCACCCAAATGTAATATTTTACTTCAGTAATTTTCCACTGCCGATTACAGTCTCATTCCCTTTCTTCTCCTTGTTGGACTTCAAATTAGCCGGTCTACGAAATTTTCAAGTCGGACAAAATTATGAAATAGTTATCTGGATCGTTTATAACGGATAGCTCGACACGATACGCTCGGATTGGTAACCTTACGTTTAGGGTTGTAAAGGTTTTACGCTTTCCTCGCACGCGAGTAAAAAGCACTTTTCCAGGATATCGATTTCCACGGCCAATACGGACGCCTTCCACTATTTTACCAACCAGGTATGTAAGAGTGCCCTTGTTCTAATTTGACTGCCATGCTCCACTGACCCGCTCCCTCTTTACACGAATACTTCAATTTAATTGCAGTGTGCCCCGGGCGCTGAAATTGAGTCGCCGGCGGAAAAAATGAATGATTTGACTTTTACGATCCAATAGTTTTAATTCCATTGGGTGTTCAATGAATACATATGCATGTGTATAATAAACACATATAAGTAATATAATAATTAGATAAAACATTTTTTATATCAGATTACGCTTAACAGGATTTTCAACGTAGCGATTTACCGGCGAGCTACGTTCGAATTCATAGGCCTGGTGAACTTTTTGCAATATAACAATCGATTCCTTGATTAATTATAGCAATATAATTGAAATGGAAAGCTTTTTATCACTCTTGTGCGTTATGGGATTCTCCCAAACAACAAACGAGGACAACATCGGGAGACTTCCCGCAGAGATCGCCTGCATTATATTCAGGTAAATATTTTTTTCTTCATATTCAATATGCATTGATATTTTGAATTTATAATTCAAATACCGTCAATCTCAAACAATATTTTTAATCCATTTATCTTTTTGTTACAGGAAGCTGGATGGACGATCTCTATACACTGCATCAAAAGTGTGCCCCAAATGGGAATCAATCATCAAAGGAGACAAAATTTTGAGGATCAAATTGCGACAGCACACCAGGATAGCCAGGATGGATGAACTCAACGCCAGACAATTGAAGTTGTCTCACAGCAAAAATAAGACATCTTTGAATACGAAATTCACAGGAAAATCATATCGCCTACCTGAATTGAATAAACCTGCTAAACGACCAAGGATGGATGACAATTTTATGACAAATGTGCAAAAGATTAAAAAATTGACCTAAATCAGCATTTTTTTTTACATTACATTACACAAGTTTTCTTTGTATTCCATGATATATTGTGTAAATCACAATTAGCGTATTGTGCCAATATCCTCGGGTTTTCTTTGCATTTTAAACTTTGCAAAGGGATCATTAACGAATTGTGTTATTTTCTTTGCAAAGAAAACGACCTTTTTGTTCGTAAAGAATGCCAAATCGTACGTGGGAACACAATATGTACAATTTATGGCAAATAAATTCTCATAAAAAATGAAGCCATTATTATGGCACAAAAAACGTACACTGACCTCCACATGTGGAAAATATCTAATTATGTGTTATTTTTCGCTTATGGAATCATACAGAGCCGTTTCGGAGTCAAAATATGTTATTAATCATGGAAATGTCCGCATTCATATCATATTTCATTTCATGTGACATCATTAATGCATAAGTGCTCCTACAATGGCCTCTACCTCATGCTGCAACGAAAAGGATTTCCATAAAAGCACAATTTCAAAGAGTTTTCATATGCCTGTTTAAAATAATGCAATATCATACATGTGATATTATTAATAATTTCACGATGCGTTCCAGTCCAATGATCGCTTTAATCAGGATAGTAGCCTATCTTGTTCGATCCGACTATTGAACCTGGAAAAGAGACTCAAAGAAAAAAAAATGCTAAAAAAGTAACAAGAGCACCGCCATTTTCTCGCAATCAGATCACGTGACTCGTGAAATCCCCGCTCATGGCACATTTACACGTCGATTTCGCTTAGGATCATTTGAACAGCATACTATTAATATGTATACATGAAAATCCCCTATTTTTCTAAAAAATATCAGATGATCTTAATATAATTCCTATATAAAAAATTTAATGTAAATACTAAAACTAAAATAAAAAAGAGCAAGTTTTCAGTATTATTCATCTCTAAAAAAGATATTCTTAAGCATTTTACGGAAATATTTATATCCTGAACAGTTTTTATGATAGTTAAAGAAATATATTGATGCATTTTCTCTGGGTTGGAATTTTTTACATTTTTTTTAATTTAACGTTTTCTGAAAATTTGCAACATTATTGACTTTATTTTCCTAGAAAAAATATTCAGCTTGAATTCCAAACCATGTTTTTGCAGTATCTTTTTCTTCTTCGTTTTTGAACGAAGGAGCAACGAGCAAGCGAAGATATACATATAAGTTTTTTGGAACTCATTCACCGACACCAACGAAACCCCAGCTGAAAATGGCTGATAATAAAAGTTGAAAATTTCTTCCAATTGAAACTTGATATTCCGACGCAGATTGAGGCGATAACTCTTGATTTCGCACAATCCCAGAATATCGTATCATTACATCTAGCGTCGAAAAATAATAAAATTTCGCATAAAAAAATCAAGTACATGGTCGTTTTCGCTCTTTGGCTGCACGCTAAAAGCCTCCGTAATTCCCCATTTGTTTCGCAAACCTTTTCTTGAAAAGTTTCACGCATTTTCCGGCGTATAAATCTTTAAAGCTCGTAATAAAATTAATGGGCGTGTAGAAAACTGTTACTCCCGTGCAAGGAGTAGTGATAAAGCCTGAAAAAAATTACGAGTATCCTCCCATAGTAAAATACGAGGTAGCCTCATGCTCTTTTTATTTTCATCAGCTCGGACGAATCGTGGAGCGGTGATTTAAAAAGAAATTAACGGGAAAATGAACGGCTCAATTTGGAGCTGTTGAAATAGTCCCATTGCAGCTTTGGAACTGGGCTAATAAAAAAATAGAAACATATCACCGGGAATTTAGATACATATATATTTTCTAATAATTTTGTGTTGTGGAGCTAACTGTTTTTTGGCAATAGATTACATAATTATCTCACATTGAACCTTTTTATTTTTATTTATTTTATTTTTATTTTATTTTATTTTATTTGGAATATCAACAGCTGATAACATAAAATAGAAAAATACAATAAACAACTTAAAGCTAATAAAAGATATTCGCCAATAGAAACGAAGTACAAAAAGAGAGAAAAAAAAAAGGCACTAAATACATCTTTACAAAAATAATAATGATAATAATAATAATAACAATTAATAATGTTTAATAATAACAATAAAAATAGTAATATCCAATAATAAATAAAAACAAATATAATAATCAATAATAATAAATAATCATAAATAATAATAATAATAATAAATAATCACAATTAATAATAATAATATAATAATAACTGATAATAATAAATAATCACAATTAATAATAATGAAATAATAAAAATAACTAATAATAATTTTTTTATAAAATTTGCATATTAGGCCCCGAAGCTAAAAAATGAATTGGTAATGGCTTGTTTTGCTGTATTAATTTTAGTATTAAAAAGGTCAAAATTGTAAATGTATTGAAAAAAATATATTAACCCGAGTATGATGCTATATGTATTATATTAGATGTATCGAAAAGTCTTTGCCGATTGTTTAACAGTGAAAGAAATAATTTCTTGTTTTTATTTTAATTTAAAATATCTTATAAAACGTAATTTCTTTTATTACTACATACCTATTATTTCTCACAGGTTTTCGAGTTTTTCAATTCCTCTTTTGAAAAATTCTTCTGGTTTTGAGTCCAAATATGTACAAATATGATTTTCGACTTCAGTTGCGTTTCGCAAACGTTCATCTTTTAGAGAATGTGTCAAAGATCGAAAAATATGGGGTCGTGAATCACTAAATTGTTCCTGCTTAATTCTCGACGTTTGAGTCTTAATTTTTTGTTCACCCTTTCCAATTGCTGACAATACACATCTGCAGTTATTGTTTCGCATGATTTCATAAATTAATAATTATTTTTTCCTTGAATATCTCATCAAACGCATAAAAAATCATGCGGGTCGTCAATGCGGGTTTCACAGTCGGAAATATTTTTCGTCTCAGCAAAAACCAAATAACTCAATTTTCATCCCCAGTCAGAATCCGGTGCAAAAATAGACGAATATCTTATCTTAGTAACAAAAATTTGCACATGTTTCGTCGCTCTCATATGTTGTCATTGGACAGTTCAGTTCAGTTGAGTCTGATACAAAGAATGTCCGTTATTGCCTCAAAATGCAAGCAAAAAAGGCTAAATTGATTTAGAATCGTGTTAAATATTGATATTATTCGAATGATGAATTCAAAAATATATCAATGCATATAAATATATAGAAAATAATATCTAAATATAATATATGGCAGGAAAGCTTCCTTATTTGTAACGCAAACTTTAAAGCGATAATTGTTTTGAAAATACTGAAATGGCACTCATTCAAAGGGACAAGATTTAAAGATTTTTGTTGTATAAGTTTAGTAACGATCATGTAATGAACGATGTAAGAACATGTATAATACAAATAACTTCTGGAAGATGCCTTCCAAATGATATCCTGGGATCCAAGGAATTGATTAATATATTCTAAAAAAATGCAGAAATATCTCCAGGCTTCTTTCATCTTAACCTTTAGCGAACGAATGTCGTCATATTTGCCACAAGTAAAACCATTTTGGGCTTTTCTTTCAGTAATTTACATTTTAGATACAATACCATTAGAAAATAAGTTCGAATATTGATCCACAAACGATATCAATTGAATTCCATTGTACATGCATATACTCACAAGGAATAATTTTGAGCAATTCCATCCAGGAATCCATCTTAAATTATTTTTTTAGAATATATGGACTACAAATTTTCACAAATATTTTATACCTTATTTGTTCATATGCTATTTAATATTTTCTAAATTTAGGTAGAATTTTTCTAAGCTATACAGGTGTATTTTTCTGCATTTTTTCCATAAAATACCGTCTATCGACTGTAGATAATTTCGAAAAACTGGATCGCTCGCTAATGTGAACATAATTGTCGAAGTGCTTATTCAAAATTATATTAATAACCCTCAGAGTTGATACATTTAATCAACTGATTGATATGATTTGAATTAATATTGTACATTGTCTCAACCAAATTAGCATAATTCATCTAAATAATTGATTTCAGCGAGCTTTCAGCATAATTTGCTTGTTGTCATAAAGCTTTATTTGATCTATTCCTGATTGCGATATTCCATTATTTGCACATGCGCCTTAATGCATTCCCAACTCAATTAGTCTTTATCATAATAACTATCGACAAACTATGTTTATAACGTCCAGGAAGCAAAATTTGCAGAAGAACCGATCTTCTCTCATATCCATTAAGCCGGGCTAATGTCGTTAAATAAAACGCTGTAGACTAGAAACAATATTGTCTTGATAAGAGACATGGCAGTTTATTGTCACTCCTAATAGCGGTATGCATAACTCGCTGCTTTCTGTAATTGTTAAAGAGA
Source organism: Stenopsyche tienmushanensis (assembly GCA_008973525.1). Taxonomy (NCBI): domain Eukaryota; kingdom Metazoa; phylum Arthropoda; class Insecta; order Trichoptera; family Stenopsychidae; genus Stenopsyche; species Stenopsyche tienmushanensis. The sequence goes on from WACJ01000267.1 coordinate 210,872, forward strand.
ACAGATCAACAATGAAACGACAATTCACACGCTGCTGTTAATGAAAACATAATTAACACGTTCGCCCCCCAACCACTTAGCTCTTCCTGTTTAGACAATTACCACTAAATGTAATCTCAAACTGAACGTTGCCTACATACGAAAACGACCCATTGAACCCTTATGTATGTATGCATGAGTCTATGACTCGGGACTAGATTGAACTGAAGGGCTGTAACACTATACTATTATAATTAATCTGCAAATCAATCAAAACTTATGTTAATCGATAAATTCGCAAATATTAGAGCAGGAATGCTATATACATATATATAGCGAATATACAAAAAAAAATATCCTTGAAGTTGAAATTGGGTCTAAAATGAAAATTTAAATTTGATTACAAGTGAAACAGGTAAGGATCCCAAAATCGAGACAAGCTCTACACAACGCGTCCAATGACGACAAACACTCACAAGATATACTTAAATTAATTAATACTCAAAAACTCGTATTTTTTAAATGAAGTAAAAATATTTATTTATTTATATATTAAACAGAAAATTAAAAAAAAGCAAAATTTATACAAAAAAAAAAAAATTATGGGGAATTGAAATTGTACCATATAAAAACCCATAATATTTACTAGTTCATTTTTAAGCATTTGTCCAAAATTAATATAGATTTATCTTGTAAAAAGAACATGATTGATCTCAATTGGTAATACAACCCTTATTTCATAATCTGATGATATCAACACTAATTATCTCAAAAGCACAAATAATTTTATTGAATATTAATGTTTATATGATTAAAAATGCTAATTTACAAATGTTTTTGTTAGAATTTTGCTTCGAATGCAATTTAAATATATATGTACAGTTAAAAAGGGAAATTGAATTTCATCGTGCATAAAGTCAGACCCAATTTTTAGATAAATCCTACATTTTTTGCATACCCCATTTTACGAAAATCTATTTTAAGCATATCTTATTCATAAATCTAAATTGTATCTCTCCTGTCAAAACGTCATATGATATCGTTGTATCGCTGAAAAATATTGTTTCTGAAAAAGACCACTGTGTCAAATTCGCAAAAAACAGTAATACCGTTTTACATCCAACACAATAAATTTACTACTCAAGACAAAAAATCTTAAAAGCTTAATTGATCCTGCAATTAAACTGTTAACACATTTTTAATTGTCCTTTCGTGCGTAATCGCAGAGGTCATTCAAAAACACATGACTACAATCATTTTTCGTAGGGGAGGGTTCGATATTGAATCACGTGCCGTCTGCAACCCCTAAAAATACGAGATCACACCACAATGAGAATAAATACATTTCGTCTGTACGAAGCTCATAATTCAGTCGGTCACGTAATTATTTAGATAGAACTATGATATGAAAACTGGCGTAAACTTTCCCGTTGTTAGATAATTGCTTCGATAATAATATTAGTACAATAACATCACGGCATCGTGATGCTGTAATTAGTCACTGAAACCGTCGGCTCCGTGGTACAGGACTTGAATACATTCAAATTTAACGAATTTCTGAACTAATTCTGGTGTGGATTAATTCCAGAATTCTTATTTTTAAGATTTTTCGGTCCTCTGCGGAACGACATCTCGGGCTCCAAAGCAATGGGGACACAATTTACCATCCCCACATAGAAGCGCTGTTAACAGCGACATCTTCCATCTCTCTTCAGGTGCAATGTGTTATGTTAACAGCGCCATCTCTTGTGGCCCTGCGGATACATTGCACCTGCATACCGACCGATCGTAATGACGCGCAGGAAGGCGGGGGTCCAGAGAGTTGTCGGTTAGCCTTGGCTGCGGGAGGTCGTCCTTCTTGCAGCCAGATCTCTCTCTCTCTCTCGCTCTCGTGTGGAATAAATAGTTATGTAGAGAAGAGAGTCTTTCTGTTCGACGCCCGTCTATTCTCATCCATTCGTCCAGCAACATCACGGTCCGATAGAAGAACGGACCCGTGCGTTAGCGCGGCCATCCCGACTAGCACCTGGGGGCGGGGAGCTGCCCGGGGAACTCTGCTCCCGAGAGACATCTGCAATGAATACACATCTGCAGTTATTGTTTCGCATGGTTTCATAAATTCATAATTAATTATTCCTTGAATATCCCACCAAACGCACAAAATAATCTTGCGGGTCGTCAATCCGGGTTTCGGAGTCGGAAATGTTTTTTTTGTCTCAGTGTCGTTTACGACTTAATATTGTCATAAACAACCCATTTTTTATCGAACTGAGCTCAAACTGATGTCTATCAAAATCAGCAAGAACTTATTGATACACCTTATATTTTAAAGTTATTCGCTCACACGCTCCTACCTACAAATGTATAATTTTATAAATACGGCTTGTTTTTTTTATTATTATTTATACATTGATTTTATATAAGCCTCGTTTCATCCGTGAATAAGTTTCATTTTAAGTCGATAGGATCAGAGCTTGAGTACAATGTGAACTTTTATTAAGGCGAAGTCTTTCCTAGGCGCATACTTGCATACAAGTATGCATACAAGACTCGTTGCAAAATTTTTGCTGATTTTATAAAGCTTAAACTCTATTATCTCGAACGAATTTGACCACTTCTTTTGTCGACTGGCTGGAATCTGTACAGTCTTAAATTTAAATTGGAATTTTACAAAAAAGGTTTTGATTGTATCCCTGTCAATTAATTAGCGCAAATAATACATTTAAGATGAGTCAGGCCCATAATCTTTGAAAGGGTTGATATTACGACAATATTTGATTTTGAAGATATCTTGATGAAACGGATCATATATTAACTAGGACTCTATTTTCTTAAGTATGCGAACAGACAAAGGATTAACCCTTTGCGCATACATCCGCAATTTAAACGTTAATTAATTCTGTTTGAAATGTAGCCTTGATGCGTGAACGTATATATGATGTAAATTCTGTACTATCACTATAATTCCGTAAAGTTTGCGTAGTGCTGTAAAAATAATTCAAGATGAATTTCCGTATAATTGTTGCTGATGTTGCCAAAAATACACTATGCTATGTATGAGCCATTAAGCTCGTATGCTATGTTTTCTTATTGTGGTCGATGTCGATGGATGCAATAAAACTGCAGTTAGACGCTTGGCAAATCCGACTAACAAAAAGTTCCAATGCCTATAATTACCCTGAAGATGTTAGATGTAATTACCACCGCAACGTACACGTACAATTTCCGGGGATTGGCACGCTCGGATAACTAGCAACTTCGCCGATTAGCGAATAAACTACCAACAATACGATTAAATTTGCAGTTTTACCGACACCAATCCTATGCAGCTAAATTGCAACCATATGACTCCGTGCACCTAACAATAATCGGACAATGTATCCCGTTTCAAATTTCTCCACATCAATGTAGAAGCAAATTGCAGAAACAATGACCGAGCAGAGCCTCCGCAAGCCCCGACGCCCAGACACACTCATAAATTTTCAAAGCGGATATCTCCCGTAATAATACATAGCATATTCGCATTTCTGTGGAAGAATCTGAAGTCCCTGCAAGTAACTTTTCAAAGAGTACAAGGGAGCGGATGTCAGAGGGACCGAAAAGCCCGAAAGCTTAAAGCCCAATTAGCCGGAAGCCGAGGGATGGGCGAAGGCACTCAGCATGGAAAAAATGGTCTCATCTTTGTTCGCCTAGGATGTTTTGTATGAATGAGGAGATGAAACAATATTTTAAAAGGAGAAACAAAAGACAGTGCTCACAGCGTGGGGTAATTAAGGATGGGTGATAAGGAAATAGGTGAAGCTTTGTTGGGATGAGGGTCACAATGGGCGCCCACCGAAGAATATCAAACTTCGACGCAAAAAATTCGACCGATTGTCGTATGGAGCAAAAGTTTCTATATGACCTAATGCAATTATTTTCAGTACAACCGTCCATATCTGAAGCCAATTTTCTTCATGCAATGCAATTTTAAAACGACTGCCATAAAATTTGTATAAGATCCTGAACTGAATATTGCTCAGATACGAAAATTTCCATTTATCCCAAAGAAGATTAAGGATACGATCTTATAAATGAATCAGAACGCTGTGGGCATTATTATATCCTTTTAAACATAATAATTTCGAATGAAAATAAGGGACCATGATTGTATCTTAATTAAAATATATAATATGTGACCATTCCGTTTTGCCTTCAGCATTTATACAAAGATCTGCCATTATACATATGGCAGGGATTAAAATAAGCTCTTAGTAAGACCTTATCTCTCTGGCGCCAATCAGGGCTTCAACGGTCCAATACTGAGGCATTCGATGCGGAATGGAGAGGAATCTGGAGTTCTGCGGCTTGAGTGCCTTCGCTCTACGTAACAATGGTGTCAGAAGTGTGATTCCAACGTCACGTGAATCGGGAGGAGACTTGTTTTATTGATATTTATTTTAATTGCCTTATTTTTCTAATCGGAACGTTTGTTGGCCTCAATATCATTGATAAACAACGGTTAAAATATTTCAAATTATTAGGTGTATCGATAAGTCCTTGCCGATTTTGATAGACGTCTGTTTGAGCTCAGTTTGAGTCTAGACAGCATCTTCGTAGGTTTTTTTAAAAATAACGTGTTGGTTGAACATCACCAAGGCCATAAAAGCCATAAATGAGATTTACGGTAAAGTGTTACTATTGCGTATGACAAAGACGAATCGAATGGATGCCGCACGAACTGTCCAAAAATAAGAAAAGGAGAGCAACGAAAAACGAGCAAAGTATTGTTGTCAAGACAAAAAGTTCGTCTCTTTTTGCACTGAACTGTGATTGAGGGTAAAAAATGGGTTGTATATAATAACATAAGTAGTTAACGTCAATGGTTTTTGCTGAGACAAAAACCATTCCCGACTCCGAAACCTGGATAGACGACCCGCAAGATTATTTTATGCATTTAGTGGGATATTCAAGGAATTATTCGTTATGAATTTATGAAACCTGGCGAAATAATAACTGCAGGTGTATATTGTCAGCAATTGGAAAGGGTGAACAAAAAATTTAGAGTCAAACGTTGAGAATTAATGAGTCCCCGGACGGCTCCCCGCTTCCACGCACTCGTCGGGATAGCTGCGCTAACGCACGGGTTCGTTCTTCTATCGGATCATGTACAGCCAGACAGATGAATGGGAGTGGACAACAAAAAGACTCTTCTCTAGGTAACTTTTTATTCAGCATGAGAAAGAGGGATTTGGCTGCGGAAAGGACGTCTTCCCGCAGCCAAGGTCAACCGCGGACTCTTCTCGACTCCCGCCTCTTGCGCGTTTTTAAAACAACAGCGCTATTTTAAAGCCAGCGGGATGTTAAATCGCCCACGCTACAGTATGATTTTGTAAATAAAAATGAAAAAATAGATTAATTAGTTTATTTTTAAACAATCGGAAAAGACTTTTGGACACACCTAACATAAAAAAATATGTGTTAATAAATTAGGAATATCGAATATATTTTTGACAGACGTAAAATGCATCTTAATAATAAATTTTATAAGAATGCAGTTTATTTTATAAAAATAATCATTTTTTTAAAGAAGCTTTCCATTGACCCTTAAGAGAAGTCTAATGAAATTATGGTAATAAGAAAATAAAAAGTTTGACATTCTTTAGCACGCGATAGAGAGGACCTAAAATGAATACAAAAGGAAACGTATTACATTTTTATTTTACATTTACGCTGCATTAAGTACAAAAAAATGTGTTGGCCTTATAAAGAAAAAAAGAATACGGTGACCATGATTTACTACAATTAATTAAATTTATTATTTTAAGTCTAAAGCATAATTGTTAAATCGCCCGTTGGCTGTATCATATTGCATAATAGTCAGAGCTAAGTTTATCAGCTTCAATTTCAGCGCAGCAAGGAAGAGCTGGGATGCACAATCACATTTAGCCCCAAATCCCATCATCACACCACTCAATCTGGCCATTTCGGGATGAGAACTATATTCCCGAAATACAAATAGATTCATACTGAATGGGCATGTGTACACAAATATAAATTATGCGCCCCGGAATCGCAGCAAAGTGCCGCAACCGAATTAAGATCAGGTTTGAGAACCTGGAACCGATGTCGGGTGTGGGAAAATGAAATATTCATATTGAGTCGTGCCTTATAAGGGTGTACAGGGTGCTTCAAAGCAATGAAAACCTTAATGAAATTGAAAATTCGCGCTTTACATACCTGCCGTTGGGCGAAGCCTTTGTGTTGTGCGTCGATCACTATTCCCGGTCCTGATTTGGCATTTCCTCATTTCGTATTTTCGACGAATAAATTTTTTGCAGATTCGGTACAAGTTTTGGATTCGGGATTAATTCGCACGCGATATGCCAAATTTTGCCCGTCGATGGCCGATATTCGTCTTCCATATTTCGAGATTCCGAAAACGTGATACAAGTCAATTTAATCTTCTGCTCAATTCCACAAGCTAAAATAGTGGCATTGTAAAACAAAGCGTCGCCTTATTTATGGTCACTATAAAAGCAATAAAACATACAATTCGTTATCTGAAATTATGATTTGAAAAACGCCCAAGCAACTAAAAAGCTACACAAACGGACATTGAAATAGTGCCGCAGTATAAATCTTGCTTTATTTCCATAATAACCATATTTAAAGCGAGTTTAGTTTCGATGACAAACGAGATCTCTTAGATCTCTATGTAAACTGAGCTTAATACGAGACTATACATTGAGGCCACAATTCGGTACAATTCTCCAGACTATGAAGCTGTAATTTAATATCGCATATAGGTGGTCCATTGAAATCGTTGAGCATTTAATTGAGATCAATAGCACACCGAGGTAAAAGGGTGACAAACTTTTATTTCAGATTTTCTTCCATGTTCATGTAGGTTGAACATAAATTTTGCTTACTGAACCCCGACTTAAATTACCGTCATTAATTTTGTTATAAGAGAAATTAACTTTTTTTATGGACCGCCATAAAATGTCTGATGGCTGAGCAATGGCATATTTCTTCCATGATTTTAAAGTTTGATTACAAAAATAAACAGTTCCATAATCCAAGTATAATTTAAAGGCCTTACACATATTTATCTTCAATTTGATCGCATTCATTTAAGAGTATATACCGTTGATATACTATTTACAATAGATATTATAAATACAAAGTATACCTGTAACTAATGTTTCTTCTCGAGAAATATGCGAAATCGAGAACTCTCTTTTGGGAAATAAATTTTTATTGAATAAAATTTGTACTATTATTTTTGATAAAAATCTGAAATTTCTGCCCAAATGTTTATTATGGTTCTAGATATGGAAAAAAAGTGTTCACAATTTTTTTACTTTTACACTTGTTATTTATATCTTGGTTTAAAAAACAAAATGTACGTCCTAAACTATTTCATTCTGCCATAAAAAATGCTTTCTCAGAAATTCGAATACCGATAACCGGTAAAACCGTTATTTTACCCGGAACGAAAACAGTAACCGAACTGATATAAATATTAGGAGGATTTTAATGAGTTATTTTAAAAACAATATTTTTAGCTGTTTTATCATATTTCAATTACATACTAAAATAATAATATTTATATTCAATACTTTACTATTTTAGCTACATTTTTTTTGTTTATCAAAATATCTCGAGAAATTTGAGAAATGAAAATCATCAAGAAATCAGAATCCCTACCTGTAATGTAGGTGGATAAGTACTAAAAGGAAGGTTAAAACGCATATACACACAAAAGAAGAAGACAGAATCGACCAATAGCCTTGACCGCGAGAAGATGTATTCTTCCTGTCGGCACCTTTTGAGGCATCTTCGCGTAATATTACATACTCAACACAAGCGAACGAAACGACTTCAAGCATTAACTTAAAGGGTTTCGTTGTTAAAATGTTCATTAGGACGTATATATACGTCCCGCCCACCTGACGTGAGTTCATATTATTAATTTTTATAACGACGCTTAAAATTTATAAAAAAAATCAATAAAACATTTTTTTTTTATTTATTTAGATACTATTTTGTCTGATACGTCTTTTTTGTCCTTCTATTTTAAAACTATAAGTTTGCCTTTGAATCTTACCTTATGTTACTAGTCACCGTTTATTAAGTAAACATCCTCACAATAACGAAGTACAACCTATCTTAAATTCATATCAAAACATGTATTGATAACTCAAACATTCGTTAAACAAAAAGTCCCACCCACTCGACATATATTTCGAGGACGTATATATACGTCCTAACCAATTTCGATGCAGTTTACGCTGGACGTATATATACGTCCTAACCGCGCGTACTTAGAATACATCGTACTTAGAAATACAAAATCTTTGATACTCATTTTTGCATTCTTAGCATTTAAGCCAGATTTCAGAATAAAATAGCTGATGTATACAGAATGCGGCAGGAAGACTTCCTTATTTGAAATGCGCGCTTTGAAGCTACAAATATTTTGATTAAAATAAGGTGGCACTTATTTAAAAGAGCAAGATTAAACGTTTTTGTATCGTATAATTTTAGTAACTGATTATTTTTAGTGAATTGTCTTAAATATCTTTCTGTGTCATGGAAAAAAAATTAACCTGACATCTCCTATACTGTTTTTGTTATTCATTTATAAGATAAGGTAGTTTCCCTGCCGCACCCTATAAAAGCTTAAAATACATCATTTTAAACATACTTTCATCAACTTCAATGATTTTCTTGAATGCTCAATTATTTTCGCCTTATATCAAATATTTCATATCGCTTCACAGCGCACCACCAATGCATTAATCGCAAATTTTGGCATATATTAATAATGCAGTCCATTTTTTTGTTCATAATATAAATATATTTAAATTTAAAATAAATCGCCCGAGTAATTAATTTCATTTGGAAGATTGGTTAATCTTCTATATGGCAGCGGCTCTAATATGAGCATTGCCATGTTTGCCGAAAACAATGTGATTATTACAGTTATTTGTTAAATTATACGTTCGGCTAGTCCCGAAATTACATATTACCATTCGTAATTAATAATGAGCATATTTCATTCAGTAACATAAATCATATTCGTACGGGAAGAATGAACTCTAATAATAATGTCCGTCATTTCGTGATGGATTAATTCAACTCTTTTCGTCCGGGTAAATAACGTGTGTGGGCCCTGAATGAAGTATTGTTCATCAGGAGGATTATCTCACGGGATCCTTGGGTGTTTGTTTCCATCGATCCCGCTCAGGGTCGCTCCCCACATCGGGATGATGTGATTTTTAACACTTTTTCTACGTTATGTGCGTGATCAAACGAAAGATTGAGTCGTTAAGGCTAATGGCTCGAACGATATTAGCAGAGCGAAAGTGACTCGGTGATATAGACATTTATTTTTGGTTTTTTATAAATTTGAAAAATCTGAAGGGTGTGCATTTTGAAGATTCATATCTGCGTAAAGTTGATTTACATGAGTCGTTTCGTGGAATAATCCTCCAGGGGCTCAAATTAAGATTGTATCATTAGCTAAGTCGTTGAGGTAACATATGTACTCGATTAATCATTCCATTACATGTTGCCAAAAAAATTGCAGACAACTTTTTTCATTGATTTATATATATAGTACGCTAAGGGTGGTTTTACGTTAGACGATGTGTATTTATAAACATATTATGACTTACCAAATCGTCCTAGACTGAATCACATTGCTTGACCCTGATTCTACTATATACGAGGGTTGTCCAAAAAGTAAGGTTACAACATTTATGCAGAATCGAAAAATGCTCGTATTTAATTGAAATTCACAATTGGGTCGCCATTTTTTGTATGCCAGTATAATAAACATCTACTGCTAAGCTCTTTTTGGGATTTTGGATTCTGGGGTGTAGTGACACGCCCACGTCTCATTCCTCCATCACGATAGAGTCCTGAAAAGCTTCTCCTTCCTGTGGAAAACGATCCAAAAATTCAAGCGCAGTGGTCATGCGATATTGACGGTGCTCCGGTGTAAGCATTCTAGGCTCCCCCCCACCTCCCACATAACTTTTTGTAACCAAATTTTTCCTACACAATATTATTAAGGAGACTTCTGGAGAAAAATGTCAGGAAATACTTCATGAAGGTCATCAAGCATCACACGACGTTCATTTTGCACTTGTTCTTCAATTTTCACTTCGTGACTTGTTGTCGACTCATCATATTACTACCGTAAACTTCCACGAACTTTCGATGAATATTAGTGGTGGTATTGTTCTGCAAAGTCAAAAAACGGATGGCCGACAAACACGCAAGATGAATAAATAAATTCTCCCGGCCTCAGAATCCCTTGTAACTTTATTTTCTAGAAGACCCTCATATAACCATTTAAAAAAATCTACGTCTTACTCACGAGCATTAAAAACGAATTTTATCCACAAATGAACTTAAACATTGAATTTCCCCAAAGGAAATCATAGACGCAAAGGGTTCCTTCCGTAAAGGGTTGATACAAGAGGCGCGATCCTCGAGTAAGACAATATTTGCTCTCATAGCAAACCCGGGTCAGTGAAATTTTCAATAGAATCGAAAATTTGCATTTCTCCTCGTAAAGCCTTTGTGCCGTTCTTGCATTGCTCGCTCTTTGGCCACGATTGGATACAGCCTTGTTTTCTTTTGCGTCTTTGTCTTGGGCTCTTGGTAAAAGCCACTGTGGCTAATCAAGCCTCCGGCTAAAAGACAGATACTAAAGTACCCATTACGCAGCCTTCAGATTCGCCCCATCCTCCCACCATAGTCATTTCACTTTATTTATACTTATTTTTCATAATGACGGAAAAAATATAAAAAGCCCCGCTTTCGGCTCAACTCAATTATGGCACCGTGGATGAGCGCTAATATAGCTATTCAATACTTAAAGAATGGTCCGAAATTTTGGGCGCCTCAAAGGAATTTCATTGTCAGAGCAATGTTATTGTGGAAGGTAGGAAAAAAATATTTGCGACCTTAAACAATTATTATTATATTTAACTTTACTTTTATGTAATTAAACTCTTGGAACTGTTCACGCGACGTCACGTGTGCGGTTTTCTTGAGCGAAATTAAATCCAATCCATGCAATAAATATATAACCCTCAACTAGGTTTCCATTAACATTCTGCCAAATTTAGATTTACGGACACGCAGAAAAGAACAAAAGATAATCGATCATCCAGAGCGATAGCCTTGGTGGCGGGAAGACGTATTCTTCCCACCGGCTTCTCAGTCGTCTCGCAGTTGGGATCTCTCTCACTTTCTCTGTAGATGATTTCGATTACATATTTTATTATGTACAAAATATATTATTTTTTAATGTTATCCCTTGCAAGAAATTGAAATTATGTACTAACATGTACTATTTTTTACGTTTAAATTATCAATTTTTATCCCTAATTATATGTTGAATAAATACACGGATTTTCTGCTTTATCTGTTATTCTTGGTATAGTTCATCTAATATCCAATTACCATCCATTAATATCCAATACGTATGTAAGATCAGTAATCATTTTGGATTCTTGGTCATCTTCTTGCAAATGTTGAAAAATAATTGAATATTAACACTAAAGGATATTACGTTACGCATTTTATGTACGCCTTGAGTAAAAGTTTTTATCCAAAAAAAAAAATAGGAAGATTCCTGTTGAGCGATGTCTACAGGAAGCAGTCAATGGCACTCAGCTCAAGCCTGTATCATATTTTGGCACGCGCCCCTAGAAACTTTCGCTATCACATCCCCTTGAAATTACAGCATGACTTCCACGCACCCCTTCACTCTCTACGGCCATAGTCGCGAAAATAATAATAGTCGTTTTTTCAGCTGAAGTTTTCACGGATAATATTGTCTTTTGAACCGGGGCCGCGTATATCCGAAAGCGGGGTAAGCTGCCCTATATATAATTTAGCCGGTATGTAGTGCCAGCTCGTAAAACTTTGAGAGCACCATATATCACCAGGTATTTTTACTATGCGAAATCCACCCTCATTTTCTATTTACCGCCCCGACGCTCGGTTGTACCCCGAAATTCATACCATCCGGACTTGTCGCGGTACAAGCCCTCACTATTTATTGCTCAAACTTTTTTCCTTCGTCCCGAGCCAGTCGGTGCTTTACGTGGCCAAACTTCAGGTTAAATACGTATGCGTCGCAGGATAAGTCATCAGCATATTTTTCAGCATCACATGTGGGCTCACCTTTGTATGAAAGTATGAAAAAAATACGACCGACCTTCCGAAGGCGACGTGCCTACATATGTCACACGCATAGTAAGTATGTAGTAGTGATATTGTTTTACCTTTCAGGGGACTTGACCTTGCTCCTGAAATCGATCCCATATATTCTACTTCTTTTTACTCTAAAAAAATAATATTATTTTTAAATTTTCCTGGAAAATAAATGACAGACAGAACGTCCCACTACCAACTCTCTTTTTTAGACATTTTTTATGCTCTTTATTTGAGGGGACTTTTCGCAACCCTTTTTATGTTCCACGCCAACCATTTTAATATTGGTTTTCATAACATGTATGCTTATAAAAATGTGATCGCTAGCCACACTTCCTATAAATTTGAACCCAAGATGATTGAGTTGATAAAGCTATGTTAGAAAAAACGACGATTTGATTGCATTTAGTAAATAATTGAGATGTAAATTAAAAATTAAAATTATACCGCTTTCCGGTATTTCGAACCTCTTGTCGGGCTCATGGACGCGGAACAACAGTTATTCCGGAATAACTTATCAGTATAAGACATCATCGATTTCCATTTAAAGAATGGACTCATTCATGTCATCAATATTATACATTTCTTCTCGTGTGATTTAATTTATGAACGCTTGCTTAGTGAGTCACCCAGAGAATCAAAACGTTTTCGTGGACTTCTCGATATGGAATCCGAATGTTTTTAAAGACAAGGCAGCTTATTTGGATAGTGATGAATAACTATTATAGACATTAATTCCTATATTTTAAACATGTTCACCTATTCATGATCACGCCTGGGTGGGTGTTAGACTCCACGATGTCCACCCATAAAACCCCAGGGGGTAATGATTTGGAGTAAGCGTGCGTGAAAGTAGCCTTGTTGGTTTGCTCATCAAACGCTGCTGTGTTAGCCCAGCTAATATGAGTTGGAATATGGAATATGGAACTGCTGAATTCAGAACTAGATGGGATATGTGCAAAAGGCGTCACCATTATCCTCAACAGTCTAGTACATACAAAGAATAACGGCTCTAGATAAAGAAATCCACTGGTGTCAGATCTGAAGACTGTGCGAACTACGGAATAGGGAATGTCCCCACACAAAGAAATCCAATGTTGTCAGATCTGGAGATCGTATGAGCCAGGAAATAGGGCACGTCTCCAGACAAAGAAATTTGTATAACATGTAGTATATCGTTGGAAAGGGTATAAACTAGAGATATTTTTAAAATTAAACTAAGTTCAAAATAGATCTTAGTTTTTTTGATTAGAGAATTTAGAAGTTGACATTTATCAGATTAAAAAGTTATGACGATTTAAAAGTGAAATTTTAAAATGTTGAAAAAAAAATCTTTTTTGACAATCCCGACACATGACCTGACATGAGCGTATGTATGAAACGTAGCAAAAGACCCCCTCAATCCTCATTTTTTTTCGTTGATACATGTGCAAAACGCCCTGTATTATATGGGGTAAGGAAAAATTGTAAATCTTGCTGCAACCCGAAAAATGATTTGAGCCTACTGATTGTTAGCGACTGCTGGGAGGGAATTCTACAATTCAGTGAAGATCGTAGAAGGCCCCGGGTATATATTTTTTCACAAAACTCTTACAAAAAGCCCTAAATCCTTTAAGGAATGACCAGAAAGTTTCCGTGTCCAACAGGTCCAAATTTCGGACCACTGACACATCGAAAGAACGCCTCACTCATCCATGAACGAATCTCCGCGTGGACATTTCGAAGTCGGTGAATGTCCAAACCTAACCAACGAGGCCCTAAATCGCCCGTGTCTTTTGAGTACCTGGGACGTTCAGGGATCGATCTAAATGGTAGAAGAAGATGGTTAGATATAGAGATTTATTTACAAATCGTTAATGAAAGTGAGATTCTATTTGCGAGACTTTCTGCTGACGATTCACCTCTTTCTCTAGCATGACCAAGGTGAGCTTATCCCGACAGTGAACTAAATTGGGAGTGTGAAGATTTTGTAATGATTACGCAGATTTTACTGGGAAGAGCTTTCTGGAGTACAAAGAGTCCAGTCCCTTTTTTCCTCGCAAAAGCATTATCGGGCTGGGATGAAATCTTATGGAACGTCATACATCTCGATTTCAATTATGATTTAATTTAGATTGGAGAACGACTTTTATTTTTCGACTTTTTAAATTATACTAAAACCTGAAAATCGGCGCATGATTCCAAACAGAAAAAAAAACGAATTGCATGATATCACTGCTCGAGTTGGAAAAGATGATAGAACGAAAGAGGCAAAAAGGGCGGCGGAAAGAGTGCAAACAGTCAAATTTGAAAACTTTTTTTAAGACACTTTGTTATGTAGTTATGTTCTCCCAGTCGCAAATGTTCCACTGTTTACCTTAAGTTGAAATTACTTCCCTTGATAACGCCCTTAAAGTGTTAAAATACGATAGCTACAAAAAAGTTTTAATGCGAAATTGCAGCGAAAAAAAATATAATTAGCGCAATTTTGGGATAAAGTTTAAGCGCCCGCCTCGTCGGGATAGGTTTGGTGGCGATTCGAGGTACAAATGGAGGACTTAAGCCTTTAAAACTTTGCACCCTAAGCACCGAAAGGATTTACAGACGGCCTTGAACCGCCGCTTACAACCTGAAGATCCTCCGCCGATTATAAATTCGGCATTGTTAAATTTAAATAAGTGTCTGCATGATGTGATGCAACCGACGAATTGAGCCTCGAAAGCTTTAAGCTCTCGAATAAATTCATGCATATTTTTAGAGTTAACGAATTGAGCACGTACATCCTTTGTGCGAAGGAAGGCCCATTGACGCTCCCGCCGAGCTCTTTGCATACACACAAATATTAATTATGCATATTAGCCCTATTTTCGCAGTGAAATTCATTTCGCCGAGTCAAAGATAGCAAGATGGATACCTTGTAAATGTAAATGGAAGATATTAAAAGCGCTTTCTTTGAGCGGGCTTACACCACTCAACACCGGGACATTTGATCTTTATGAATGGCCGGCGTTCAAGAGTTTGCTTTAATTTAACTTTTGCTGCCGACGCTCCATTGTGCGAATAGTTCCGAGCAATTCCGCATGTTTATGACCGGAAGTAAAATACTTCTTTTTACTGCGATCTGCTTACCATGGCGCTGCTTCCGGCATTCGCTGGAGCGTGTCGAACGAAAGTGAAGCAGCTTTTGATTATGTAGACTTTCTTCGACTTTACAGGCAGTAAAAAACTGCGAAGCCTTCGTGGAACCGTGCCAAAATTAATTCCGAAAAAGACATATCTTTTTATCTGACGTATAATGTAATGTGTATCGTTTCTTACTTAAAAAATTACATCTCCATGCTCGGACGAAATTTTGCTTAAAAAGAGATGTATTTTATTTTATCGCCTTGGCCTTTATCGCACGAAAGCTACGCAGTCTTAGACCTTGAAAATAAAGGCTGTATTTAACACTCGGGGAAGTCCTGATTTTTCCATCCGCAATTTCATCAAAATATTGCAGCACTTGAGTGATTCACAAATTATGGAACGTGTGTTGGGTATTAAGTACATAATGACACCGTTAGAAATAAGAAATGACACTCATTTTAAATCAGAAAGAGATCCGCTGCAAGACTATAAACCGACTGATAAAATAAATCTACCCGCGGCCAAGACTATCGGTCGACTCTGTCATTCCATCCTTGCGCATGCGCACATGTGGAATCTGGTGAATTACGTCTGCATAGATTAACAATGGACAACAATGTTTTACCTGGTACCGATCGTGTAAATTGCCGGATGTCCCGCGGGATTTATGATGGTTTCCCCGGTACTGGATGGCCTTCTGCTGCTGGACCTGCAGCTGCAGTTGAGTGCGGTTCCTTTTAGGTTTAAGAATCGGGTCAACATTTTTATAGGCAACGACACGTTGAATACACCCCTTCTGGATGATCTTTAACCCTGCTCAGCTTCGGACGTCATCACGCTAAAAAGGAGAGCACTTAATGTTTGCTTAGAAGAATGGCAGGCAAGATGGATGAACCGCTTGAATTGAAGGCAATTATTTAAGCTCTTTATGAGTATTAAATATTGTCTGGCGTGTCGCTGGGTGCTTCCAGATCACTAGACGATTTAAGCATCTCCTTCGACTAGGGCTCAGTAGTCTTTCGGAGTGTTGTAGTAGTTTCGGCACTAAATGTGCGGAAGGAGGCTTCTACGGTGAATAATTCCGCAACTGCTCTTCCACTTGTGTAAATATAGAATTTTGCTGTTGTAACAGTTTGCTGGAACCTAATGTAAATTTGATACATTAGATTCTCATTAATTTCACGCGATCCGACCAGTGCTGGCAGCAAATCGTCCAATCAGCAATGAACCCAGCAGCCACGATAGAGTAGGAGACTGTTCCCTAGTAGGAGACATCATCCCCTAATTTAATAGCTTCAATGCGGTGTGCGTTCTTTTATTTTGCAAGTGTGTGTCCGCGATAATTGGTCTACCAATTACTATGCAGGTACGGTAGTAAGTGGTTGGTAATAAAATAAAAAAACCCTGGCTGAATCCTCAGGGCGCAGTTGCTGTCATCGCAGGCTATACTGCCATAACTTCTCCAGTAGGAAACAGTATCCTCAGGATGAGATTTCCCAAACCCATGGCTGCAGCGTCATTCGTGAGTCGGTGAAAAGGACTGCTTGTGGGCGATTTAACATCCCCACGCAGTAGCGCTGTTAGTCTGAGCAGATTTAATTCTCCAGATTAACCGCGACATTTTCCGTCTCTCTTCAGAAGCATATGTTATTTTAACAGCGCCATCTCTGGTGGCCCTACGGAGATATTGCACCTACATACCCACCGATTGCTTCTTACGCGTGCCCCGTTGCCGGTTAGGGAGTGACGCGCAGGAGGCGGGAGTCGGGAAGAGTCATCAGTTAGCCTTGGCAACGGGAGGTCGTCCTTCCTGCAGCCAAATCTCTTTTTCTCTCTCGCGTGGAATAAATAATTATTTAGAGAAGAGAGTCTTTTTATTCGACGCCCGTCTATTCGCATCTTTTTATTCGAGCACGTGGAGGCGGGAAGCTGACCGAAGATTCTGCCCTCGAGAGCACCCCCGCATCAACGTTACAATTACATTTATTTTCCAGTAGCTTGGCAGTTCTTTATACTTATTTTTTAGACCTCCATGCTATTTTTTAAACCTTCCTAAAGCTTAACATCCGCAGCGATTTCCGTATTAGAAGAATATCGTTTCTGACAGCGCATCCGCTGCAGGATGTTTCGATTCTTCGAGAATCGTCATCCGCTCGATGTCACATGTAAGGTATCATAGCGTGTTGGCGTAGGTAGCTGAGTTTAGTAAATTTTCATGATTTTTTTTTTTTAGAATAAAATCAAAAAACTGAAAAGCTTTTACAGCAAATCCATCTTTCCATGTTATAATACACTTTGTAATTTCAATTATATGTTAATAACTATATAAGCATAAACTTTGTACCATAACTGAAAGGTGAAGATTTGCCTTGTAGCAAATGTCGCTTTAGAATTACTCCTGCATGTGAAATTTTATATCCACAGTCTACAAACGAATCATCCCCTATAATTGCTTTTTTTGAATTTCACTCTTTGGAAATAATATCTCTATTTAGTTCTTGCTCCCAAATAATTACTTATATCATATGTCATTTTTTCCATGGTTTTTTTACAAAAATTCTATCTTCTGTATATTATTTTTCTAGATAATACAGAAGTATTTGACAAAATTTGACACCCGAGTTTAATATTCAGAATCAGAAATTTACGAAGTGTTCCTACAGATACATTAATGATAAAAAATATTTTTTTAATTACAATGTTATTTAAGGTAATTTATATTAAAATTAAGACATTCCACCTTATTTAATATATCAAATGGAAAAAAAATGAAAAAAATATCTGTTATTTGCATCCTTAAGAAATGCATTCGTTTAGAAACTATCAAAGTTATATTTTCCGAATACATTAAATATTGCATAATAAAGGACATGCGCTTGCCTTCATGAAATCCATTTGATTTCAGCGACGTTAGGATCTTAATATTTAAAGCAAATCCCGCCATACAATGTTAACAAGCATTTATACACATGTCTAGAAATTTAATTGTGTTGCAAGTATACAATATGAATTTCAGACCATATAAACAGCGAACTTCTGACACAGTTAAAATTACTTTTCTTGTGCTTTGATTACATTTCTGTGATTTAAATATACGTCTCCGTGCAAGACCGCTGTAAGTCCAACTCCTACAACTCCTGGAATTGAATACTTTCATAAAATCGTCTTGAAATTCAGCGCAGACTAAATGAGACATCGTTGTGACAGTCGTACAAGTGGCCACAAACTTGATGCAATCGTGGAAGATATTTAATATTCATTTTAAATTAAGAAGAAAATTCGACAATTTTTCTACCAAGTATAAAATAGTAATAAGTCACACAGTCTTATTTTTTGCGTATATAACTATTAAACCTTTGATGAGTATGCCCGCACATGTTGTGGGTGCACTTGGTTAGAGTAGCTGTATGTCAAGTAAAAAATGATCTCAAAGATAATATAATTCATATCATAGATGACTATAAAAACAATAGATATTAATGTCAACACAATAATTTACTCCGATAAAGAATCCCAAAAAGATTGTTATTCCTGAGGGTTTTTTTTTCCTTGAAGATTACTTTGATAAAATAAATGTTAAGTAAACATGCTGCATAAAGCAAAGTCTCTCAAGGATGATGATCCCGACATAGTCGCTTTCAATCGGATAGCCTACGTGGTCTATTAAACTATTGAATTGGAAATGTCCTGTGAGGAACTGTGACATCCAGTAATCAATCTATAGGGTAGAAAAAGATGGGTAGGTATAAAGGAAACTTTCTGGAGAATACCAACTCTTGTTCTCAAAGACGTCAGTCATCATTATCCTCCACCATAGGGCTTTTATGTCTGCTTAAAAATGCATTAAAGTAAATTAAAGTAAAAGTCATTACACGCTATTGGGAGTTTATATTGAAAAGTAATAAAGTACAAAAATAATAAACTGTATCATTCCCATTAAGGTAGACGAATTATCAAATGTTCCTCGCTATTATATTATTAAAATACGTTTTCATATTTTATGCTCGTATCTGCACAGCCGTAATTCCATTCGAAACATTTCAAATAGCAGATTTCATCTAGAGAATTGTGTTGGCAGTCCAATTTTATGTATTCCTCAACCGCACCCATTCGTAGCCCCAGCGACAGGAAAACCTAACAGCGCTCGGGGGCCAGTGCTCTAATTTCGCCGATTTACTATGTACATATGATCTGGAGCGGAAAATGGACATATCATAAACATTTCCAGGCTTCATTTCCTGAGAAATCCGGCTTTAAAATCTGCATCTGTTTGCTTATATGTCAGCCTGATGGGTTTTAGCGCTTTTTGCCCAAACAACTTTCCTCTGCGGGACACAGAGCAAACATCACTCGGGCGACACGAGCGAAACTAATTTTTGAAACTCAAAAGCCGATCAAATATTTGAGATACTCTTGCCGGGATATTCTTGGAGTATTCCATAGCAGTCTATGCATCATAAATCAATCCATAACTTTCAGCTAATGTGCATTTATGCGAAAATTATGCATACATAAGCTGAGCACCCTCGAGGGGCTTGCAGACCGTAGAACAATATATCAATTCAAAAACCATTAGCTCTACTACCAAAAATTTATTCAATCAAGTATGCTACAAATTTGTTACGTAACTAAGCTTATAAATCTTAAAGACGTAATATAATGTGTATACTATACTAATCCAAACATGAAATATATATGATCCTGTTATGGAAAGACATCCTGTATTATATAAAGCTGCATGGAAAAATCTCATTTACCTCATTAAACATAGAGATTTTAGCACATGATCTTTTCGTAACATATTATTATAACGACCATATATTATTCATTATAAAGGATAGTGATTTATATAAAAGTATTTTATTTATATTTATAAAATTATAAACGAATTTCTTTTATTGTCAAGGCTAAAACATCCAAACGTTTTTAGGTTGAAATGCCATAGAAGCCAGTAAAAATTCAAAGATGTTTATGATGAAGTAGTAACAGTCCGCAGATTCCAATATTGGTCCCAGAAATATAAATCGTCCAATAGAAGCTTATTGAGGATCTCTGTGAGCAAAGACTGGAATCATTTTATATGTTAGCATATTCCACTTCTGACACCATATTTTTGTATTATGAATTCACCGATGTCGTTCAGCAGCAAATCCCACTTCTGACACCAGCTTTATATTTTAATGATTTTGACATAAATATATTTATTTCAGATATTTTTTTACAAAAAATACTCAAGTCGACATTGACTCAAACTCTAAGTTTAGTTGCAAGACGTGGAAAGAAAGCTCTGGACTCTGGCCTGAATGAACAAGCGTATTGACGTATGATTGAATTGAATTCTGGAATATAACTATAAGATTTGTATGCAAGGAATGTATAGGAAATGAATCGGAGAGAGTATCGGAATACTTAATAATAAAGTAGGTCACATAAAATTACATTTTAAAGAGGAAATCTAAGATCTTAATGACGTACATTTCAATGTCACATGGATCATTGATAGTTCAAAATTTAAGTACAATCAAACCTCTTTTTGTGCGACTTTTTTTGTGCGATTTCGAAGTTATGCGGTTTTTTTTAAATCATTTTTTTAATTTCATAAAGAGTACGTATCGAGATATTTTGTATAAAATAGGAAATCAATCATCAAAACTAACCGAAATTTCGAAAAAAATATATTTATATATTTTGGTTTAGATTTTTGAAAAAATTAATTTCGTTTTTTTTTTTGCATAATCGCAACGAAAATTATCATACAGCGATGATTGTATGTAATTAAAATAATTAGTATTTCTCTAGTGAATGTCTGATATTTGAGATGCTAGATATCAGACGTCCTTAAAATTTTACCAATGATGCAAGACGTCCTTTAAATGTTACCAAAAATGTTATTTTTTAATTATCTTGCTGTTTTCCTGTTTTTTAATTAACTTTTTATGTGCGATTTTGGATATATTTTATATAGCTGTTTCAAAGTTATGTGGTTTTTAAAATCCATGGAACGCATCTTCACTTTCTCTATGTATGTCATTTTTTTTTTGTGCGATTTTCCGCGGAACGCATCTACCGCACAAAAAAGTGTACATAACAATCACATAGCAAAATGAATAGGATGGTTATTATGGATTAGGATGGGTACTGCACGGGTAATTTATTGTGGATAATTAGAAGTTTTGCATAATAAATTAAAAGAGATACGTCCGTATTTATATAACAGAAAGAAGGATAAAATATGATAATTAAATTATGAAATGTTATCACATCCTTTTTATTCATCAAACCTCGCCTCGATAGATTTCCACATTTTCAAGTCCATGGAACACAGTCTGCGATTTAAAATATAGCTGAAGTGGAAATGCATTTAAAATCATTTTTTGCTTCTAACCAGAAAAGTTTCCGCATAAAAAGGATCGAAGGACTACGAAAGCAACGAGAAGATGTGTTGAATAATGAAGGCAATTATATTTTATAATGGTGCATATAAAAAACTATATTATTAATGAATTTGATTTTTTTAAATCCAATACGCAAATATTCCTGGGTCCCCCTAATATTTTGCTTGAAAACCAAAGAAAATAGTCCGGATTGCGGAATATTAAAATTGATGGATCAAAAACACGGCCTTGCAAATGAGAACCACTACAAATTTGCACATCTCGCACATTTAACCGGCATCCTTAGAATATTAATTTGGTTAACAAGGAATTGCAAATGATGAACAGCCGTTAATATTATCGTTTCAGGACTGGAACAGAACAAAAGAGCAGCCTTTCCTACACAAATATTAGGAATCTTATTTTCATTGTGAATTTAAAGATAAAAACTAATTGGGCAGGAAGATTTATTTGATGATCATATAAAATTTTGGGCAATATCCAAAATATATTTACGTATTGGATAGAATTTTATAGAAGCGTCATGCAGCTTATTTCTGTTAGTACTCGAGTAATTATTTTCAAAAATCGCACTCACAGCATTGTATGATATCTAGTGGGGAGTTAATGGGAAATATAATGGGAAATTTGAAGCCTCAAAGCGGCAATGGTGGAAATAAAGCGAGACATACATAAAAAGAAAATTAAGACGAAAGTAGAGCAGGATGAGTATCATAAAAGAGCAAGAACATGTTTTATGTAATGAAACTAACGTACATTTATACGTGTTTTTTATTATTTTTTTAAATGTGTTTATATATATATATATATATATATATATAGCCTCAGATTTAGGGATTATTTTAATGCAGGACCCTCCGGGACAAATGTTATAAACGGGAATCTATTACATGATGACGTTTATTTGTCATTAGTTAATCATATTATTCAAACCCGTTGTTTAGTAACCGCGCATATATGCGATCGAACGCGAGTGGTAAGAATGTACTATTGTATTCACCATAGATTTAGCACGCATCCCAATCATGCCGCCATAATGCACTCTCTTCTATAATACAAAGGCTCTTTGTCAAACTGTTATCTAAGAAAGGATATAAGAGAAACAGGAAAAGCGTGAAAAGACTGGCATTCGTTTAATCACCAGGACGAACAGGAAATAAGCGCAACGCACGGGGAAAATATGACGATGACTTTTATATTTCCTCCCTTCGACACCCGAGAAGGGTCTATTTTTCTTCTTAAAAGAAACTATCGATCTTTCATTCAGTGCGGCCCTTAAAAACGATGTGAAACCGACTATTTAACTATGCTCGAGTAAACCTCACGAAAAACCTATATCGGTGAAAACTTCACAAAAAGAGTATTTTCTGCGGTGTTTTGACACGATCTCTTTGGCGGGCAAAAATAGCGAAACCTTTTTCCAAAGAATATTTTACGGAGCCTCCTTCTTCTTATATACATATTTATACACTTTTCAGCGTTTCATCCAATTTTATGATGTTCCTCTGTATATTTGGCGTTACGCTTAAGCGGACGTATTAGAAGTATTAGTTGAAAGCGTATGGTCTGAAAAAAGACTGCCAAAGTGAAGTACTTTTATCTGAATAAAATTCCAGTTCGCATCGAACAAGATCGCGTTTATATTTTATGACTTTACAACTAGAATTTTTAGAGAAACACAATAAAATTGTTTATGTAAGAAATCAATAAATTGCGGTTTCTGCATCGTGATTTGCCATTTATGGCGCTTATTATACCGCATTTATGCTCGTTTTTCAAAACATTCTTAATGTATTTTGCAATTCAACCGTTCCTTGTAATTTCGAGGTCAGCTCTTGAAGAAGCTGACTCGTAACAGAAAGCCACAATAATAAATTCTTGTGCTATAAATGTTCGCTGAATCACTTTATTTTTGTATTTAATTAAAGATATTTGCTTATCTTTATTATAAATCCGCTATATTTATATGAAAAAATATAAACAACGTTCACGTAAAGTAAATAATAGCCAAACGTTGGTATGATGGTACGTCCCTGAATTTTAATTGTAATGGTTCTGGATCAAATCCAGATCGTGAATAAAAAATTATAAACGTATTAATATTTGCAATAATTCCAAATTTAATTGGATTTCCTTGCTATGAAAAAATGAAATACTGATACAATTAATATTGTTAATAATAAAAGGCTGGACTATCTAACACATCACTCAATAAGTTCGTAGGATGACTAATTAAACAGCAACGTTTTTGATAAACAACATTCTTCCTTTCTCAAGGTAAACGGCTGACTGCTGATATGGATCTATGTTTCATCCCTTGTCACATACCATATGAAAAAATCCTTTTTATTGCGCTGAAACAGCTCCAAACAGCGCTCTGAATTGTCGACGCGTTGTGCTTGATCGACCGTGAGCAAACACGGTACCCACTTTGAGCAAAGCTTTCTCATGGACAAATGTTGATGCAAAATGATAAAAACACTGCCTTTTGATATCTTTAAGGTGTCAACTATACCGCGCAACTTCAATTTACGATCGGTCAAAACTTTTTTAACGAAACATCCAACAATTTTGTGAACATTTTTTTTTTTCTGGAACAAGTTCAGGAAATTCAGATTTTTACCATTGTTTTGAAAATTACAAAATTACCTTCACTAAAACCACTATAACTTGTGAACTATACGCCATATTATTGACACGTATTATTTGAAGGTTGGTATTTCCTAAATTTACATGGTTTTGTCAATGGTGGCACCAACTATATTTCATCCTACGTATTTATTGAGTGATTTTTAATGTGAAAATCTTTAGTTGAAAGTTTAGTTTTATGAAAATTTATCTTAAATGAAAAAAATAAGAATTTTACCTCCATAAATTAATTATTTTATAAAAATGACGATCTTTCTTTTTTATTTCGGCTATCTTCTTTTAATTCTATGTCTTTTTTATTGACATTGTTGCAAATATTTTTTTAAAAATCTATCCTCTAAATGCTATTAATTTTGCAATCATTTTTTTTTCTCAAATAATCCTTTATTAATTTAAACAGATTTTAAGAATATATCTTCTGAATGAAATCGTTTTTCTCAAAACTACTTTTTTCAACACGGTTGACATAATATCTCAAGTTCTAATTAACTAATTTACTTTAAATTTGCTATAAATTTTATTTATATATTTTTTTAATGTCCTTACCAGATTTATAGTAAAATTTTATTTTTAAAAAAAATAATACTGTAAAAAAATTAAGCCCAAAAATAACTTTATTTTTATACAACCGCCATTTTGTGAAAATTAATTTATTTTATTCATTGAGGTAGAGACTATAGAAACATTTTTATTGATTAAGAATCTTTTTTAAAATTTTATTTTAAATGGCTAAAAGGGTTGAAATCATGTCAACCAGAAAACACTCTTTTTATCTCAGAACATTGAGTTGCAAATTATTCACTCATATGCTTTACTTTTATTTCTATTTTACTTTTTAAAATGAGACAATCGATCATCTTAAATTAATGATCCGTTGATTTTCTGTTGATTTTTTTTTTAAATTTGAAGCATTGTGTGTAAACAAAATGCATTCCATTCTGAGACACCTCCAAAACGAAGTGATTGATTGTATCAACTGATATTTTCAGATATAAACATCCTTATTTTACTTAAAACTCGTCGAGACTGTAAAATTCATCAATAAAATGCAATCGGCGAACTGGTTCAATTCCAATTAGATTTTTTCAATTTATTTCCAACTCGAATGCCGTTTATAATTGGAACAACCTCTGACGCAAAGGGAGGTTGGTTGAGCTAAATATCATGGAATTCAATTTCAACACGATAAAAATCAACACTACAAAAATAATGATTATAAGAGATTAGTGTTGCCATTACAAATTTGAACCCAAAAAACATATTTTGCTAATCCATCCCAGTGAGCACCCTGGGGTGCTGTTTCAGAATGAAGCTCACTAATGTTTCTCAAGTTTTAAATTTCCTTCCATATCATTTAATCCGGTATGAATTGGCCACCATATCGCAGTTTATTTATGAAACCCGTCTAGTGCACATAGTCATTTGCACAACTGCATACAATTATGATGGGCGTCTTAAAGGCGCCTATCGATAACAATACTGCAATAAATAATGCACCCACATGCATTATCTGAAATGCAGTCGTCGCAAAGGCGCTCGACTAACATAACATCCCAACCAAATATTATCGTCAACTTCTTGGCGAAGCATAAGACGCGTTTTCTTCGCTGGCTTAATTAAAATCCAGCATTATTTGCCCCCGATTTAATTAATAAATCCGCAAAATAACAAGGCGCTCCCAACAATGAAATTTAATATTTCGCTTATTTTTGATCTGTTGAGGCCCAGGTAAGAGGCAGCTAATTCTGAGTGTTTGTAAACTGAATTAACAGCCTTATCTTGAAATAGCTACGACCTAGTTCGAGAAACTCCTTTTGTTTGTCTCATAGCCCAAGCGGTAATCCAGTTCCAGTTTGTGCAAATAAACACTTCGGCTTAACACTTTGTATTCCCGTTTCGTTTTTAATTAATTTTCAATTCACTGGAATATCATTTCGATCAACAATTAAAAATACAGCCAAATTAATTAAGTTCAATACGAGCAAAGTATATACGCTCCAGGATTATAATTCGTTCATAAGGACTATAAATAAGCTTTTTCATTATAACAGGATAGCGATGTGATATTATATTTGGGCGTTATCTCCAATATCGTATGAAAAAGTATAAATTATCATATAACTCCAAAAAAATGTGTCTTCATAATACTCAAAAACAGTTCCCTGGTGCGTCACGAAAGCGATATGGTTGCTTTAGATTAAGTTAATTAAAACAATAACTTTAAGAACCAATCTACATATATATATGTATGTATATATAGCTTGGTTGTTACAAAGTCTAGAATGGAGTCCATGCAGTAGAATAAAAATATTTCACCTACCTCTAAAAATTTTAATACAAAAGTTTTCGGGTAAGGTCATGATGACAACCATTTTCCTGGATAATAAATGACTGTTCCTATTAGAATGCATTCTATAGAAGGCTGCCATAACAGGAGAGACGAATGCCCACACAATTACTACTTTGTGAAAGGCTATCAAAGGGAGAATGCGAGGAGAGCTCTCCAAAAGCAGGAATAAAAAAATGAAAGTTTGTATATAATACATCAAAAAAATTATATCCGTATATTGTTTGAGCTTATGAGCTTAAAATAAATTAAAAACTAAATGAAATTTCATTTTTAAAATATGTTATATTTTGCCACTAGATGGCACTGTGCTTAGAGTAAATCGATAAATGTAAAATTTATTTAATACAAGAAAATCCGAACAAACATGTGTTAAAACCGAGAAAAATATATTTTATAAATTTGTCTGAAAATCAAAGATACTATAAAGTTATTGTTAAAAGAAGACGCTGATTAAATTCAAAGGATCATGAGGATTTAAAACATTTCTTCGAACAATTGAGGCTGTATTCCGTAAACTGAAATTCTTCCACTGAAGACATACAAATTTTAAGATAAAACTGTGGATGAAATGCTTGATTTTATATATCAAAATGTTACATCGCGGAATCACTCGTGCGGATTTGGTTACATGAATGAAAACGTCATAAATGAATTAATAAATAATGGCATGAAATTAAATGAAGAAGATTTCTTAATCTGACTAATGAAAAAAGTAGTAGCGATTGGCTGAATCAAAGAAACAATTAGAAATATGTCTAGTTCCATATTATAAAATTCGAGAAGAAATATAGACAGAAGCTATTTTCAAACAAAAAAAGAAATACACTTATGCCTTTTTTGTGCGGTAGATGCGTTCCACGGAAAATCGCACAAAAAAAGCTATATCTTGCATAGAAAAAGTGAAGATACGTTCCATGTTTTTTAAAAACCGCATAACTTTGAAACAACTATATAAAATTTAAAGTTTTAACTTTTTTTAAATAGCTAAAAAATAAATTTTGACATAAATCTGGTAAGAATAACAGTGGGTTATATAGAAAAGATTCGTATCCAGGTTGAAGTAAATTAGTTAATTAAAACTTGAGATATCATGTCAACCGTGTTGAAAAAAATAGTTTCGAGAAAAACGCGTTAAAAGATTTCATCACGGTAGGACCAGCCAAGTTGCTGCGTCACTAAAATAGCTATAACTTCATAAGTAGTAAGAATTTTGGAAATTCCTTTGGAGAATGTATTTTTAAAAGTCGAAACTTTGAAAAAATGCAAAGAAAAAAAACAAAAAGATGCAACATGATTTAAAAAGTACAAAATTTTAACTTTTTTCCTAAATTTGGTTTGTTTTGATGATTTTTTTTTTCTGTTTTATGCAAAAAATATCAATACGTGCTCTTTATGAAATTAAAAAAAAATACTTTAAAAAAAATTCGCATAACTTCGAAATCGCACAAAAAAGTGGCACAAAAAGAAGTTTGAGTATAGGAGAGTAATCAAAGTACTAAACACTTAATTTCGATGGAACGTGATATTAAATAGTACTATTTTTTGCTTTTATTTTTAATATAAAATTGGGAAAAATGCTTAATTTGCTGACTTCCTTCAAAACACAAAATAAATTTTTTTTTAAGGGTGTCTTACTTTCTATAGTGTGTTCCTTATCTTGACGCTATAGAAGAATTGATGACTGTACAGATCTCAAACAATTGATAATTAGAGACTTTGCGCAAAAAAAGCATAGACCTCAAAATGCTGCTGGTTGTTAGAAGATGATGTGAATTTTAAAAAAATATTTTAATTAAATCATAGTGGTACTGACGTTGTGATAGAAAATTTAAATAAATTTAAAATGACAGGTATTTAGGTGCTGCACGAACTATCAACAGAAAAAAATAACAGCATAGTTATCAAATCAAAAATATCATAACTCTTTAAAAAGTCAACGTATTGAAAAAAAAATTGGAATGTAGTTTTGTATGGTTTATTTTTAAAGCCGAAATTAATCGTCGATAATTTTGGGTTTAATAATATTTTAGTTAGATTTAATTACTGGTGATATCTTTATACAAAATTTTGAATAAATACGTTTATATAAATATATAGTTGAACGTGTTTTTATTGTGTATAACGCACAAATCTGTACGGGCGGTATTCATAGGATTAACATTGACTTTTTTTAATTCTCTTTTTATATGGTAATATTGAAATAATATCATTAATTCGCATAGACGATTTAAATTGTTGTTTTAATGTTCATGTTTTGAAATAATTGATATTCTCAATTAATTGCTGGAAAATTATGGCGGTAATTAAATTTCGAGAGGATCTTCTAACAGCGCTGCTAATTTAGTCATTGACGCCTTTAGGAGTCTCAGTGTAGGGTTCGTTACAAGTGTTGGAGCTTAGTTCCAACTAGTGCTCAAAGGGCATAAATATCCATGGGAAAGCCAAGTCTCGGGATTAATGCGACAACGTCTGGAGAGGGAATAAACAAAATCCGTGACAATCTTTGCTAGAAATCGCTTTAAAATCTTGGCACGTATTTTGTTTTGCAAAAAAAAAAGTGTCAAAACAAATATCCAAGTGTTCGCGGCAAAGGCTTTGTTTGGCCGGAGAATGAGACAATGGGGCAGAAGAAAAACTCACAAAAAAGGGGAAGATTTTTCCTAGGGCTTAATTCGGAGGCTGTCACTACGCTCGCGGACAGACGGAGAGCATTGTCCCGGAGTCTGGGACCAGATTAAAACCGGACCTATCTGATCAAACCTAGATGAGATGCCTTCTTTAACAAAGTCAGCCTTAAAATAACGGCATGTAACGTGTTTTGTTTCAACGTCACAAAAAAGTTGAGGACCCCAATTGGTCAGGCAGAGACAGGAAATCGATCGAGATAATTGAGCAAAAAATAAGAACGATCCTCCAACAGTATATAAAACGAGGAAAAAAGACGCACTCAAACATATAAACCGATATAACGGCTTCGTTCGTATCATTTTATTAAGATGCATGTTCAGGCTTTTGTTCAATTTGGCAAAGTTACAAATCAAATAGCTCTTATTGAGAACATCCACATCGACTGCTATCAAGCTTGGTTACTTTGATGATGCATTGCTTCAATTTTCTTTTATCCATCTACATAAAATATACACAAGGAATACGCATTTGGAATACTGATGCAAAAAAAAAACTTCCAGACTCTCATTCATCTCAATAGCCATCTTCCCAAAAAAAATATCCAAAATGCAACACGGTTGGTAGTGCATGCCAAGCACTTTTTGGCGAAACACTTGTTATATCTCCCCTCTAAACGTTTCCATTTAGAATATTGAATTTCCTACAATGTTCATATTTATCCAAGCCAAAAGCACTCTCTGGATTGAGTATTTAGCCATGGAAAAAATGTTTATTATACGAGCTATTGAGCATGCGACATGTACTGGCGAACCCCAAACTACCCCTAACCGGGGGCATCAATCTTCCAAATCAGCAAACAAGTGCCCGCACTTCCCGTTGCATCAAATATGCATTCAATCCGTGCGTTGGACGGGAGCTAAGTCTTTAGATTGTTTCGAAACGCTTTTCCCACAAGCTATATAAATTTAACCAGCGATACTCCAAGTTTTATCGCGGGCGAAAGTAAGCCAACTTTGAATTTATGCGAAACTCGAAACGATAATGATGAAGCTGAAGTTTGCCGAGCGAATTTCAGACGAAGTGTAAAACCGCATCCAGTGCTATAGATAATATATAATAATGAAAGCTTTTGCATTAATAAAATATATGGCTTGACTGAGCTTAAAGCTCCGAGCTTATGGAGTCATGTCTGCTAAACTTGTGTCATCATTCAATGCGAATGAAACTTTAAGCCCAAACTGAAATTTATTGAATCGACTAGCAAAAAGGATTAGTTCTTACTCATGGATCTATTTTTATTGATTTTTATGAGGGCGTTTCTCAGTGAGCTGTGCGAATTTGCTCTCCCAGGCCAATATTGTATGAAAACGTATACATTATTATATATTTCGTAATTGAATTTGAAAGATTAAATTAAAATAAATTAACCTTATTATATCAAAAACGTTTTTATAATGCTCAAAAACAGTTCCCTGGTGTGTCATCCATGCGATACGGTTGCTTTATATTAGGTTAATTAAAACAATAACATTGGGAATCAATCAAATAGTTTATTTACACAATCAATTCGGCACAAATCTGTTATTTATTTTAATTAATTATTTTGACGTTATTTCAATATCACGTCGCTTCACGACGCTCTGATCTTTTGCAAATATCATTTATTACACACAGTCCAAGGACATCAGAAATCAACCACTAAGAACTGCTTTCAAAAATATTTTATATCACGTAAATAATTCATGTTTTTAAGCAGAAAATTAGCTTCAAGTGCTTTTGTGCTCTTAAAAAAATTCATTGAATAAACGAGTAGAGTTGTTTGTTCAAGTTGAAGGTCGATCCGATTTTCGCAAAAAACGAATTGCGCATAAAAATCCAATAAAACGCCACAACAAATCACTGTTTAGCATCAAATTACTCCAGTTTCGTGACCATTGACTATTGAGATCCCACTTACATAACTTTTTTCGACCAAGAACGACCTTAAAACAAACTATCAAGCTTCTAATAGAACAATACAGTCCGCTATTAATAAGGCATAACCGGGATGTCTACTGGCGTTGAAAAAACGCTCGAAAACGAAACATCCTCCTGTAGCGCTTTCAGACATGAAAAAATTAGTCATGGAGGGTTGCGTGACTGCAGAGACACGGACTAAGGGTGCTAAATGTGATTTATAATTAGAAACGTCGGAAACGACAATAGGCTCGAAAAAGTGATTCCTTCCGCTATCCGATTCTTGCTATTTTTCAACATAATTTGCGACGTTGTAAAATAATTCCAAAACCGTTTTACACTTTGAGATATAATTAGAAATGGGGGCTACTTTTAAAGCAAGGATATATTCGTTTACGTAGAAGGAATTCGCCGAAGGGGCAAGCAGATTGAGAGCAATCGAAGAAGATCCTAGCGATATCATTGCGGACAAGTCCTTCGAAGATGAATAACTCTGCGGTTTGACGATGGGGTTCATCGAGGGTCCAAGGGAGATGTTATCCCACATATCACTCCTTTTCCACTTGCTTTATCCTGTCGAATTGTTTGGGGTACATGAAAAGACTCACTCTATGATTGCCACTTACTGGAGTGGCCCATACTTATAAAGTGTCCCTAGGATGGCGATAAATTTTCCTAGATATATAAGAGGGTCTCATCAAAAAACATCAATATGATATCTATAAGCACGCATATTATATACAGTAGTTTTAACACATCTATTTGTTTTTGAAGAATAATTGTGTGTGAAGAAGAAAAGATGATGCATAAGTTCTTAACCTTTTTTAACAATTGGAATTGAAACTCATTTTAAAAACCTAATTTTCGAACAATCAACACATTTTCGAACTTGTTTTTTGAAAAAATATGCTGAAGAAAATGTGCTGAAAAAGTTTTGTATTTATTAATCAGAATATAACCTGATAACTTGAATATTCCATTCAATTTTATTAGCATCGTCTGGTTTCAATATTTAATGACTCCTTTCGAATTCCATCAAACTCATAAATGCACTTTTATGATATTATATCAAAATGACCTTTCAAGTGATTGTTACCAGTTGATTTTGTTTAATCGTGATCTTTTAAGCATGAAATAAAATGCAAACTATTAATTGCAGAACTATTTTGTATCTGAAATTTGATGCGTTTGCTATATTTTAGCATGAATAATATGCAATTAGGAAGATTAATTTATCAGAATGCATTCTTCACTTAAAAAATAAATAGAAAATAATAGTTAGATCATGCATTTTGCCAATAGAGATAAGTTTGTATAAATGGTTTAAAACTTATGCACCACCCTAATATCAAATCATATTTTTTCATATGGAATTTTCGAATGAGTTCACCTATTTTCGTCGGACATTTTTATTAAATTCTAACCAATATCATCAATTTCGAGTAAAGGTTAAGATAATCTTATTTTCTTAAATATTTCTTTTGGTTATCTTTTTAAAAAAAATCTGTTGCAAACAGACAAACGCTTCCAAAACAGTATTGCCTCATGGTTGTTGCTTAATTAAAAGACCAAAAGGTCTAAGAGATCCCAACTGCGAGACTCTGGTGACGAGACGTCTCTTCCGCATGGTATAAAATATTAGGATGTCCCATAAGTCTCTTTCGCAAATGAACACAGATCTAATCATAGCCATGGTTGAAGAAATTCCACGAACATCCATCCATAATCATATGATAAAATGAGGCTACATCAATCGTTCAGATTTGTGGCTTCCTCATGAACTGACTGACTCAAATAAACTTCAGCGTATTTCAACATGCGATCTTCTTCTCCAACGACATAATAGCCAACCTTTTTTGAAGAGACTTGTCACTGGAGATGAAAGTTGGATACTCTATGAGAATATCCAAGGTAAACGGTCTCGGACCAAGGGTACAGAAGCTTTAACTGTAGCTAAATCTGGCCTACATCCAAAAAAAGTTTTGCTATGCATTTGGTGGGATTGGAAGGGGGTAGTTTATTATGAGCTACTTCAGCAAGGTGAAATGATCAATTCAACAAAATATTGTTTCCAACTAGACAATCTAAAGGATGCAATTACCAAAAAACGGCCAGAATTAGCGAACAGCCGAGGTGTGTCTCGAGATGTGTCTTTGCTCGTCAGAAATAAATTATTATCATTTGACTGGGAGGTTTTACCTCATCCTCCATACTCTCCGGACATTGCCCCTTCAGATTATTATTTATTTCTTTCATTGAAAAATTCTTTACGTTGTAAAAATTTTAATTTAAAAAATGATGTAAAAATGTACCTTGATTAATATTTTGCCAATAAACTTGGGAAATTTTGGCAAGAAGGCATTATGAGGCTTCCAAATAGATGGAGAAGGGTAATAGAAGAGAATGGATCATATATTATTCAATAAATTTTGATGTAATACAAATTATTGTTTATTTTTTTCTTAATATAAAAACGAAAGAAACTTATGGGACACCCTAATACTTATATAAGTATAGTAATTTTTAAACTTTCCCTTTGTTTCAAATGAAATAACAAATTATGCTTGCAATTTGCTTGTAGGTTCTTAAACATAATTAATTCAATTTTTGTAAATTATGAAGGGGGGAGCGTTAAATATACAATTTATGTTAATAAATCCATATAATATTATTTATATATTCAGCATTTCGTCAATAGTCGTCAGATTGCGAAATGATGTCACAAATTAGACACAGCATGATCTATGCACTCCTTTTCATTTTAATTGTAGCCGTTTTTCTTTCCCGGTTCGTTAAGCCTAAACAGAAAAGTAGGGGTGCATGACCAGCTACACAAGAGACGAAATGCGTAAGCAACCCTTAGGCCTCCCCCAATGCCGTTGAAACGGCACCGAGACCGGAAGAGCCATAAATAAGGCACAGACTTGCGTGGGGTGGGCCATCGGCTCTCATACAATATAAAAGGGTTGGATTAATCATTCACGAGAAACGCTACGGAATTCTTGTAATCACATGACACGTCTGCATAATATTTCACTGCAATACGCATATTTGTATAATCCGAGTCTGAAATTTCCACGTAAACGCTGAAAAGTAAAAGACAAAATGCAGTGCTATTTACGGGCAGCGGAGGGCGATAACGGACACGCACCTCCGCTGAAAATGGGGTATTAAAACGCCATTTGTATTAGGGAAAGCCTCCGAAATTAGATAAACAGTGCAGTTAAGATATTAACATCACGAAACTTGTCCGAAATAATCCCTTGACGTGTTCATTCCTGGACGCTATCCGTCATATTGACGCTCCGGCGCCGAATGAAATATTTAAAATGGGGTGAAAAATTTTGTGATGTTCCCAATGCTTTAATTATTAAGTAGGGTCAAATTTGCTACGAGTCATGTTGAAGAATCGGTATAAATACAAGAGTTCGTCGAGACATGGGGTTGACAATCGACGAACGGAATATATTAAATTTTTTATTAACATCATGCAGACAGGGGGATGTTATCCCCACACTAATTTGAGCATTTTAAAGAACTAACTTCAAGACTTTTTTGTCTGATAGTTAATTCACATTGGATCAAATTAACTAAATGATATTTTATGAAAAACTTGTTTTTATTAACAGTGGACGTTTTCAATGACTTTGGAAAAAAATGGTTATCATTATGTGATACAATACTTTTATTTGAAAGGTCTATTCTGGGGAAGTTTGCTTCTTCGTTTATAACAGGAAAATATTAGGTGGCAGAGTTCAAACGAGGCCGTACGAGCTGTCAAGAACCAACCAAACCAAATAAGATGACCACGCAAGTAATAATTAAGAAAATCCACAAATTGGTATTGGATAACCGTCAACTGAAAGTGTGCAAGCTATCAAACATAGTGTGCATTTCAAAAGTGCTGTACATTGCATATTGACTGAAAATTTGGACATGAGAAAGCTATGCGCAAGATGGGTGCCGCGTTTGCTCACAATGAAACAAAATCAGCGTCGTGAGGATGTTTCAATCTCGTAGTTGGCGATGTATCAAAGCAATAAATCCGATTCTTGCGTATAATCATGCTCATAATCACCCCCCTCGGATTGTTTTATCAAACTTGAAAAAATGGTACGGTGATAAAATATTTGTTAACATTGAAGAGTTGGAGTCGGCGGTTGATGGCTATTTTGAATTGAATCTATTCAAAATCGCTGAGAAAAGTATATCGTACTAAAAGAAATATTGATAAATAAAGATTATTTTTAATTGTTTTCTTTATTAGGTTGGATACTTCTGGGACTAACCTCGTATGTTCGTTGTCCATTTCACAATTTGATCGAAAAAAATGATTAGAATTTTTTTCAAGATGTTGCTTTATATTAATATGTTCAAGATCAAGTAATCCAACTGTGATATTTCAGATAAAAGAAAAATATCAAAAGAAATAAAAGTCAGCTGGTCTCTTGAGGGATCCGTTCATGGATGCTGAAGATGCTCTGTGGATATGTCCGGGTATGGCGTCCGATTGCGAGGCGCTATTTCGTTGTATCAGCGGTCCAAAGTTTGGACCGGTTGGACACGGAAACTTTGTGGCCATTCCCTCCAACTTTAAGGCTTTCCGAAATAAATTTTGGGAAAAATGGAGGAGTAGAGCTCGCGTCCGGCGTCCAGTAGACTCAGCAGGCTCACACCTTCTTAAAAAATTCCAAAAAAATTCATTTAAAAAAATATTGATTTCTTTATTAATTTTTTTATAAATATTATGATAATTTGAATTTGAATTTGCTTTAAATTCCAAATGATTGAATACTAAAGAATCATAAAAAAGATTTAATTGCGCAAATCATTCATATTTCTTCAATAAATTGGTATACATATAAAAAATATGTGCATAATTCATAAATTTCATCTTCGTGTGAGGGTGGACAAAATCATTTGGGGGAAGCAAAAAATCAAATTCCAATTGATTCCGACATTTTTATGACATTTTGCAATTTTATGGCACCTCAATAAAGTGGTGATTGACTATTTATTCAGTAAAAATTTATTCGCACCAAACGATCCTTCGTCTCCATACAGCCTTCGAGACATCTCGTCTGTGATTTTCGACAACATTTTTTTTATTAAAGATTCTGCTCAAATATGCAAGCCCTTGGGTTGTCGACAAATATGTATATAGGCATTGAAAATTACACGGCATTACTATTGCCGATTTCCTCGCGGTCTGGGTGGTTCTTGTACGTACATGATATCAATTATGTTTTTTTTCGTCGCGAAAACAGAAATAATTCGAGCGTTATGTCTGAAATGCCTGAAACCGCAATACAAAATCCGATATTTCATGCCGAGCATAAAATTCTTTGTCTCCCTGCTAAATGTATGAGTCATAGAAAAGCGTCATACAAATAAGATAGAGCCTCCCTTTCCGAGACGGAGATGCCATGTTTGCTATGCCGATTAATTTTTTTGGCAAGAATTCAAATCATTTGCTCCAGACAATGTTATGGGTTCGCAGACGAAGAAATTGATTCATTCCATAAATCACTGAGCTTAATACGTCTTCTTCCAGCATGTATAAAGTGGCGAAAATCTGAATAATTCTACATATGCTAAATCGAATATTTTTTATTAAATTCCGCAGCTCTATTGCGTATAATTCGCGATTTCGAGACATCTGATAAATTGCTATGAAAAGAATGATGAAACATTTTTTTATCTTCAAATTGATCCAAATTACAATGAACGTGCGTCATCCATATCATTCAATTACATACTTATTAAATTGAAATGATCTGAAAATATTACTATATTTATTGATCAATTTTACAAGAAGTCCTAGAATTCATCGGACATTTATTTGCTCGTTTTTCCTACATTTTTGCACGATTTCGCCGCGAAAGTGTGTAGAAAACACAGATATTTCATGGCCCCAATAAAATATTTCTAAGAAAAAAATATGAGCATCGTTAGCGTCATCATATGCTGATATTTGTACTATAAAAATGATAAAAGCACGCTAAACCACTGTGCTGAAAATACGCTATGGCGAACATTTTTCTATTTAGCGGATTATCCCTAGATTTATTTCTAATCCGCCAATAATGGCGAAAAAGATAGAAACTCCTAGAGTGTCAGACGATTCCATTGTCGGCAGGTTGAACTCTCGGTTTATCAGCAAATCCATATCAAACAGATTATTCTTCAGGCCGCATTATTTAGCATTAATACCAGGACACGTGCTGGCCTCCCCGACCCGTGTTCCTGATATAAATAAGGGTCGGATGTCGAGGCGACATAGGCAGGATGTTAGGAAACATGTGTTTTTTTTATTAGCACTGAAATTCCAAA
This sequence comes from Stenopsyche tienmushanensis, assembly GCA_008973525.1. Classification (NCBI taxonomy): domain Eukaryota; kingdom Metazoa; phylum Arthropoda; class Insecta; order Trichoptera; family Stenopsychidae; genus Stenopsyche; species Stenopsyche tienmushanensis. The sequence continues at coordinate 248,489 of WACJ01000267.1, forward strand.
GGATTAAAGAGAAAAATGTCTTATTTAAACGCGCAATGACACAACGCCACACGTACAATTTTGCATTTAAAAAAATCCTCCCTTATATTTTTAGCAGCATGGAGATCGCAGAAACCATTAATTATTAATATGAATAAAAGATATTATGATTAGAAACAATATGAATGAGTCAAATCATACATACAAATGCATTATTTTGTCACAAAAACACACATGTGTGTTGTTTATTTTTACGCAAAAAAATTAACGAATATTGTGTGTTATCAACAGTGTAAGGGTTCATTTATTGATATACAAGAATGACTCACGCTGCGCGGTCTTGAAAAAAATTTGTGGGAACGTTAAGCGGTGCATATATGAATGTAGCATCTACATTTACGTTTACTTAAATTTAGCTCACTTGTCAGAAGATTCATTTATCTATACTTGAAGAAGATATTTTCGTGGTGAATAAGAAGGTGTTTACAGAAAACATAAAAAGATTTATTTTGATCAATATTTGACCAAAAAATGTTTGTTTGTTTGAAATATTAAGTCACAAGAATTGGAATGGGGTCCACAAAAATTTTTTTTTCAAAAGAGGCGTCTGCAAAAAAAATTGCTCAAGAAGGACTACATAAGTTTAAGGACCGCTGAATATTATATGTTTATAATGTGGAGCAGGAGTGCTCTTAGCCGCTCCCCGCTCCCACGTGTTCTCCGAGATGGCCACGCTCGCACGCGGGTTCATTCTGCTATCGGATCGTGATGGAACCTTGGGGTGTGATGGAGATGATCGGATATGAATAGAAATACTCTTGTTTTAACCGTCATTTTATTACGATGAGAGAGAGCGATCTAGCCGTGAGAAGGACGTCTTTCCGCTATTATAAATTAAATATCAAATTATACCTATAACACCGTGATTTGAACTTGCAGTACTCATATGTGCTTGTAAGATTATTATTATATATCCATTTTCAGTCTATATAGTGGAATTTGATCTGCATAAGTTCAGTCTCGTTGTTTAATAGCCACGTCTTATATTTGTGCATTAGCATTATATTCAGTAATCGGCTGACTAGTAAGTTGGTACGGGCGATGGCATATGTTAAGACTGATGCTCCGCTTCCATATCCTAGTGTATCTAATTTTATTATCATACCCTAATTTAAATTGAATTATAATATGTATATTATTGTAATAACTATCATTATGCTAATTTAGTTTTCCATAACACAATAACCAAAAAAACTGATGAACAAAAAAATAGAATGACATTAAATCGTCCACAGTTGTTCCCTAATATAAAAGGGAGAGTCAATCAACCGACTCATCAGGGGTAAAATCTCAGCCTTTCAACCCCATTCGAGATTTGTAACCGCAATCATTTAATTTGTTCAATCTAAATTGGGATTCAGCACCCTATTAATATGAAAATTCGAAAATGTTTAACATAATACGATTGGAAGACACGATAAATTTTCTTGTATTGTAATGAAATTGTTATTGTGAAAATTTAGACATTTAATATTATAAAAACATCAAAGATTTTAGCCATGCATTATTTATTTTATGTTATATTTTTAGCAATGGGGCTTTTATGCAACATGTTTGTGTCACTTCGAATCCAGTATCAATGGAGACGGCAGCGAAGGATGAATCTAATGATTGACGCTTCGTCGTACATGTCCATGACTTCCTAATTGGACCTCGTTTCTTACAAACGGTCTAACTTTAGCGTATGCATTTCGTTACTATTTAGTTTTAACGCAAAGCGTCCAAGGAATAAGCCACTGTTTCTTTGCGTTCAATACCCTTCTGTCTGTGAGAGAGACATCAATAAGCTTTATCCACCGAGACTTTACGACTTAAAAGCTCGAACTGGATTATACTTAAGCGCATTAAAAAATCATCAAAAAGCGCTTGAGCACTAGGTAAGAGCAGGTGTTATCGCAAAATCAAACATTGATTTTTAAAACGGCTCATTTGTCGGGTGGATTGGTGGTGTAAGCCCACTCGGGCGAGCTTTTAAAATTCGCATAAAGTTTGTTTATCCATGGGATCGATGGGGGCTTAAAGATGAGAATGAGGGTTGCGGTGGAAGCCTGAGAGCCAAGGACAGACCGAACGTGATTATTCATAGGATGTGCGGTTTTACGACTTTTACTACAACATCGCGCAAACACGCGTCTCAACTTTATATTTGATTTAATACCGGAGTACTAAAACGCCTTTCGTAATTTAACCACATTACTGCCAAAGATGCGGACTTCGTTCAAACTTCCCGCCGAAAGAAATGATTATTGTCGTCTCTCAGAGGCTGAAAGGTCATAAAGTGGCCTGTAAAATTATTTATATTGAATCAAGGAATGGGGTCAATTTTGGTCCTGCGTCTTAACCTACACATTTATTAAGCTGAAGGGCAAACTTGGGCTTGCTACATTTTCAATATGAAAAATGACCATATTTATAATTTAGAACTTGAAATGATATTCATGAATTTATTCAGTCTTGTCGGATTAATTCAATTTAATAATTGAATCTTAGATAGTCACGATTGAACCACATATTCTAATTATTAACACATTCTGGTGCGCTTGCTTGAAAATGCGCATTTTGCATTTTAGGCTATTGGCACACGAAAAATAATATTGAATGCATATTTTTCCATTTTCGTCGAAATATGGTGTTATAAAATTCAAAATTTTGCAACATTATTAATTTCTTCAATTTTTTCTTCGATCGCAAAATATATATTTTATAATCCACATAAGGATTAATATCAAATATATCAATATTATTTACGATAGTTTTCTAAAAAGTAAGATAACAAGGGCGACTAAGTTCTAACATTCAATTTTTTAGTTCCGCATGTTTATCGACCATTTTGTTCAGTCACAGTAAATTCTTCCGATGCAGAAGTCGTCGCGCGCTCCCATGACCTCCCGCTCCCACCGTGAATATTCATCGGAAGCTCATAGAAGTTTATGGTAGTGATGTGATGAGTCGACAACATATCACGAAATGGTTTAACTTGTTAAGGAAAAAGCCGTGCTGATACTCACGATGGGACAAGAAGTAGGAGGCCATCAGTTATTCCTGATAAACTTGAGCAAAAAACTATAGAACAAGACATTTCTCTAAGTCTTCTTTGATGTTATTGTATCGGAAAAACTTTTTTCCAATAAGTTGTGTACGAGATGGATACCCAGAATGCTCACACCGGAGCATCGTTACAATTAAAATCAATTTTTAGATTGTTTTGCACAGAAAAGAGAAGCTTTTCTTGATTCTTTCGCAACAGGAGATAAGACGCGGGTATATTACTACACTCTAGAATCCAAAATGAATCCAAAAAGAGCTGATGGTGAAGTCTATGACACTTACTTACTTAAGGTGGCTCCTACAGCCTTATAAGAGAGTCCCAGTCTATGACACTGGCGTACAAAAGCTGATGCTCCAACTTCAGAAATGTCTCGAGCTTGACGACGATAACGTTGAAAAATAGTTTAATATATTTGTGAAGTATCCTGCGAATTTCAATTCAATTCGAATTTTCAAATGCAAACATATTTCAATCCTACATAAATATTGTAACCTTATTTTCTGGATGGCTGACTGCACCATAGGTATACCATAGGCATTCTGCATCATAATCACCGATGTTTATATATGTTATATTTATGCAATTATATTTACGTTATTTATTTTCAATATTTCTGCTAGTTTAAGAATCATACCGATTTTTACAAGAAAAATATTATTTTGCAAAATCTTAAAAACTCGTGTGGGCTGGAATGTGTTAATACATTTCATATCAATAATAGTTAATATGTATTTTTTTGAGGTGGCTTTTAGCAATCCCATTTATGGGACCGTTATCAACCATTTTGACATGGTTTTTCATGGCATATATATGTTTTTAAAAATGTGATCGCCAGTCACATCTCTTGTAGAATTCGAACCCATGATTGTTATACATAACTTTGAAATACATACAAGGTTAAAATACCTCATTCAATATTCTTATATTCTGATTAAGTGTTTAAATAATGTAAATCAGGAACGTTACAGTCTATCAAATTTTTAACGTTGTGAACATTAATACAATTTTTGAACGCTGAATAACTGTAAATAACAGCATTAAATAAAAATCTACAAAGCTGTTTTTTGGTCTACAAGTAGTTTACATTAATTATTATTAAATAAATGTCATCTACTTTCGATACAAGGTGGCTAAGGCTTCGGTAGACATGACTGAAGTTATATCCCGGGAATTTGATTAAAGTGCAACTCTCAAAGCATTTAAGCATTGAATATTTATTATAAGCAAATACAACATAATTTCAGTCTTGTATCATAGGTATACATTTATATAATATTTATTTACAGGTATAAAAGTCATGTGAACAGCATATTAAAATATTTTTTAATAAAGCTACTTGCTCTTCATACACCATAACTGCCATCAAAATTATTTTTTTATTGGTACTTTCTAAAACTTGAAGGGGATGAAAGATACTAGGTGGATTAAGACCAAAAAGAGATTTTATCTAATTTGAATAAAAAATGCACCGTGTAAAAGTTTTCACCGCCCCGAAACGCACATAAGGATTTCATTTGGAGAATGAACTCGTACCATAAAAATATAAATACATTTATGTAAATATATTCAAAAAGGAGCCGACGAAAGTGAAAGTAATCAGATACTTCTCGTTACCAGGAAGTGCCTGTCGCGCCATTCGTAGGGTGCAGCCGAACCACTAATGGGAAAACTATGGGGAGCATTTAAACTAACGCCATTTTTCTACGTGGAAAGCGGAAGTTGCATTAAATCCCCCGCTTAAGGGAAACGCATCCCTCTAATGCAGCCAAGCTAAATGCATTTACATGTTAGCTGGGGGAGAGAAGAAGACGAAATTGACGCACCCACTGGAAAAATGCCGCCGCCTAAAAAAATGCGCCGCTTTCACAAATACTGAAAAAGCGATGGCGTGCCAGACCATGGTCGATATTCTAATATCCATGGCTCCTAAATGGTTTCATCACGCCAACTCCTGTCTGCACTGTTTATGGTATAATGAATGATCCTTCAATTTTTGTTGGACGTCTTAATATCAAATTTTTGACGATCGGCATTCATTACATTGGTATGCTCAATATTACTGAAGGGGAAAATTCAACCCTGAATATTTTAGAATTTAAAACCCCTAATTATGGAGAAAATAATTAATATTCTACTGAACAAATTGCCCAATCGATTAGCAAATACATAAATATTAATGCGAATATACAAAGTTGATTATAAATAATAAATTTGTTAACTTCTCTGTCATCATGCTAAAAATCACCCGCGCGCTACCATGATATGTATTTGGTACACCATACGGAATTCCAAACCCCGTATGTATTATATTTCATATCAATATTCCCATTATTAGAGTCGAGTTATTGTAAATATATCATGGATAAGGAAAGATCATAAAACTTGATTTTAGACTACAATATTATTAAATAAGATTAAATATATAATAGAACATCACATGATATCCTTGATTAATAAATAAGCATATTTAGAAGGAGTTATCAAAGTAAAGCTGGTACAACATGGTGCACATTATGGGATTGCAGTTCGGTCAAATTATTTCAACATTTTATGATTTTGATGATTTTTGATTTGTGGTTGTGTTGATCTTTTTTTCTCAAGCCTTTCAAATGTCAAATTGGCTCGGCATTCTTCCCTTATTTTTTATTTTAATCATCGGTATTAAAAGGGTTAAATATAGCAAGATATAAAGCATGTCTCAGATAATACATGGTTTTAACCCATTAATAAGTAATCGCGCATAAGTGCGTTCGGATTCAAATTAAGCAGAAAGAGCATTCTCGCACATTGAGTTTGGAAATTAGTGAATCGGAGGTAAAGTGCAGTAAAGGTACCCCTACACGTCTAAATATTTTGAAAAGCGATCTATAGCGCTTTATTTTCAATGCCTTGATCAATTATCGATAAATGACGACGAAATGAATATTACAATTATAATAGAATTTGTCAGTTTTTGCTTGAAAACCATTAGATATTATTTTTTCTTGGATCGTCAGTGGTCTTCTTAGAATCATAATAAATAGTGGAAAACCACATATATTAATTATATACTTGAAATTCAGCTTGATAACAAAAGTGATTCTATTTGAAACGCTATTGTATCGATTGTATCGATCGACTCAGATTTATCGATTTCAAGCTTCAACAAATGCATTTTTTTGTTACTAAAATTGAAGACACGCGTGTGTATTGTTGCAATTAATGTGTGTAATGAGCGAATATTATATGCTATCGACAGTGTAAAGGTTCATTTATTGATATACAAGCTTCACTCACGCTGCGCAGTCCTAAGAGAAAAGTGGATTTGTGTGGACGACATTTTTTTTTAAATTTAAGTTCACACAAACCATCCGATTTACATGTTTACATATATTGTAAATTTATTTGATATAACCTAGTATTTGAAATTATTAATGAAATAGAAGGGTGAATGAACAGTGCTAGTTAAAAACAAGCACAACTGCTTTAGTTTAGATATGTTAACCATCGAACTGCGAGACTTTAGAGACGAGCCTTTTTTTCGAGCATGGCTATGCCCAGGTAAACATAACTAATTTATTCTACATATTTATATTGATTAAATCGAATAGTTCTACAGGCTTGTAATTGGATGGTTTTTTATCTAAATTCTCATTGATTTAACAACATTATTCTTAACCCTTTATCTGCTACGGTACTTTGATTAACGGACATTTGTTTGCTATCCTCCCCTCTTGTTTAATCGCACTAACGTATAAGCAAGATACTATATAAGCATAATTGTCTTTTGATTAAAAATGTATAATTTATTTAATTAATTAAAAAATGTATAACTTATTGCAGAATAAACAACGAAGTGTCTAATCTGCAATAAGCTCCATCAGATTAATAATTTTTGCATGAAAGCATCCAAACTTTTCAATGGAAAATATTACCGAATATTATAATAGTATAATACTGTAGTTTAATGCGGAACGATCAATATATCAGAGTATGATTCATGAAAAAGTCTTTTAATCCATTAGCGTGGTGCTCTTTTCGCTAATTATTATTGAGGTCTTACATAGAATTTAATTAAACGTGGAGGAAGACCCGGGCACGATATATATCGGCATGGAATTTTTCTTTAATTATCATACTTTGAGTACTTTTGAGATTCTGCCGAAGCCAGATTTCTCTGGGAAATTTTCTACCTACATATTTATGCTTAAACAGGAAGAAATTCCGCGGAAATTCAATTAAGTGGGGTCGATGCCAATTCCGGAACGGCGTCTGCAAAGTTCTTTAAAATCGAATAGAAGCAGTTGTGATCTATAGGGGAGGAACGTTTGTCTTTCAACGTCTATACGAGTTACCCCAATTATTTCCTTGGCTAACTGTAAATAATAGCAATGCTCCACGATCTCTCGCGGTTAACTAAAAACGTACCTTGTTGAGCAACGTGTCTACAACTCGACTAACTACCACGAACGTTGTGCAATGGAACACATCAATAAATCTATTTTTATTTACAAATTTAATACCAAATGTGTATTTCATATATGCCGTTTGCAAAGGTATCCGATACAATGTTTCCAGCTGTCCTTCCGCAACAAAACAAGCCCTTGAATTTTTGGAGCTCTCCCATTGCAAACGACCCTCTTGGAACCGTCCTAAAAATAGACCCTTAACCCGCAACCAGGAGTGGTCAATCTTTCACGAACAACACGTTGTAATGCAATCGCCAGAATCGTAAATGAGCTAAGGACTAAATGGACTGGAAAGACTTGGTATAAATAAGCATCTTGCGCTTTGGCCTACGTCCAAATCGCCAATTGACCATTTGAGAAGCGATTTTCAACTGTGTGGCTCTTGATGAAAATATACTACATATAAAAAAATCTCTTTGTTGTCTATGTTAAGAATAATTCTGGTAGTATTTAAATACCTGTGTTATTCGTTTACAAATCCTCTTAATATGCATCTTCACTATGGATCATGAAAATTAATAGTTATGAATTGCCGAATAACAGCTAATCTTATCAATTATATCTCTTCTTATTCATTAAATGAAGTGGACGCTATAGGAGGGTAGACTGTATTCCTACAAAGCTATTTTTTTCTTATTGTGTTGCTTTGATATTGTAAGTAAATAAAACGGCAGTCTACCGTGATGATGCTATTTCTGACATCTATAACAATTGTTGAAACCTGCAAATAAATATTACATAAATGTATATCTATATTGCAACTTTAGCCACGTTTACCAAAACCTTAGCCACCTTGCATCGAAATTAGATGATGTTTATTTATCAATAGTTAATGTAAACTGCTTGTAGACAAAAAAAAACAGCTTTGTAGATTTTAGTTTAATGCCGGTATGTACAACAATTCAGGTTTATAAAATTGTTATTAATGTCCGCAACCTCTAATGCTTAGTAGACTGTAACTTTCTTGTTTTATGTTTTTATACATGAAACCATTACACGCCAAATAAAATATATGCACATTACAAAACGTTTCAAGGAGAAGTTTTCCAAGAATTTCGATTCGATAAGAAATTCAGACAATTTTAAAAACTGAGCAGCTTTTTTCGGGATATAGTGAAAAACTGTTTAAGAAGATCTTTTTAAATATACTCCTTGTAAATTAGAAAGGGTATTCTGGATTACAAGGATTACCTACACTCTTTTCTTCGCTAAGTCCTATAATACAATCTTCGTATATTTTTTTACAAGAACGTCATTATGGCGTCCTCGGATGGAAACGTTGGCGTTTGCATTAGACCAGCCCGGGATCAGTCCCGAATTTCCCGATTTCTCGACAACTTATTTATTTCCGTCGCTGCAGATGAATACTTATATACTATAATACTTTGATGTGATACGTAATTATATCACGGAGGAATACAAAAATTCTAAACCCCGTGTCTATTATATTTCATATCGATATCCGCATTATTAGAGTCGAGGTGTAGTAAATACATCACCGATAGGGAAAGGTTAATAAAACAATTTATAAAACATTCATGATCACCTAAAACTATCCGGGATCCCGGGATTGGATTTCCTAGTCTAAAGAGGATCCCAAGGAATGCATTAGGTTACAATATGTTAATCAAAACACACGATTTAATACGTATTTTCTACAAATCTTATAAATAATGCATATAATTATATACATTTTCTCGACCAAAGCCTAATGCATTTATGCTTCACCTTGTGATCGTTAGAATACATCAATTTTTCAGTAAATATCGAAAATTCCATGAATGTTTCATGCTTATCAAATGACCACGAAGCGGCTGTATTATAGGCGATTTGTATAATTCATGCTCTATAGTGACACTTAATCACAGAATGTACAAAGCTGAGCATAAATACGATGAACGACTGTTTATTTGGGTAGTCCGAAATGTATTTGTGGTGAAATAAGGGGGTTAGAAGGTCGCGTTGATACATAATTAATTTGCCGTTCATGCATTTTACATATTTTCCACAGCGATTACAATAGCATAACAATGGGTCCGGATTAGGCTGGTTATGTTTTTATTGAAAAGTTGGCCTAGTTCTTTCCCACTGACATAAACATTTTTTTTTATTGCATACCGTCCAATCGATCACACACACGTGCGTTACCTGCGTTACGCAAACCATAGCCTGAGTACTTCTGCCTCCTGCGCCCTTCTCAACCCTTCCGCCTGCGGACAACCTACTAAATCATTGAATAAAACCCCGACCTTTTTGCTTCTTACGTCGAAGATCGGACAATTTTTTTTTTATTATTTCTATTACCGGGTGGTGTTAAAAACGATCATATTTTAGAATAACAAGTCCCCCATCTTAAAGGGTGAGTGTAGTCCCCACTTTGTAGGTGGTTTATCATAATAAAATAAAAGGGAGGCTAGATTTATGACTTGGTGCAGTTATGATGTGCAATTTCTTTGCTGAAAAGTTGAGATGTAACCAACGTTTAATGGTTGTGATTTATAAATATCCTTGTAGACTGAGGATGAGTCAGATCGAATCCAGCCTTGGTGACGTCACCGTCTAGTCTTCCTAGTCCTCCAGCTCGGGAACGATCATATTTCTTCGGATTGTCGAAATGGGGTGAGTGGGCAGACTAGAACTCCATAGACTACCTGACTGAACTACCGTAAAAGTTGTTCAGAACTCGAGGGCGAAGCATTTTAGCTCTTGGATCGCGATTTCTCAATCTTGTGAACCTCTCGAATTTAGTGGCTAGATTACAGAACCTCCCCATGTAAACGTAAGCCAATAAATAACCTTGACTCGAATATCTCTCATGATTCTAAATAATGACTTCCATCTGTTAAAACACAGGTGCTAGGATGATTTACAGAAGATGCTCGCACTCAATCAACAACATTGCAGACATTAACGAATTTTTACACTCACAATGCCCACAAATTGAGGTCATCTTATGTCCGAAACGCATCAGCAAGCCCTTCATCATCCAATTTAATTGCACAAAAGCCAATAAATTAATTTATATACCCTGGAGCTGTATGGACTCCAAATGAATGCTACTGGATTCAAAACGGACACGATGATATCATCACGAATTTAATACTACTCGCATCAATAATCCCATACAAATTACTACCCACAACATGCATCTATTGAAATAACAAGTAGACATCTTCAAAGAACATATTTATAACAAATTAATTCGAATCAAAGTCAATAAACCACGTTGAAACTTGCGATATGCTGCCATTGCCAACACACAAATTACATTACGTCCAATTTAAGCGCTGATGGTCAAGCATTTTTTCGTTCTGGTGCACCTCAAGCGACCGCTTCCTAAATGGACCACTTAGAGATTAAAATGTTTACTGCGTCATAACTTTTCTGATCTCTAAATACTGAAAAATATAACGAGAAAAGTACGTCAATTTTCAAACGACTGCTATCGGGCCATAGCGCATAAACTTCAAGGGGCGTTTTAGTCTCGCATACAAAAATTCAATAGTAAAACTTTAATAAAACGCTTAAGAGAAGCAATAAAGATGTTGCTCATAGTCTAACAATGAAAAATATACGCTACAGACGCCAAAAATATGACGCACCAACTTATGTTGCAAATGGATTATATTGAATTTCAATTTATTTTCGCTGTTAAATCGCTTATGTACATTAAATAAAAATGTAATTAAACAGCAAGTGACTACGATAAAGACAAGAACTTTTCAGGTCGTGAATTGGACTGCAGATACCGCAAAAGATCACTCAAACAATTCAATTGCAGATCTTCGATAGTGCAGCGTGCCACACGTTCATCACCAAACTCAACGCCACTATTTTCGCATGGAATTGATAGAAGCCACCTAGAAGTCATCCAAGTGTGACGTCTAAATATCAGTACTATATGATCACATACGCCATTTTGTTTTAGCAGAAGGTGATACAATTTAGTACAAAGAAAGATGTCTACACCTAAACAACGTTATTGTTTAGTGTGCATTTTGGGCAAATGGAATAATTGGGCCACATTTGCGCACAAATGCTGTTACTGCGAATGTTGAGCGATATCAATCAGTTTTGAGTGACTTTTTATGGCCACATTTTTTATTAATTAAGACGGCGCTGCATGTTACACAACTTAAGAAAACATATAGGCGTCAGATTTAGATGACTCTATATATAAGCGCGTAAAGATATTTTTTTAAAAATGCATGAGACTCGCGCGCTACCAGTGAAACTTCTTAGCTTCTAGGAAAATTTGATTTTATACACGAGGCATATCCTGAAAGTAAGTGTACTATTTTTTTTAGAAATAGTGCTCGTCGGTTGAAAATTTAATTCCAACCTTGTGTTCTTTCAGGGAGGGGAAAAGATGATAATCTGAAGGCGCCATGTCAATGGAATACAGGGGGTGGTTCAAAACATCCTAACCAAATAAGTCCAGGAGCGCCTTGGTGGCTAAGGCCGCGTGAGGACAGGCGTTGCAGTGCAACAAGATCACTCACCTTGTCAGCATACCTCTTCTTTTGTTTTAATTTTTTTGAGTTTTTATAGAGTCTCACAACAAAAAACTGAGGCCATATTTTTTTACCCAGAAAATCTTTACCTTTCAATTCAAGTCGCGCAAGAAACTCGCGGGTGCTATTGATTCGCTCGCACTTTGGCAGGATTTTTAACGACATCTTTCACGCAACTGAACACTATAACCTGAGTTTACGTACGTGTTCCTGGAAGAAGACCCTCCCTCTACCACATAGTATAGCCAAATTAAAAAAAAAACACAACCCGTTATTATCACAGTACACTTACTTTCGGGATATGCCTTGTAGATAAATTAATATCAGTTTGTTTATTTACAAATGAATTTTTTCAGGACACATACATTCCTATACCATTCATCCGATTGCGATGAAACTTTGGTAAGTCATTGAGCGTGTATCCAAGAAAGTTTTTAATTTAACATAAATATTGTTTGCTTTCGGAATTTGTTTTGCGAGATGTTTAACGGATGCACCATGTTGGCACGTATTGGTCTGGTGAAGTGAAGCGAGGCGGGGAGAGGAAGGATGTGTGCGCAATACGGCGAAGAGAGGGAGGCAGTCGGTCTTTGAAGTTAGAGTAAGCATGTGAATACTTTTGGATCTTAACAGCTCTACGCGTGACCTACAGCAATATATCGCGTAACTGTACTACTTCTAAGACTATAGCTATACAAAAAGGAATCCGACAAGGTTGTATTTTGTCACCCTTATTATTTAGCCCGTATTCTGGAAGACTCTAATCTGGGAGTAGAGATCAATGGAGTCGTAATTAATAATATCAGATATGCTGACGACAGTCATATTGGCTAAATGTTTATAAAATCTTAAAAACTTTCTAGATATGATTAATTTTGCCGGAGAAGAATTAGGTTTGACAATCAACATCTCAAAAAAACCAAATTGATGACATTTGGGAGACTTGATTAGTCTGGAGCATTTCTACAGCTAAATGAAGTAGATGTCCGATTCAAATACCTTGGCAGCATCTCAACAAAGGCGCTCTTCTGTGTGACAATATGAACCTCAAACTTCGACAAATAATGGTCAAATGCTACGTACGGTCAGCTTTTCTGTATGGCTGTGAAACATAGAATCTGAAAGTGAAAATTATGGACCGACTGAAGCATTCGAAATGTGAATACATAGAAGAATGCTTCGTATACCCTGGATCGACATGATCATAGACGTAGTTAGGAGAGCCGAAACCAAGCAAGAACTGCTAACAAAAAATTAAAGGAACAAGGAAATAAATATCATCTTCTTCGATTGATACTGAAAGGCAATGCAGATGAAAGTTGGCAAGAAGCAGATGAGCTGACTGCGTAACATTAGAGAGTGAGCCGGAATTAGGAGAATGGAAGAATTATTCCAGGGAGCGTAGGATAGAGAGATCTTCGTCAGAGTGATCGCCAACGTCGGGAGGACCTGACACGGCACAGAAAGAAGAGTACTACTGTGTTTCTTTTCAAATAATTCTAACGCGCGTGTGGCATTGCAACGTATGCCAGGTAATCACTAATCTCCTTCACTTTCCAACCAAATGTCGCTTGTAGTTTCACTTTTCGTGACGATCAAGCCAATTTACCGCTCTCTTCACACGCAGCTCTTTTCTCCAGTAAGCGAAGATGGCTTACGGGAGTGATTTTTTTTTAGTGTTTGACGCCTTTGGGAGAAATAGAACGAGCTTTAGCAGGCCTTGAACAAGCTTGAGAAAGTCTCGTAACTGGATATAATTTTCAACAAATAAAATTTTTGCTTTTAACATTTTGCCATTTGACCATCTTCTATCTTTCGACACTCAGACTAGACCAATAAATGAACATTGAGATGGAATGCAGGCTACCGTTACAGTTAATTATACATTCATTCTAAAGTGTAAAGATGATTGAGGCAGTAGGGCTCACTTGCTGCAATTTTGATCAATAAACTCATACAATTTAGCCGCGGAGGTTTAGATTTAGATGCGGAATTATAATTAAAAAATATCAGAATAGGTCAATGGGCATTTTTTCAGGGTTGAAGACAGCGAATCGATTGATTTGATACTTTTATATTGCGTTGACCTATATTGCGGTTAGCCATCAGGGAAAGCCGGTAATACAAAAAAAAAATATCGGCATAAATCCTTATAAATCTGTCTGGCGCTCTTCCTTCCGGATTCCACTTCCACAGGATTCCTCGAATAAAAATTCCCTTGTGCCAGAATAAGTTATGGGTCATACAGCAGGATTTGATTGCTGCCTGAATTACACGTTCCACCAGCAGATGTCGCGATGCTCTTACATCACAAACCAGTGAACGCCAAACTTTTTGCAATCACGATCAAATTTTCGCCAGTCAATACGTCATATTCGGTTTCACGGAACGGGATAATGCGGCGTACGTTGCGTCATTATTTCGCAACGACCTGTCGAGAACATTCAATTATCGTTATTTTCCGGTCGAACATTGACGAAATTGTTCATGCTAAATTATTCAGATCGGATTCGAGAATAATGCAATTAAATAATTAATGTGCGCTCCAAATATGCTCAGACTCGTTGTATCAAAATATTTCGAATTTGATTTAAATTAAAATGAACGATGTTTGCTTGAATGACGCTTATAAATATTATCACTATGATATATTTATATATTAATGATACTTTGAGGATCCATATTTATACTCTTTAGATGTGGGTATTTTCTCAACTACAATGTCATCAGGGTCTGGCTTCGCAAAGCCACATTTCTACAGTAGAAATTTGACTGTCCACCACACCTGGTGTCACCATTACTCCATTTAATATCGTTAGTCGGCCTACAAGAGCTATTTATTAAAATATATTTTATATTTCTGAATAATAAGGGCGAAAAATAGTATGAGCAACCCCTTTGGGTTGTTAATATTCTGTTAACGTAGCAATTTTGTTTATAATTCATTATGGCCCTCGGGGAGTTGGAATATTATGTAATAAAAAAGGAAGTGTACACAGGGTATTTTTAGGGTATTTAATAATAAAAATGATTTTTTAGATTTTTCATCTGCTCAAGTCCAATTTTCTGATGAGAAAACTTCTGATATCCGACCCAAAATTAAATCCGAAAATATAATGCAGGAAGCATTCAAAACTTTCGTTTTTAATCCCTCCTACACATTTCAACCCCTGTTACGCTTTCATCCCTTCGTATGCGATATAAAGCAACGCATGACGTCATCACAAATAGACTAAGAAAATCGAGGGGAATTCTTGACTTGTAAAGGTAATACGTGGAAGATTGCATGCAACGGGGGAACCACACTTGCAAGTTGCATCGGCAACGATGCATGTTACTGCTTACATTCTAAAAGTTTGGCTTAAACCCATCATTACAAAAAAAGACAAACAACAGCGAATGAAATGAAACAACAAAAACTCGTCTGAAAAGTTTGGCACTGCACACACAATAAAATCGCAAATATGTAAAATTTTCCAGCCGCTATTTCCAGACGACGACACGCCATTTCAGACAGACAAGACACTACAACTTCATCAACGACCACAAAACATTTGCTATGATGACGTAGACGCAATTAAGTCACCCAGCTCGATCGATAAGAGTTGAATAGCCAAATTCGAAAGCCACAATACGAACTAATCGCAGGCTCATCGCCTTCTTGTCGTGAGGCTCTCCCATTTGATCAATGATGGCATATTGAGTGGTCTATTTGGTTCTCATTAAAATTCATGGGAGAGCGTGGAAACCGATATTAAAATTCTGCTTCGATTTAATCCAGAGCCTTGCAAGAATCGTCTAGGGAGTAAAATACGACGACAAGCCCTAATACCTTTGGGGTAAATAAACTAAGCAGGTTGTGGCCAAGGAGCTCTTATCCAACTAAGACAATCTTAATAATACAATCGAATAAATTCATTATCTTGAATACATTTTGGTCATCCCTTAAAGATTTTGGCTAAATATTGTAAATATAATCCCCCAAAATATCATAACATGCATACAAATTATCGCACGTTTATACGTTCAAAGATAAAAAATAGTATTTCTATTAGAACGCATATATAGAATACAGCATGGATTATCTTGGCAACAAAACTTTGCACATGTTTCGTCGCTCTTCTTTGTTATCGTCGGACAGTTCGTGCGGCATCCAAACTTTCATTCGATACGTTCTAAATGTTCTTGAGCTATCGACCACAGTGAATGCATCCTCTGCAATAATTCTATGACACTTAATCGATAATCTTTTTCTACTATGGCTCTTAAATATATCGTCATCAAAATTGAGGTTTTTTAGAATAAGGGTTTTCCAGTTCCATGCCGAATATGATTTTACCATTTAAACACTCTTCACCATGCCTGGACATAAACTGAGCGCAAACAGACGTCTATCTAATCGGCAAGGACTTATCGATACACCTAATAATACGAACACACCGATCCAAGTGTTATTAATTACATTATATCGCCGATTACAGTGCTTGTATTAAAGTAGTGATTGTTTGTAACACGATCGAATCGTCAAACGAATAAATCATGTTTGAATGAAGAAGCAGTCCGCCAATAATTTGAAGCGATGAACGGCTATATAAAAGACAAGATCTATTCAGGTCATAATTAACAGCATATTGCAAAATATTTATTCGGATGTCGTGATTTGATATTTTCAACGCCAGTATAATTTGGACCAAACATTGCTAACTAGAACAATAAACTCGCATTAAATGAAATTTATTTTTGTCTGCAAATAGGAATTCGTTAACTAATGTAACATTTCCGGCACAAATTGCGGACAACTAAAATGAAACAGACAACAAAAATTACACGCAATTGGTGGGAAACGTTCCCTCCGGGTATTTTTAAATTGTATAGTCACATATTTAACTTGTATTTTTTAAAATAATTTTTAACAAATATCATCAATACATCTTAAAAATTTAAATCAAAGTTCGAAGGAAATTAAATAAGAAACGAAAATACGATTTTAGGGTTGAAATGCATGAATTAACTCATTCATTGCGGGGCGCTATCAGCGAATTCCAAATACATTTACACCGATTACAGAGCATTTACATTTGGAATTGAATGATTTTATTACATTTCTTATGATTTTTTCAATCGAATTTGAATTCGAATATGAATTAATTTTTGAGAGAATATACATGTTATGAGTTATTTATAGGCTATTGATTAAAGAGGAAAAATAATGATTAAACGTTAATTTTCCCTTAATCTTATTTTCCTTATGCTTATTTTAGTCACATTTTATGGAGGAAAATAATTGGAATACCATAATAATTAAATGCATGAATTATATACACATTTGAGGTTTCAATGTTTATAAATTTTAGATAACAGACCATATAATATACATTTTTTTCTCAAATATTTGTGTATGCATATTTAAAATGTGTATTTATATATGTACAACGTCAATAGATAAATATTGAATTAAAAAAACCATGAAAGAAAAGTTTTTCGTATGTGATTAAGTTTAGATAGAAATATATGAATAGGAAATTTAGGGGGGGAGATGATATATGAGCGTGTTGTAAAAATATTATTTTTTAGATCCAGGAAATCAAGGCAAATCTTGTTCAAAACGATCAATCGAAAATATTAACACATTATAGTCGGGTGTTGGCGCGCCCTTATTTGCCATGGTAACGAGTAAAATTACTCCATTGTTAAAATTGCTATAAAATCGAAACCATCAAATATTTTTAAGCGCGACAGGAATAATAAAATAAGTTCTTACTACTTTTAGATTGCACACTATATATATTATTCGTTTTAGAACTACTGGGGAACTATTATATATGATGGGTCATAAAGTTCAACTTTTTTAAAACAACTGTAAAAACAAAAAAACCAACAGACTGTTTTTAAATAAATTGTTATTTATAAGAACAAAAATATTTCTTAAAATATCGTCCAAATGACAGCCATGGATCCCCTCCCCGCAGCCTGGATCTAACTCCAGTTGATTTTTTATGGGGTTATACTTAAAGTCGAGTCTACGTAAATAAACCAGCGCCGATACCTGAATTAAAGGAGAACAACCGTCAAGAAATAGTTAATATACACTTAAACTTTTTTTGTGCGGTAGATGCGTTCCGTAGAATATCGCACAAAAATAAACAGCACAAAAAAGCTATGACTTACACAGAAAAAGTGAAGATGCGTTCCATGTATTTTAAAAACCGTATAACTTTGAATCAGCTATATAAAATATATTCAAAATCGCATAAAAAAAATAATAAAACAGGAAAATAATAAGGTTAACATTTAAAGGACGTCTTGCATCATTGGTAAAATTATAAGGATGTCTGGCATCTCAAATGTAGATTTTCTTATAAAATAATTTTAAAAAATCAAGTCATTTTTTGGCCTTATTTTGTCAGGTTTAATTTTTTTAAATAGCTAAAATTCAAATTTTGACATAAATCTGGTAGGAATAATAAAGGATTATATAGAAAAGATTCGTACGCAGTTTGAAGTAAAATTAATAATTAAAACTGAGATATGATGTCAACCGTGTTAAAAAAAATAGTTTCGGGACGCGTTAAAAGATTTCATTATTGTAGGACCGGCCAAGTTGCCGCCGCACTAAAATAGCTGTAACTCCGTAAGTAGTAGGAATTTAGAAAATTCCTGTGAATAATATATTTTTGAAAGTCAAAACTTTGGAAAAATGCAAAAAAAAAACGAAATCAATTTTTACAAAAATTTAAACCACAATAAAAGGCGTGGTCGTAATTCAGCGATATCAGATGCATATGATTTACACAGTCCCTAATTATAATTATATTCCAAATTTCATTTAGGGTTGACGATTTATTTCCTATTTTATCCAAAATACCTCAATACGTACTCTTTATAAAATTAAAAATTGCTTTAAAAAAACCGCATAACTTCGAAATCGCACAAAAAAGGTTTGAGTGTACTCCGAACTTTGTGTCAAAATTTTTTCTAAAATCAGATTTGAGGAATATCAGCGGCGAGATGGCGACTATTTGGACAATATTATTTTTAAGAATTTTTGATATTTTTATTCTTATAAATAAATATTTATTTCACAAAAATCTATTTTATTTTTATTTTGTGGTTATTTTAAAAAAAGCAAAATTTCATGGTCCAACATATATTTTGTCATAATAACGACGATTAATAATATACTTTTGATAGCAACTACGCTACATTAAATCAATATGACATTTAGTACTACTTTTATCGCATTATAGAAGAAACGTAGTGCTGTGGGTGCCGACTAAAATGTGTTAACGCTTCCAATCACTCTAATTTGTTTGTGAACATTTTACATCATGTATTATTTTGTTCGCACAGGAGATACGCGCATCAATATATCATAATTCTCTGCTATTTAAGTGGAAAATTAATATTTTCCACGTCCGTTTAGGTATTATTTCTTGTTGGAACATAATTTTTATTTAAATAAATTAAAATAAAGTATTGTTTCGTGTTTGGAATGAGTCCCATTGTACCTGCCGCAACTTTGCCCCACTTTCATTCGTCGATTCTTTTCAGTGAAATATGCTATTTACTCACGCTGGAGGGCCAATTCCCAACAAAATATTGTTCCTTTCACGCTTGTATGGTCTTCTTATTATCAATCCAGCATCTGCTTTGTGTCATACAATTGAAAGCATTGTTATTGGACGTTCACGGTAGAACGATCCAAGCTCACCGGTTCGAAAAGAGACAGCTAAATATCGGTCGAGAGTCGTTTGTCTGTCTAGCAGTGTTAATGTAACAAGTTTAAAGCCATTAAAAGAACAAAGAGGTCGCACTAAATCCCAATTGGATCTCAAAAATGTACCCCCAGTCTCGGCCGTGGCCAATATGGATTTTGTAATTAATGAAATTGGCGAGGGTAAGATATCAAAATTTGGTGTTATTTTCCAGAGCGCCCGATACAATCTTAATTGGAGTAAAACATGGGGCGATTCCGACCCTCGCCCGGATGCATCACAACCCCTTTTGTATTCCACCTTCGGCGCTAATGAAAGGTATGATGCCCGCGATCCAGAGAATGAGTAAAACACCACCATAGCTAAATGCATTTATTGAGCTGCAATTCAATTATATCGAAGTTCTGATTCTATCAGTGCCAGTGTACGGCTACGCTGGAACTTCATGCCGGTGTGCATCGGAATAATAATGCAATAAAACGCTATTGAAGCTCAAATCGTTTTATTGTATGGACGACTCGGTAATATGGGAAATTATTTCTAAAGTTTCTTCCCTCCAAAGGAACGACACGGCAAGAGCGATTGTAAGAGCACTAAAAGTTTACAATTCTTCATACCACCGCTGAATACTTTTATCCATCTCCGAACGCAACTTTTGGTCAAACAGCCAGTTGTATAATAGTTGGAACGGAATGTATTTCAACAAAGCTCACTCGTATAGCTCATTTTTCATTTCGACCCATTTGCATAAAAATATATTACATCAATACACCATCTTTCATCAACTTCCTTTGGGTTTCAAAGCGCAGATGGTAAGCGATGGTCATCAAATGATCCTCAAAGGCAAGGGTCCCTTCAATATCCCGCCCTCTTACATTCTAGGATACGAAACATCGCCATATGTTCCTATCTTATTCCATATAATTTTTAACGACATTCCAAAACCAGTTTCATTATAGATGCATATAATAAACGCGACTAACTCTGTAAATACCGTTCGCATTGATCTGTGCTTTTCATGACCTCAACTTTACACCTTTGTTTAGCGAATTAATTTTAAATTGAGTTAAACATACATGCATACATATCTACCACTTATACATATAAATCCAATTTCATTTAGAACCACGCAGCATGAATAAAGCTTGTATATTAATAAATGAGCCTTAACACTGTTGATATTGTAATGATCACAGATGTAATTTTCGAATTAATAATCTGTATAAGTCATAAGAAAATGAAACACTATGGATCGCAACATTTGAGAATATTTAGACGTGTAGAGGTACCTTTACAGCGATATGCGAATATATCCGTCTCTGTCTCCGATTCACTAATCTCCTTACTCAATGTGCGAGAATGCTCTTTCTGTATCACAAAAAAACGGAACGCACATATGCGCGATTACTAATTAACGGGTTAAGCAAAAAAAAAATAATATATTTATATAACATGATTTATACTGATGTCGCCAATATCATATTAAACGGAAATATTATAAAAACAATAGTTTTTGACTAGTTGTAAGTAAGTGTGCTAGAGCTTGGATATGGATAGAAGATTGCAGTGACAATAATATATTTTTTAGTTAACACTAGATTCACTGCACCCTGTAATTTGACAAAATTTGAACTTCATAAGAAAAATTACAAAAAACCTTACAATTATACACCAGTATTTTTCGCTGATTATTATTTTCCAAATTATACGATGACTAATTTCGCATTAAAAAATAATAATCCAACTTTATTCATGAAAGATTTCCGATTCTAAAAGTAGTAAGAAAAAAATCGAAATATTGTGTCTGAAATATAAAAATATGACATAAGCGCTCACGTATAAATAAGTTTACACTAATATCAGAAATATCCTAGAAATAACCTTTTAATTGGTATGAACACACATGATGCGTGCGCACTCGAGTGATCCAGATAGAGTATGCCCGCACATGTCGCGTGCAGCGCTTTGCCGAGTACAAATATTCATCATATAACATCATAATAAACGTTAAATTGTAAAACACACAAACAAAGCTATATTTTGTTCTTTCCAAAATATTTCTAAAAATTTAAATATATTATAAAAATGTTTAAATCATATGCAGATTAATGCAAACGTGGACGTTTAGGGCAGTGGATGATACATCTTGAGAGCTTTATTTATATAATTTATGTGGGCGTTCACAATTTAAATAAATGTGATATTACTATCAAAATAAATCACACAAATCAAATCACAAAAAAAAGTATCAAAAATGTAAAATTAAATTTAAAATTATCTAAAACATTTTTAGAAAATAAAAAAATTTATATACACACTTAAACCTTTTTCTGTGCGCTAGATGCGTTCCGCAAAAAATCGCACAAAAAAGCTATGACTTACATAGAAAAAGTGTAGATGCGTTCCATGGATTTTAAAAACCGCATAACTTTGAAACAGTTATATAAAATATATCCAGAATCGCAAAAAAATTAATAAAAAAAAAACAGGAAAACAATAAGGCATTAAAAATATAAAATCTATAAAATCTACACAGAAGTTATTCTGTGTAGATTTTTTCTTTAAAACAATATAATTCATAATAGTCCCTAAGTGAAAAAATAAATAAATCACCAAATGGCTACTGTATAAAAAAAATAAGTCAAGTCATTTTTTAGCCTTATTTTGTCACAGTTTTAATTTTTTTAAATAGCTAAAAAATAAATTTAGACATAAATCTGGTAGGAATAATAGAGGGCTTCATAGATAAGATTCGTACCCAGTTTGAAGTTAATTAATTCATTAAAATTTGAGATGTGATGTCAACAGTGTTGACATCAAAGGAGTTTCGAGAAAAAAGCGTTGAAAGATTTCATTATGATAGGACCGGCCAAAATGCCGCGTCACTAAAATGGCTATAACTCCGTAAGTGGTTGGAATTTTGGAAATTCCTTTTTTAAAAAAAAAAAACCGCATAACTTCGAAATCGCATAAAAAAAGTCGTATAAAAAGATGTTTGAGTGTAATATATGAAGACATACAAGTTATGTTTAAAGTAAAATATACGTTTATATTATGTAGCATGGTATTCATTAAAACATATATGAGGAGATTTTAGACAATTAGGATTAGATTTTTTTACATGTTGTTTTTGTTAATTTGACAGAGTCAAGCTTATCGATCTAAGATTTTAAAAAAATCCATCAGCATCGATATTCCCTCTATTTACGGACTTTCGAATTTGGGCTCCGTAAGAAACAACACCGATTCACGGTTGGCGACGAATGTGTTGAATGAATATTGTATACTGCTACTACCAGTTGTACTCATGTATTACATATATGTATAAGTTTGAATGTATGTACTTGAACTTCCACTTTTTTTTCAAATGTACTTAATCATTTATTGTAACAGGTATGGATATAATTTGTTTATAAAAAGCAGGTCGTTCGCTAAGGGTTAAAGTCATGTTTGTATTATATAGCTAGACTCTTCAATGCGTTAATTTATCCCATAGGTACGTAATGTGGAATAATAGGAACACGATATGGCAATCTGGCGAAGATTTGAAAAGGTAGGTTGCTGACCCATATCCTGACTATCCTGGTATTTTGGATCGACCTTCATCGTCCAAATAGTCTGATGGAAGAAGTCTTCGCGGCGCCGAACATAGCCGAAGTCTCGCCTTCGCTCCATCAGTATACGGCCGACTGCCGAGTGAGCGCGGTGTCTGTGCGCGCGTACTTCTTCCCGACCGACACGAACTCCACCAAACTTACGACAAAATTTCGAAATTGCGACTCCAGGCGGATATCTGTAGCCGCGCGGATTCCCGATTCCACGGACGATCGACGGGATAAAAATCGATCCGATCGTACCTGTTGTGCCCCGGTGATTGCGCTGTGTTTCATTCGCTCCGTTCGTTTATTCGAAAACTTTTCTGTCGTCGGATCCCGGAGACGACGGATGTCTTTTCTTCTTGTGCGTGACGCACACCTGGTGCATCGTTATTAACACGTGAAACTCGATAATCGATATGTTCATTATGCACCGGCTGCTATGCCCCCGGTACGCTCTATATCAGTGCATAGTTGTGTTGTGTTAGTGAGTGCATAGAAAAAAAAATCACAATATTCCGAGAATATTGAATGATTCCAGTGCAGTGTTGCTATTTGGTTTTGTGCAGATTTTGTAGTGTTGTTTTTTCGGCTCTGATGGAATTTATGCCGTGCTAAGTTTGGCGCCGTCCCGCGAAGAAAGGAATACGCCGAGTCCGAGAAAGAGAGGTAAAAAAGAAGTTCTCAACTTCTTAGAATAACGTGGCGAGTGGTATTTCTGCTTTTTACCTGCATTTGTGAACTGCAAGGGACGTCCGTATGCAGCTTAGTAAATTGCATAGCCACGGGGCTCAGACCTAACCCTCGCGTCTGCAGCTACCGCCAAAAAGACCTAAAAAACCCCATGAATGAACCCATAAATATTTTAACGGGCGAAATGCACCAAATCTATATTTAGGATAGGATAACATACGAAAACCCAAACATTATCCTTATATTACAAACGCAACATTTCCTTCTTAATCACATTGAATTGAGTCATGTTAACATTGAATTTAAATCAAAAACACTGAAGATCTGATTACATCAAATCCTGTGTGGTCCTTAGAGCGTCTTAGTACGCACCCAATCCTATATTTTTTGTTGTTGTTCATATACGCCCATGAAATCTCACGCTTGAAATGAAATGCTCCGCACCCAAAGAGTTCATATTCAAATAAATTCACACATTTTATTTCATATTAACACATTTCTGCCGGGAGACCATCTAAAACGTCTTAAAAGTGTATTTGTAAATAACTTCCTCTATAAAATATAGGCCTGCGAACATATTCTTTGACTATTCCGGGACATATTGACCAAAAGTGAAATATGCATATTTGTAATTTCACAACTTCGCTGAAAAAATATTATGCTAGCGACACATTGGTGAATCCAAAAAAAACTTTATACGCAATTTATAATATCTGTAAACTTGCTGACATTTAAAATATTAATTATTACACAAGCCGAACGAACAGACCGACATACAATATTGGCTCTGGGTAGTAGTGAAGAAACGAACGTTCAACCGTTTGGCAACTCAAGTGTAATAAGAAAGTTCTATTTTGGGATGTATATTATATTGTTTGTCGGCTTTCTTTAAAATATTAATCTGAATTCTGAATCTGAAACAATTGGCGATCAGAATGAATACACCCATATATTTATAACTGTAAATTACCAATAAAACGATAAAAACTCCCTTCTATTACCGATTTATCGGTCATTTACCGATAAATTAACACCTCTCAAAATAGAGAAACATGCTAAAAAATTAGATTATAAATCCATATACATATTCCATTATTATATATCCATAAAATAATTTGCATTCTTTTTGCCTCATATGTTGTGCTGCAGAAAATGTTTTCAAATCATATATTTGTAAAAACCAGATTAGTATATTTCGTAAGATTGTCTGTTTACCTATTTGATTGACAGAAGGGTTAAAAATACACAGAATAAAATATGGCATTTGGATTAGAATGAAAATAGACCCTAATAAGTAATCCTTTAAATCCGGTAATTATCGATATTTCTCCTATTTACCGGTAATTACCGATTGTATTTTTGCAAATTTACCGATAAATCGGTTAAATCAAACCCTAACGATTCAATAGTTTTAGCTCTGAATATCGCGCTAAATACAGACGATCAAAATATCTTCCCGCGTATAATGTGTTAATATTCAGACGCTAGGCTTTAAAAAGTTCATCGAGCTCCGTTCGACGTCATGCAATTTTCCTCCATTTAAAACTTTCATCCCTCGAATTTGTGAGCGCAATTTTGACACCCGTCAAAATGAACGGGGATTAACCCAAATTATTCGCAATCACCGAATGAAATTCGAAATTTTTGTGCATCAAAGCGCACATTCATAGCAACGCGCTTTTCGATCCCGATGAATTTATGGCCATAATCCTGACGTTTCATCCGTACGGATAAGCGGGCTTGATTATTTTTAATGCGTGAGCATTGAGACAAATTTGAGTTGTGTGAGGGTTAACACGCTAAATGCACGTGGCGAATATTAAATGCTTATTTTTATTATACGCTTTTATCCGATTCGCATCTTGAACGAAATGGATATTGCTTCAAATTAACGGTTTCCAAATGCGTCAGGTTGTTGTGCAAAAAAAATGTAATTAGTGATCGTCACGCCATTTTTCAATTCCCACTTATCAACAATTGGCCGCATTGAAAGCCGATCGATGTTGTTCATCAAATACTAAACATAATTCTATTTGATCATCATCAATATATACGTTTGACAAATACAACCCGTATTTGCAAAAAATAAGCACAAAAACGATGAATGAAACGTCTTTGAGGGAGTAAAAAAACGTAGAATTCGTACGTATTACGTCAATGTCCATACAGTCATTTCGCTTATTCTCGTATGAATGTTAAACGATTGAAATTGCCTTGGAAAAAATTGATGTTGGTTCGATCGCATCTCAAAATTTATTCGCTCCACGAAACAATTTGAAACGGAGCCATATGGATCTTGCGAATGATGAAGATATAGCCTTTTTTTTGTAATGGGACCGACCATAATATTTCGGTCACGTAATCCGTATAGACTCATTTGCTACGTATTTGGACATTATGTGCTTTTGGAAATGATGGATTTAATCACGTTCATATTGACCTTGCAAGAGGAAACTCTATAAATCTAGGGGGATAGCAATTTATATTGTCAATTATAATTGAAGCAACATAAGCTTACTTATTGTAACGTGACTTATTGCCAATAAAATCTAAAATATTTACAACCGGGAATTTGACGTCACGTTCAAAGTACAAATGGCGTTCTTATGATCTGAAAATTCAATATTTTTACTATGATTTTTCCTCCCAATTATCAACTTATACCTGTTATATTCCGATTCCAAACGAATACTAAGCATAACAACAAATTAACTGGTTTAAATCATTTTGAAATTTTAAAAAATCAATGTCAAAATGAAACTCGGACAGTTTTAGTATATGTTCATTTTCGCAATATGATACGGTCGAGCATAAATTTCTCAAGGTCTAAAGCAGGTTTATTTATTATTTAAATGTAAATATTATGATTGATTGATTTGCAACAATAACAATGATATACTATAAATATTATAATAATTTAATAAAATCCCGATTCGGCCAAATTTCAACGCTTACCCTAGTTATATACAATGCATAGCAAATGTATCCCCCTTTTTCAATAGAATATCCCGCGTAGAAAAAAAAAAAACATCGATAATCTCGTATATCAACGAACATCTGCCGGCGCCTGCATCAACCAACGTCGTCGTTTGCGCTGTTATAATTATGCAAAATATATATGAATAAATCTTCAGGATCTTATAGATATCCGCCACTTATCATCCGTACAAATCCACTTCTCTCTCAGGATCGTGCAGCGAGTATAAAGCTTGTATATCAATAAATGAACCTTAACACTTTTGATAGCATACATTATTCGTTCATTTCTTCGCGTGAACATAAACAGTACACATGTGTGTCTTCGCTTTTAGTAACAAAATAATGAGCTGTCGATTGCTACAATCGTACAATATACGCAAGACACTCTCCGTCTCTGTCTCTCCCCGAACTCAACGTGCAAGAATGCTCCTTATGTAACGCTTGAATCTGAACGCCAATACGCGAAGACACTCATCAAAGGGTTACGTTGCTATGAAAGGCATCATGGACAATTTAAAACAACCGATAATCATGGATTTTTTTTAACACAATTCATCCTGTTGAACGTATCCAAACCAAAAATCGCATAAAAAAGTTTATAGAAAATTAATGACAAACAATAAGAACTCGATAATCTTACGAATGCAATTATTAAGCTTTTGAGAAGAGTTGCCAGATTTAAAAACAATTCCGTACGCCCATCGCCCTATACATACTCACATTATAACGATTGTAACTTGCACTAGTGTTAATTTTAGATATTTTTTAATGCGAACTCGCATAAAAAAGCTTTGTGCTCTATAGAAAAATGAGAGATAGGTTCCATTATTTTTAAAAACCGCATAACATCAAAATGCATAGAATCAGAACCAAGTGTATATCGACGTCTATATATCGCCACGCCGCATTTTAAGCAGAAAATTTTCACAAATGTAATTAAAAATACAACTATATTTGTAATATATTCGAGAAAAAGTGATAGCTATTTAAAAATGTCAAAAAATAATGTATTTTTTATCAGCAAAAAATCAGCGGAACCTTAAATTTAAAAAAAAATTACAGAAAGTGTAAGCGGTAAAAAAAGTTCTAATTAGTAAAGATATAGTCCCTACCTCAGAGAAAGAAAAAAAAAATATTTTCGTAAAACGGCGACTTTTTAAAAAAGTATTTTTTTGTTATTTTTTTTTAAATAGTTTAAAAAAATATTTATATCATATATCTGGTATGGACGATAGAAGATTATATATAGATGATGGTGACCAAATTTTATTGTAAATCGGCTGATTAGAACTTGAGATATAATGTCAACCGTGATGAAAAAGTAGCTAAATATTTAAGCAAAGTTAGGATCGGCTTAGTTTACGCATCACTAAAATAGCTATAACTCCGTAAATAATTAAAATTTCCTGTGGAGAATTTATTCATAAAAGTGTAAATTTTTGAAAATATGCAAAAAAACAAAATCGATTTTCAAAAAAACTACCAAAATACTTACCAAATTACTACAAAATATTTTTTTTATAAAGACCGCAAGTAGTTAAAATATAAATTCAATGCCGTCGAACTCGCCGAAAACGATAAATTATCGGAATTAACACGCACTATGCAGGCAGTCACACAGGCGCTCAATAGCCAAATTCGATTATGCTAATTTTTCCCAAATAAATACCTCATTGCCTCATTATTCACCAGCGATTGGGTGTTTACTCTGACCGTCTGTTATTGTTAGTCATATAAATATATTGCTTAATCATTTCCTTCGCCATGAATCATAGTTATGATGTTCTGGTTTACGGCACAAATCTATGTAGTTGGCGAACTTTCACCAGTGCTTCCAAAAACATCCAGCAATATTTACGCTATGAGCCCTCAAAAATAACGTCGGCATATCGCGTGGATTTCGTCATGTAGCCATTTTGACCCAGTTCCCAAAAATGCGGGATGCCCTATTCAATACCTGGGACTCCATATTGTGTAATTATTTTTACGGTCCATCCACTGTGCCGTGTATAATTGGGCCTTCACCTTCGTAATGGAGTTGGGAGTAGCTATCGCTGTTTGGCCTTCGTGGTGTTAATGATTTGAAACGTGTTCTTTTTTTACCGTGCCATATAAAACGCTCAGATAGAGTACTATCAGTAAAAAATGACGCCGGTTTGTCCTTGCGTTGATGATTCGTGTTCGTTCGGCGTGTATTTCGAAGAAAATTGTAATGCAACACTGAGCCAGTAATGCGATCCTGTTTGATTCTACCACAGTTTCCTAATCGTGAGGGTGAGGATTAAAATTTTTGTGAGCTTGCATTACCCGCAAACACGAATCGGGGAACATGATGCCGACATATGTGGCAATGTATCAAATGTCATAGAGACACGTAATCCTCCATTTGTCATGATAAACAGGTACTTTGAATGTCCTTATCGCAAAAAAAAACTACCTGAATGTGGCGTTCGAGCAGACTTTTCATCATGTTAATGACGACAAAACTTTATGCAGTAATCTTCGTCTAGCTACGAACGTTTTGTTGTCGCTTCCAAGCATTTCTATTTCGGTCTACTTCATTAACTACATTCATTTAAAACCACAAAACTTTTTAATTTCATCTCCCATGCTAGCTGGTGGTCTTTGTTGTGGTTCAAGTCAATGGGACACTATTCTATAATACTTTGAAGTTGACTATGCAACATTTCAAACTTAATTTATTTTTTATAACATGCACTGTCATTTTCCAAATTAAAAAAGAAGCATTCATCAAAAATGATTTAAAGTTGGGCCAAATTTAAAATACTATCTCATTTAACACAATACATGCGGGAAGTATACTTTTGCTTATATATTTCCAGTATAATTCTTCTTACTACTGCAAAATGCATTGCACGAAAATATACATTTTATTTGCAAATATCAACATCAAATCTACTTCTACTCAATGCTAATCTTGAAAAAACATATTAAAAAATGTTGTTTGTTTTAAAAATAATGCCATTTTATGCGAATTTACATTTTACGCGCAACGTTCAAAGATTGCCCGCATGAAGGGACAAACATGCACGAAGTTAACCCGTACGCAAAGTGTTAAGCGATAAGAATATGAGCATAAAACCGGCATAAAAACATACCATATGAATTCCTTCAATAATGCACAACTGTAAATTTTCCATTGTTTGTCTATTGTCCGTGTATCCGTGGGAACACATTCCATCGTCAAATTTCTTCTATTTAAATGCGGCTACGTAAATCGTAAAAAGGTCATCAGTTTATTATCTTTTGTCTCATAAGATGGTCTTAAATTTGCAAATTTTCATGAAGAAATATACATTTGTTGTCGTTGTGTCATGTGTATTGTTTATGTTTACGCGAAGAAATAATGAATATTGTGTGCTATCAACAGTGTTAAGGTTCATTCATCGATATACAAGATTGATTCACGCTGCGCGGTTCTGAGAGAAAAACGGTTTTTTATGGACGATAAGCCGGATATATGGAAGTTGTTTGCTAGTAATATTAATTGAAGTAGGAAAAATAGTAGCAGAGAAGAAATGCCAAGCGTTAGGAAGAAAACATTAAATTGTTCTTGTCCAAATAAACCTACGTTTCTACTTATAAACATTATGAGCGTAAAAAGGAATGCTATTAATATTAATACTAGATACTAGAATTTCATCCTTTTGATCTGCATTTTGTGTCTTTTTACCGGGAATTGTTTTGAATCGTTATTTTTTTTTCATTTCGGTTTTAGTGTCTCTGTTTGTTCGTATGTAATGCGCTGTCATACCGTTCATCAGATTGCGATAAAACTTCGCACACTTATTGCTAAGGATTGCGCGAGTAACATAGGCATAGTCTTCTAATATATAAAAATTAATGTTTGTTTGTCCGTATTTAATGCGCTGCCATACCGTTCATCAGATTGCGATAAAACTTTGTCAACTTATTGTTTACACTTGCGGGAGTAACATAGGCATAGTAAAAATATATTGTTTTTGTATGCAGTTTGTTATGCGAGATTTGGCATTGCAACGCATGCCAGTTAATCATATATAATAAAATACACACAGCAGAAGCGGCGCATGCGCGTAGCGTCTCTATGATGTATGCGTTGAACATTGACAAACTACAAACGATTTTTTATCTCTTTCCCACTCACTGCCGCTTGTTTTTTTTTGCCAAGTTTCACTTTTCGTGACGTTCAAGTCAATTTAAATAGTTCAAGTACTTAATAAATTCTTATTAAATACAGGGTATTTCAGACACATGAGATACATGTTATAATCAGGTTACATTATTAATTCAAATGTATCGACTTTTCATACATTAACACTCGGAATGGATCTTTTCATTTCGTCCCTATACATCTTATATCATCATTTTGTCCGTAATATGTCATACGTTTAATATATTCAGACTCCACATAATCATGAATACAATGCGACAGAATACGTTAGTTTAAATGCCCTGTTGCCATACAAATAGAGATATTAGATAATGGAATTGTCACGAATAGAGTCTGTAATTTGTATAGTTTAAGAGGCACTATACGTTTGATATACAGCGTTCGACAAGAACGAGATATTTTCTATGTAATGATGATGGATTCAACACAATGTCTGATGGTATATTCGGCGCAAATTTAAAAAAAAAGGCATCTTCAGACTTTTTTGCATGACCGACTTATCGAATTTGTTTTTAAATTATCGAATTACGTGTGGTGCTTAAAAATTCGCCATGTTGTTGCATGAATGAATTTAATTAGTAAAAATCTGTCTGCCATATTGGATTTTCTGATTGACAGTGATGTGCAAAATTTTTTCATGATCGCATTAGAAATTGGCAATGATTTCGAAACCAGCATGCTTGGAATTGCTGATTGCCCAAATGGAATTTAACCTGTGATCTTAAAATTGAATGTTAACACACTTTTGTCGGGATATTGTGCTACGTTTTTTCTTGATTGATGCTCTAATGCAAGACAAATAGTATTATTTTATCTCTTCTCTCTAGTGTCTCTTCACGGGGATAGTTGCTATTAAAAGTATCACATCGAGCGTCGTTATTGGGATTAAAAACACACTTTTATAAGCAGTGATGACAGAATTAATTCTCTCAAAGGCTGTGTATTATATATAAATTACGAAAATTTTACTTTGATATTTGTGAAATTTCACGATGTAGAAGAAAGTACTTTTAAGAATTTAATTCAAAAATAAAGCATTGAACTAATATAATCGTTCATCAGTAGTTTTAACATAGATACGTTTGATTTTGCTCGTCAATAAACCAAAATTGCGATTTTGCAATAAAAAAAACTCCGGTCGATAAAGTGTTAAGAGTAAAAAAACCAATAATATATATAATCGAACGATGTACATAGTTATACATATAGACAGTGTTTATTAAAAATTTTGCTTCAAAATATTTCAGTATTTCGACGTTATAGTTTTTTTTTAATGTTATCGCATCAGCGCCGGATTTTATTAACACATTTTACGTGGGGTCATTTTATGTAGAATTGAAAAATGCTTGTATTTAATTGAAATTCATAGGATACTTTACAAATATTTTAACCTATTTTTCAAAGAAATCGCCGTTGAGATCGAGACATTTCTGTAGTCGGTTCACCAGCTTTTGTATGCCAGTGTCATAGACCTCCGCCGCCCACGTCTCATCGCGATTTTGCCTGTGCTCCAGTGTGAGCATCCTGGGCACCCATCTCACACCCAACTTCTTGTAACCAAGTTTTTTTGACATAATATCGCCAAGGAGACTTCGAGAAATGTTAGGAAATTCTCTGTAAAGGTCGTTAAGCATCATACGGCAGTCATTTCATATTTATTCTTCAATTTTTTGCTTCAAAAGTTCGACTAGAAATCACTGATGCTCTCCCACATCTCGCATTGTCGTACGGACTTCTCTGAACAACCTAACCCAATTCGTGACGATGAAGACTACTAAATCGAGACATTCCGGCCGAAATCTGGACGCTTGGAAACAGTGGCGTAATTACTAATTGGCGAGCTTAGGCGATGCCTAGGGGCAGTGACTGTCCAATCTATGTATTATGTACACAGTACATATATGTTTTATAAATTGTTATATTAAATTTTCCCTACCGGTGATGTATTTACTACACCTCAACTCTAATAATGGGAATATTGATATGAAATATAATAGATACAGGGTTCAGAATTTTTGTATTCCACCGTAATATAATTACGAATCACATCAAAGTATTATAGTATAGATGTATTCATCTGCAGCGATGGAAATAAATAATTTGTCAGTAAATCGGGAATTTTGCGAGTTTTAGTTCGTGTCACGCGGCCATCAACGCGGGAATCCTGTGATCGAAATTTTGGCTCGGGATTGGATTCCCTAAGCGGGATGACGTCTCCATCGGAAGAATTTACTGTGACTGAACAAAATGGCCGATAAACGCGCGGGATCAAACAAACTAGCATTGAGGCTGAAGGACAATTATAATAATTAATAATAATTATAGCCTTCCGCAAAAAACCGTATTAAAATACTAGATTGTGTTTATGGTTCTAAGTGGTTTTAAAATACTCTAAAAACATAAGGTTTTAAGTTCAGACCGCAAGATAAGCCCTATCTCAATTATTACGTAACCAAAAATAGTTCAAAGGAATTTCTTTCGGTCACTTACTACCATTGATAAAAATTGACCCATCGCATAAATTATGTTTTTTTTTGTGTTTATACACCCCAATGTCGTGGAACGGACCTTCAAGCGATCCGATTCTATTTGCGTCCAATGTCACCAATTTTTTTTTTGCAACCCTCAACTGAACCATCCTCAATTTTTTTGCAGGCGGCACTAGGGCTGAATCATAATTTATTGCGCATTTTTTTCGAACGCGACTATTCTCAAATCGTTGGCACATGTTCAGTAATAAAAATCACTTTGCCGAATCTCCAAAGCATGTATCATGGGAAGCGATAAATTCACATAAAAAAGAAGATACGACATCATTCGATTCGCAGGCTTTTTGTCTTCTCGAAGCAGCGCCCTCGTACATTACGTCTTCGGTAATCCCTCCGTGCAGAACCTTGGTAACTTGCGACATAAATCAAAAAGTCAATTGACAGAAATTTTGGCGACCCGGAATGGCGAAACAAAATTTCAATGAAACAAAAATCGGCCGAAAATATTTATTGCAAACTCGCAAATATGAAAATGAAATATTCTCTCACGAGCGCCGCTGATTTCTTTTTGCGAAAATTTTCGCCATAAATTTAAATAATCGGAGGGTTTTATTTGTGTCGGTAGTCTTGGTGTATTGATTCACCGCCGATAAATCATAATAAATTCAAAAATACACAGTTTTTTAAAATAAATCTGTATAAAAAAGTTTATTTTTAATGGAAATTGTTAACTAAAAGATGTGGCTGTGTGTTGTGTAATATATAATAAAATAGTTTTGCTATTGGTGTAGTGGTTACTTTATGTTACTTATGCGTGGCGCATGCGCGTGCCGTCTATGATGTATGCAACGGACACGAACACGCTACAAACGATTATCTCTCTCTTTCCGACCTTTAAAAGTTTCACTTCCAACGCCATTTTGATGTTTTCTTCTATATTGATCAGAATGGCAAAGAAGACACGACGATTGTTATAAGTCGACACGAGATGATTGTTAAAGCGCTCTTCGATACGTTCACTCAGGTGGCCCGCTGGGTGAGTGTCATGATGTCTTCAATATCGAGTGACTGTATAAATAGAAAATATGAATTGAGATTTCAAAAACTTAATCAACATAAAAGTGCTTTTAAATAGATAATATAATATTGAATTCTGCAGCGTAATTCGGACGCCAAAGATGTCACCCAATCTGTAAATGAGTTATGAGCTTAGGATGTAATAAATCAATCCACCTCTCTCATCCATATGCGATCCATCTTCCTTCAGGATTGAAACAATTGCATTTGTAAGATCATAATCGGATATCGATCCTCTGTTATTGACAACTTGCCTTCATCCACTCTAATAAATCATCGTTCCCTTTGGCAGATCCAGTAACAATTATTAACCCTCTTCTCACGGGGCATATTTACATCTAACAACAAATTTGGATCACAGGGCTATTTAGCGAATATAATATTAGATGTATTAACAAATACGCTTGGGTCTGTTTTTATGCGATTTTGAAGTTATGCGGTTTTCAAAAATACTGGAACCTATTCATCAATTTTCTATGTAGTTCTAGCCTTTTTTGTGCGATTTTTTTTTATATGCGACTCCCCATGAAACGTATCTATCGCATAAAAACAGACCCAAGTGTAATTGCATTTTATCGAATTTCTTAACAAGTATTCGTTTGAAAGATGTTTGAATCGTCAAAAAGTCTTGTAGAATTTTCGATCAATGTTGATATTAAATTAGTTATCTCAGATTCAATATAACTTTATTAAAATCATGCAACTGATATCAAAGTTATCTTCATGAGAGACTTTTGAAGAGTATGAATTTATTAATGATTTCTTATACATTTAAATTATTGTTGCAAATCCAGTCACTCATAGACAGTGCTGTGTTATTTTATTGATCGTCTCAGTGTTTACTCTTTCATTGATGTTCCAAGAAATCAGAGTAAACGTGGATCAAAGCGATTGATCGATCGGGTATATCAACACTTTTTAAGCGGGCGTTTGTTTATTGTTTTTCGTCATGTTCACGGGAACACGAACCTGACGAATTGTTCGAAATATCGGCCAGAGGTAAAATTTTAATTTTACCAATATATATTTGGATAATTGAGTTACTGCTATGTTTTTGTATTGCTTTAAGTATATGGTCCAATCAGTACCTCGATTTCGTCTCTATTTACCAATCGAATACCCAATAAGTGAAATTGGTTAATTACCAATGAACGTATTATTTTAATTTGTATTTGCTATTAAAATAGCACTATAAAAGGGTGGCGAACAGACAAATGATATTTTAATGCGACCGTCGTTCAACAAAAATAGAAGAGAGGTTCGATTGCAATTCGATACCGGGTAATAACTGAAAGCTAATGGGGCGAGTGTTAAATTTCATGCCACAATTTCAGTGTCATCAAAGTCCTTCTGACGCATTGCCCCTCGTTTGCTGAAATACTATTTTTCAGCATAACGAGCGTATTTTCAGATCGGCAACAATACCAACGAGATATTCCGAGTAAAAATATTTTTCCTCCTTATTGACGGGAATAACCGGATTGAAATAATTTCCCGCTGACGCCTTTTCAGAAAGGAGCTCTGAAAATATTCATGTAAACAGAGACGAGTCCGAAATTGGGGCGCCCGTTTGTTTTTCTGTCATTTGTACACACCTGTATGCGAGCATATATGAATATTTAATGGTTCCGCACTGGAATTTTTACACGGTAAGCAGAACGTATTTAGTGAAGCCGGTTTCGATGAGGCGATGTTGTGCGAGGCCTGTTACATAACAATTTTATTATAATTTTGCAACGATATCGCCGAGAGCGCGGCAATGGGTTAAAGAGTTGTTACACGGGCTATTGTCGAGTAGTTTAACTCGAAACTGGTTTGGTCGGTGCAACGAAAATGAACTCGCTCGATGGAAGTACCAAACCTGGATGAAGATCAGACCGAACCGCTTTAGGCAATGTGTGGTCGTTGATCTCTTTGGCTATTGCAGTTTGAGTCCTACCGTTATGCTACACTTTCATATCGCAGCCATAACCCGGTGCCCGAACATAATGTGTTGAGACAGGCGCTCGGTCTTCCATGCATAATCACTTCCTTCAAAATAAGTCATTTATTTTATATCATCATACTATAAACATGAAAATAAAATAACATCTTTACAAAATATTTTTTGAATACCAATTAAAATTATTTATTTTGAAGGGCAAAACTATCCTAGTAGACATAGACAAATATTTCAGTTTATAAATTGTTGATTCAATTGTGTCCTTTTATTGATATTTGAACGACTATTTCTTATTAAATGGGATCCAGGACGACTTTATTAACCTCGGTGTTCAATTTTTCAGATCCAGGAAATCAGGCTAAAACTGGATCAAACCAAATAACTGGAAATATTAATACTTCCCTTTAATCTAGTGTTTATACGGTGCAAATCAGGAATGTTACAGTTTATTAAGATTTCAACATTGTGGACATTCATAACAAATTTCGAAACATGTATAATTGTGCACAATGACTTTATATTAAAATCTACAAAGTTATTTTTTTGTGTACAAGTAGTTTACGTTATTTATAGTTAAATAGACTTCATCTAATTTCGTGCTAAAGTGGCTAGGGCTTCATATTGCAGGCATATATTGCAACATTCGAAGCATTGTAAAATTAAGTATATATAATATTTATTCTAAGCAGAATTATTACAAAAATAATGTCGTAACTATATACAAAAATACAATCTGCAGAAATTATTTTTGAAGGTACGAGTGTAGGCTGAAAACTAATGCACACATACTTACAGAGCGCGAACAAAATCAAATGGCAAGATCTGACAAAAAGTATATTAAAGTACAATTCTTACGTTTCAAAATCATATATTTATTATTTGACATGGTCATCGTTAAGGTTGACATATTTCTGCCAACGTGTAACAAGTTTTTTTATTCCGTCGTTGAAAAATTGTTCCATTTTTCTCAAATCTCGTACATGACCTCCACTGTATGTTTTATCAACAATTAGGGCTTTTTCAAGTTGGCAACCATGAAATTTTATTACCTATCGATTCACAATAAACCTATAATAATACTTAAACGATGATGAATCTCAGTAGGAGTCATTTTTTCAGCAGTTAAACAATATGACAAAACACTACAACAAATTCCCATAATTCTGCTTCTCAAAATATACTGGATTAACGTAACGATCTTAAAGCTTAAATTGAGAAGGAATATTACTTCCATATGCCGTCTGGCGCGTTTCTGAAGATCATTTCATTCGCGATCTACAAGCATGTGTGCATTAGTTTTCAGCCTGTCCTCGTAATATAAATTAGGCACATAGGCCTGTTTTTATGCGATAGATAGTTCCATAAGGAGTCGCATATAAAAAATCGAATAAAAAAGATTTGAACTACATAGAAAACTGATGGATAAGTTCCATTATTTTAAAAAACCGCATAACTTCAAATCATTGTGATTTAATGTACCAAAAATCGCATAAAAAAGTAATATAAATAAAACACAATACATTTTTTTTGTGCGAATTCGCATAAAAAAAAGCTTTGTCCTCTATAGAAAAATGAGGGATGTTTTCATTATTTTTAAAACCGCATAACTTCAAATTCGCATTAAAAAGATCCGCATAAAAACAGACCTAAGTGTATATGATGAATTTATAAAAACAAAATCAATTGATGAAATCATTTACCGCATAAATCAAGTCCATTGACTCTGAATATGACTCTAATGATATGGTCTTTCACACATCGAATAAATCACTACATTTCGTCAATATCACAGCATTATTGCGATTAAATCTATTACATATCGATTGGGTTTGACCAAAAAAATAAATGGTTTTACACGGACCAATCTTCAATTTGCCAATCAGATTACAATCTTGATTTACGCGGACGTTTTTGGGAAACGTATCTCTCGTGTAAATCGAGCAATATTTAAACAATACATAGATAGATAGATTGTATCGGGATTTTGTTTAGTTTTTATGAATATCAATATTTTATAATTTTATGATGGAATAAATTGAATACAAACCCATCAATTTAAATATATATAGGATAAATTTAAATATATAAAGTTTTCTTAAGACGTAAGCAATCTCAACCGCAAATAGACAGCTAGATTTATGGGCCAGAAAAAGCGGTTGTTATTGAAAATTGTCGTTTTCTTTCCTAATTCTATGGGAATTTATTGATCTATATCTAATATTTATCAATTGGTCAACCATAGACAAATCAAGAATATGCAAATAAGAATCCGGCTTAGTAACTTCCACTTTTTTAATGATTTGGTTCATTAATTTCATCTTGATTGTTTATCAAATGGATGATCGTTTTTTAAAAAATAATTTATTTATTGTAGCTATTTTGAATCGAATCTCTTCTTCCTAATGTAATTAATTAATTGGGCAGTAATTATTGTATATTTTGCCTCTATAAAGCCATAAATTCGGACGGCATTCCTATGAAATAAATCAAGCCCGTTCCGAGAACATTTGGACAAGTCGAAGCCTCAATTCGTCCATCGGAATGAGGTTGTAAAAATTCAATAAATCATCACAGAAACATCTTTTTAGTTTCTCGTTATCGTAATTACAGGTTTGAGTCCTTCAGTAGTCTTCGGAGAGCTTATTGCCTGCACGTTAAATATTCATACCGTGAAGACCTTTCAGAGGCGATTTATGGAATATTTGTACCAATTCAACTTGTCAAAAACAAAATACGAATTTAGTATGCAAATTGTGCGATATTTTCGTATTAAATTACGTCGGTCTAATACGAGGAATTACGTCGGGACACGCGATTTAACATATAATATTATGAGTACTTCGACATATGTAATTGCAATTTGGCGACTGATTTGCGCCTCGCCGCTCTTCGATCGTATCGCCGCCATGCGAAATTGAAGCGAACGACAAAATTGCATCGACAATATATTTGACATTTTAAATACCGGACGTATCAAATCCATCGAGTTTATTTAAATAAAAATGGCGACAAATCAATCCAAAAGACATGTATGTGACAACATATGAAGCTAGTTAACCCGTTGATGAGGAATTTTGCATATGATGCGAATGAACACGAGCAATAATGAATATTTTCGCATGTTGAGTGCGGAGATTAGTGAATCGGATACAGAGACAGAGCGAGTGTCTTGCGTCTACACATCTAAATATTCATTTTCAATACCATGATCAATTATCAACAGATAACGACAAAATAAACATTGTAATGTAATTTGTCCGTATCCGTTTGAAAACCAATTATTTTGTTACTAAAACTAAAGACACACATGTGCATTGTTTATGTTTACGCGAAGATATGAACGAATATTGTGTGCTATCGACGGTGTTAAGGTTCATTTATTGATATACAAGCTTCATTAACGCTGCATGGTCTTAAGAGAAAAGTGGATTTGTGTGGAGAACTAGTCGATAATGATTGTGTGTGTGTAACTAGTCGATTACACAAACACAATTTATTAGTATTTTGTTTTAATATACACTTGGGTCTGTTTTTATGCGATAGATATATTCCACGGAGATTCGCATATAAAAAATATCGCATAAAAAAATACTTGAACTACATATAAAACTGAGGGATAGTTTCCGTCATTTATAAAAACCGCATAACTTCAAATAATAAAGATAGAATGTATCAAAAATCGCATAAAAAAGATTTATAGAAAATAATATAAACAAAAACACAATACAAATCATTTTTCTTAATTTTTCTATGGTCGATTCGCCCAGGTTGAGATTTGTTTATCTCACTAGTATTAATCACATTTTTTTTATGCGAATTCGCATAAAAAAACTTTGTCGTCTATATAAAAATGAGTGACAGGTTTCATTATTTGTGAAAACCGCATAACTTCAAAATCGCATAAAAAAGATCCGCATAAAAACAGACTCATCTCGGAATCACTTTACAAAAGTGCACTTTGTTACCTAGGGATAAATTGACGTGCCA
This sequence comes from Stenopsyche tienmushanensis, assembly GCA_008973525.1. Classification (NCBI taxonomy): domain Eukaryota; kingdom Metazoa; phylum Arthropoda; class Insecta; order Trichoptera; family Stenopsychidae; genus Stenopsyche; species Stenopsyche tienmushanensis. The sequence continues at coordinate 289,191 of WACJ01000267.1, forward strand.
ATCATTTTTAATGATTTTCTAAGTCCAATTCTTCTATGTACCAATTGCTTAAGATCTTGCCTAGGATATGATTTTCTTTAAAATATATATTACCTGATTTATTTCAAGTCTTTGTGTAAAAATAACGGCTAAACCGTACGTATTAAATTTGAGTCCAAATATGTACATTTTTTACTGTTGAAAATTTTAAATATAAAACACGGCAATAAATTTTAATATCCCATAAATAACATTAACAAATCCGAGGATTTTGGCGCCTCTCCGCAAATGCGTCCTTCGTCGGAACTAATCTTCAAATTTACAACATTGTAAAACTACCGCTACACCTTATTTGCGTTTCATTGTAACAATGTCTTATCGTCTCGTGGCAACATTTTATTCGTTCAGGAGTCGTATAATATAAGAGCGCGATTTCGTCTTTGTTCCGGTGGTATTTTTATGATGTTCGAATGGGTTCCACCGTGAAATTGTTGCGTTTTTTCAAACGCAATTTGTCAATGATCCCGGATTAATCCGTATGCATTTTCCGCGAAATGTTTGCTTTGGGCTCGAATCGAACTGTGTGCGTTTCTGCAAGGAATGTAGGCAAAACCGCGCAAAAAATCAAATTACTCAACGGCCACAGTTTTGATATTTTTCATATGGACGAAATTGATTTCGGTAAATTGGACACAGATCAATGAGCAAAATGCTTGCGCATTCTCTGCTACGAATATTTCGCGTATAAGTTCTCCAATTTCATGTAAACTGGACGCTTGAAATTCGATTACTCCAATCTTTTTTTGTATGAATGGATGCAATAGTAAAAAGGTTGTCCATTTTCACAAAGCGTGAACAATTAGATGCGGTTTTTCAATCTGTCCATATTTGCTAAAAATGCTCTAACAATTCATATATCTTCCGGTTCATTCACTCCCATACGATGATAAATATTTGCCGACGTCGTGCTCGTAATTATTTTTTCCCAGTAGTGCAGCCAAATGACGTCTAATCTAGTGGTTCTCAAAATGTGGCCACTAATTATGCTAATTAGCATTGATGCATTTTTTAAAACGGTTTCCCACCCAAGCGGACCGTTTGAGTGATGTTGAGTTTCGCTCTTAATTGATATTTAATTGGGGTTAAAACTCGGCACTCCCAGTCGAAGGTTGTTTGTGACATTCAAAGCTACACACGATCGTTTATCTTCAATGCTCGTATACACAAGAAACCGTTGTGCAATGTGCATTTGTTGCACCACCGACATAACCGAGTGCATTATTAGTAAATTAAAAATGCAACGCGATGCAAAAGTTAATTACCAGACGTTCGTGTTTACCGCATTGCTACGTCCGTGGATTTCTTTGTTTCTATACTTATGTAATCTGACCCGGCTGGGGGTTTCAGGATCGATATCAATTTAATTACAAACAGATTCTGGCATTAGGACGGCCCTTTCAATTAAAAACGTATAAGAGCTGCATTTGTCCCCAGAACAAAAAGAATTATTAATAAATTCACTATGGCTGTAGAACAGAACGCGATGCATAAAACCGTATAATTTGCATTCGGACATTGATAAAAACGTATTGCAATTGCGTCGTCAAAAGTCATGATACTGTTGTACATAACTATGATAGAAAGTGTTTAGACGCTACGTTGCTCCGTGATCCTACAGATTATATGTTTGTATGTTCAATCGGTCCAATTTTCGGACCGCTGATATGACGAATGAGCGCCTCGCGATCGGATGCCATAACATAACGACAACGAAGAAAAGAGAATTAGACAACTTAGTATATATATATATTATAAAAACGGACAGAGTGAATCCGTTTTGTTTCGTGTAAATTAGAATGGTCGAGTAAAATAAAAACCATGTGCAACTCTCGAATGGTATTCTGCGTTTTGCGCCCCAAGCCAAGTTGCGCCCGTTGTACGTTTAATTTTGATATTAATATAACACATTTCAGACTGTTTTCACAAAAACTTACGGCATACATTAATATAATAATTATTTTCAATATATGGAGCGCGTGCCAGCGTGATAAAATACAAAAAGTGATGATGATTTAATTGATGATATGGATCGTAAAATAAGGAAGATCTTCACAGTCGCATATATCGTAACTATTGAATTTTATGGTGTAAAAAAATATTTTTTTGTAATTTCAATAATTCAGTAAAATTTTGAATATTCACAACACACTTTTGCAATGAAACTAATTAAACAAATGATATTTATAAATTATTTTTTGTGTGCAAAAAGTTCAAACTACAAAACACGCGTTTTTAAGTGAGCGGATCGGAATGAGTTATATTAGCTAATCAAATACATACAAAACTCGTAAAAAGCGACCGATTTATTTATTAGGGAACCGGGTTTTATTGAAATTTTGTAAGCTAATAATGAGTTTACACTTGGGTCTGTTTTTATGCGGATCTTTTATTAGAAGTTATGCGGTTTTTCTATAGAGGACAAAGCTTTTTTTATGCGAATGCGCATTAAAAAAATCTCAAATTAACACGTGCAAGTTACAACCGCTATAATGTAAGAGCGATGGGCGAATGGATTTGAAATTTTAAATCTGGTGTATTTGGTTTTTAAATGTCTCCATATTATGAACTGCGTAAAAAATAATAGTTGATCGTCGCAAAGTTTGAGTAATGAGCTAATTTAAAATCATGATAAACTTAGATGCTATATTTGTATGTCCATCACTTGATTAAATTAACTTATCTGTCAAGATCGTCGCAGCGTGTATGAAGTCTGTATATAAATACACAAACACTGTCGATAGCACACAATATTCGGTAATTTATTTACGTAAACATAAACATTACACTTGAAATCGATCCATTATGTCATTCACATATCATTATTAGTCGATAAATTTGGGTTAACGTACAATGTACGCAAGATACTCTCTCCGTCTCTGTTTCTCTTCAACATTGTGTCTTAACTCTTTAAGGAGTTAACTAGCGATTGCATTATAAAAAATACGATTTCAACATAGAAGGATAGTGAATAAATGTATGCTGCTTGATAACGATAATTTATACGATTATCGAGTAAAATAGACTCTGATAAAGCAAAGATGAATAAGTAATATTTTTATTTATATTGATTTTTTATAAACTTTTTTAATGCGTTTTTTGGTACGTTCTATCGCAATGATTTGAAGTTATGCGGTTTTTAAAACTAATGGAATCTATCACTCAGTTTTCTTTGTAATTCAAGTATTTTTTATGCGAATTTTTTATATGCCAAAAACAGACCCAAGTGTATTTTGTTTTGCTGATATTTGTATAAGTTTTCACACACAATTTTTTTTAAAAATATTTCCGAAAAACAAAACATAGTTTTTTATTACTCTGTGTGTTGGAAATATGTCTAATTTTATAAAAAGAACTTCAATACATCCTTATAAACCAAATAATGTTAAAAAATAAACATTAACCATAATTATTGAATTAATTCATAAAAATATGCTTCCCGCACGTTATGTGTTAATACTATAATAAATAAATACATTTTTTTGGTGCGCATCTATCCATTATTTTTATGATAGTTGTTGCTCTTATTCGGTATTTTAGGATAATTGAATAGTATTTAAATTTTTGAGACTTAGTATTTTATAATCAGCGCATATCGAGACACGGTTCAGGAAACACATTTTTTTTGCCTTTAAAATTTCTTACCGAGCTATGGATTTATTGTTTTTGTTCTGTATTATTAATTGAATACAAGGCATGATTATTGCTTATGTTTTGTGATTTTTGGGCATCGACATCATGAATTTAAATAGCTGATGATGAGCTTTTATATTTAAAGTAACAATTAGAAAGTATCATAGACTTAAACATGATATGTTTGGTAACCTGAGATTCATCCTCATTCATTTCCTAATCCGATTCTGAATTCAGTATAGCTTCTTTTTTGATGTTGTGTGATTGAATGTGTTTAATACTAATACTATGCAAGCCATTATATTTATTATGAGAATCAATGGTCTCATTCATTCAAGAGATGTACTATTATTAGATTGTTCACGATGATGACTGTGTCTAACGAAGCAAAATTGATGTTCTACTGCACTTTTTGCAAAGTCAATTAAACGTCGACGAATTTAGAGTACAAATAGGTCGGCGTACGAAAATATTTGCAAGGACCATAAAACGTGTTCACAATAAGAAGTTTTGTAGAGCGAATACGTGAAAACTTTATTGTTCGAGAGGCACGTCTTCCATTTCCATCCTTTTTTTTGTTGTAGAGAATCGATCCAATGAGACTATGAAGAGGCATTCAGCTGGAGACACACATGGCAATGCAATATTTACAAGCGGTGAAAAATGTGTTTGGGATGCCTTTTTAAATATTGATAAATCCGTATACGGCACTCACTACTATATTTTTTTGTATGTATATATGCGGATATAAAATATTTGAATTTGAATTAATATTATAACGCTAATGTCAAAATGAAACTCGGACGGCTTTCGGCATAATACGTCTTTGTTTGTTTTATAGCCCCGAGTGATAAAAAAATGATTGTACGTGACCCATTTAATCATTTAGTCAAATATATTTTCATAGCAAATAGATCTTATTTTTGTAGCAATTCATTTGAACCGAAAAATAAGCTGATAATTGGCGTCTTAAATGATAATCTTAAAAAAATAATTAATGTTCGCGAAATTTGAGGTCGTTCTGATTTTTAATCGACAGAAAAATGTATATTTTGAATATAGTCATTATTATTGGTAATATTTATAGTGGACAGTATTTGATCAAACAATTTCATTCTTGTTGCTATAAACCCTGAAGGTTTGTATTGCATGTACAGGGATCCAAATTTTTGATGATAAATATATGAGGTTTTACATAAACACAGATCAAGATCAAAAAACAAAACTTTTCAGAGTAAGATGCTTGTGTTTTAACTATTGAGACAAATGCCTAGTCTCATGTCTTAATTATCTTGCTTTTCAAAACAACCGGTCAAGATGGTTTAATAATGCAACATATGCATCACCGGCCACGAAAGTGTTAATGACTAAAATATTAAACCGGGTAGAAAAGAGGTGCGAAGAGCCCTGGATAAATCAATTGAAAGTTTGTCTAAAAATTGTTCTTTTTATTTCTGTACCAGTGGTGGATTTACTTATAAACGCAGAAGGCACATGCGTTTCGGGCCTCAAAACTTTAGGGGGTCTCAAAATATTTTTGATATATCGCGTAATACAGGGAATCTAAGATTGAAATACCAATTAAACTAAACTAAAATTGGGGTAAAAGACACGGACTGAAACTCGCAAAATTCCCGATTTCCCGACAGATTATTTATTTCCATCGCTGCAGATGAATACTTATATACTAGAATGCTTTGATGTGATTCGTAATTATATTACGGAGGAATAAAAAAAAATCTGAACCCCGAATCTATTATATTTCATATCGATATTCCCATTATTAGAATCGAGGTGTAGTAAATACATCACCGGTAGGGAAAGGTTAATATAACAATTTGAAAAACATATATGTACTGTATATATGTATACATAGATCAGACAGTCAGTGCCCCTAGGCGTCGCCTAAGCTTGCTAATTAAGAGTTACGCCACTGTTTTCAAGCATCTAGATTTCGGCGGGAATGTCTCGATTTAGTAGCCTTCATCGTGCTGGTAAAAATTTCAATCGTGATTTTTTCGGGAATGCGTTTGCTAGTTCCGGGATTCATGAGCGCCTAAAACTGTCCGGGATCCCGGGATTGGATTCCTTACTCACCACTATCCTCAACAGGCTAGACATACAGGGGAGAACGGTTTTAGCCTGTTCGAACGGCGACTCGGCTAGGTACTACAAATGACTGAATCCATAATCCCCTGTAGTCCCTCATCTGCTGCAGCCCCCAGCAGTGAACCCGCGGTTGTATTCCCTTGAAATTAGCTTAATCTCGGTCCTTCCTCCTCCATCGCACCTTCGGGTGCACATAGTCTGAAGCTGGTCTTCCTGCGGAACCTTCTGTGTAAAACGATACAAATTTTTGTGACAGTGTTCCAGTTTGACCATTCTGGGCACCCATCTCACACACAACTTCTTGTAATTAAGTTTTTCTTCCATAATAACACCAAGGAGACTTTGAGAAATGTCAGAAAAATCTTTCTGAAGGTCGTCAAACGTCACACGGCAATCATTTCGCATTTATTCTTCAAATTTCTGCATAAGTTCGCCAGAAATCATTGATGAGTATCAATACTCTGAACAATTTAACCCATTTCATGACATATTGTTGACTCTTCACATCACTACTATATTTTTTTATGAACTTCCAATGGAAATTTGCGTCGGTATTGTTATGCATAATCAAAAAACCGATGAACGTGCTGATCTCGCACGGATCGGAGGTGTTGGAAGCGCGCGACGACCTCTCCATCGGAAGAATTTACTGTGACTGTACAAAATGGCCGATAAACACGCGGAACACATCAAATTGACCCTACACACCAAGTGTATGAAATTCGAAATTTAAAAAAATCCCTCGGTCTTTCATCTGTCGCGGAAAATATTTACAACAACGCTTTGTTACGCTTCTCTCGTTTTCGTACAAGAATGCCTTTATACAAATAACACGTCCTGTGTTTATCAGGAAAAAATAATTGATGTTCTTATTTCAATACTAGAGGCATTCCAACGCATGCTCTCAATGTCAAAGAGAACAAAGAGACGTATTGTCGCTCGTTTGCTGCGTCTTTTGTCGTAGTTATGATTAACTATGGCATTATTTATTTTCGTTCATTGCAGGCATATCTTCGGAACACATGCCTTTTGTCCCTGCCACATGATAACATGGAGTCATTCATTACGACAATTGCACAATAACTGTCATACAAATATGTATTCACGCCGTCGGGCACTGAATGGCATTACTTGATCTTATTAGTTGACATCTGTCTGACGTTGCATTTCGAACAATAAAAGCGTCTTTATTTCAAACGGGCGTCTTTTTCGACGTCGCGTTAAAAAAAATTGCTTGGGCCGAATGCGTTAAACGCTCTCACTACAAAACGATCGAAATATCCAAAGTTTGTCGATTAAATCCGGATTTAATTTATATGTCCACCTGTCTAATGACGGTGTGAATCATAGCTTCAAATGTTCCTTTTGTGATTTCGAATGACATAGGTCTTGCTGAATCATCTATAGCTTAATTAAATCATTAAGCAATTAGCCTATTTGGCATATATCGTTGACATTTGATTGGACTGTCAAATGGCGCTGCGATCGCCATTAATGACGAACTACGCGTGTACGTACTTATGAAACGATATAATTACGCGTTGCGCAACAGAAGATGCTACTTCTCGCCTTTTTTCTTCAGTAACGGGATCAAAAAGCTTCCTATCCAATGAAGGAATCTATGTCGAAAATTAAGACACTCCATTTGTATTCTTTTACATCATTAATAAATTTATACGGCAAAATTCCGGGTTATATTTGAATCCCCCTCTTATCATCTGGCAAGCCGTTGCTTTTGCTATTTATACGCTAGAATTGTAATTTTACGTAATATTTATGGCCATAAAATTTAATTGAAATTGTGCATGACCTGCGACACTTTCGAGATTTAATTTAATTGGAATATAAAACAGATAAGACTATTTATATTCACGCTCATTTTTCATAGGAAATGTCTTTTATATCTAGCTATGATAGGTCAGAGAGCATCTAGTCTGCTCAATTAAATCATTTAAATTAACTCAAATTAATTCAGATTTAAAAATTAAAAACCATCTAGGGATAAATCAAGATATGGACGCTTTAAAAATGTATATTTTTATCGCAATTGACTATTGATCATTTATTCGACAGTTCACTTGATTTAATTGAATTTTAATAAATTAATTTTTATAAAAAATAATTTATTTATATAAATGAATGTGTGTCTGTTTGTTAGTTTGTCCCGTATATGTTCCTATACCATTCACCCGACAACGATGAAACTTTGGGAAGTTGTTTTACACACCTTAGTGAACATTTTTGAATTATTACAAGCATTGTTTGTGTACGCAATTCGTTGTGCGAGACGTTAACGCGAAACGCTAGTCCTTCAGCCCGCGCTACACGTGGCCTGAAGCAATAAACCACGTAACTATACTACTGCGTTTCTTTTTAAATAATTACTAAGCGCATGTGGCATTGCAACGTACGCCGGGTATTCGCTAGTAATACAATAACAAGATGGAAAAAAAAACAATGAACGATAAAACACAGCAGAAATGCTTGTAAGATAAAATTTAATCGAAGTAATGTTTCAATACAAAATGTTAAATACAAGACGAACATTGTAGATTTATGTACACATAAAAATAACCCCCAGGATCATTAAAGGACTAATAAACATGGCAATATAAGACCGGAAACTTAAATCCAATAAACCAAGCCTTCGAGCTGAAAGTCTTTGGTGGCGAAATGTCCACATTGAAAATGAGGATGAGGCTGTTCGAATCTGGGCTTAAAAGCTGGTCGACCGAGACAAATATACCAGCAATTAAAATTAAATTTCATCAAAACGTTTGATTTATAATATTTTTTAATACGGGATGCGGCAGGGAAATTTCCTTATTTGAAACGCATGCTTCGATTCGACATTTATTTCTAAAAGGGTAGCCTTGTCACATATTTGAAACAGCGGGATCTAACGTTTTAATAATGATTATGCAGTGCACGATGAAAGAACGCGCGTTCGCCTTAGAGGCGTACTTTTCAATCGAGAGCTCGGAACCAGGCAGAGACGGAGAGAGCATCTTGCGTACATCGTACGATTGTATAGATCGTTAACCCAAATTTATCGACTAATAATGATATGCGAATGATATAATCAATCGATTTCAAGTGTATTGTTTACATTTACGCAAATAAATGATGCGGATGATGCGGACATACAAATATAGCATCCAAGTCTATTATGATTTATTATTAGCTCACTACTCAAAGGGTTAATAATGTATGGCTTAAAATATAAATTTTAAAAAAAACTTTAAATGTCCCTCTGTAACATGGAAAAAATAATTAAACCAATTTCTTCTATATTGTTTACATTGTTAATTTTTAAAATAAGGTAGTTTCCATGCCGCATCCTGTATTTCAAGAAGGTAGCTAATATATTGAATAGAAGTCTTGTGGAATGGTGGCGGGAGGGGGAAAAACTCTATCCAACTTCTTTGAAAATGTGAGATTATCCATAAACTTTGATTAAGAGAAGCCTTGTTCATGTTCGATAAAGAGGTCGTCATCAGAGTCTCGCAGTTGGGACCTCTCTCTGTATATTTTAACTATAACTCGCTGTGTGGATCAATTTCATTCGTTTCAAGCTGAAAATGAGCCTCACTGGATGTCTTTTAATATCCAAAATATTGTTAATTTCATAGAGAACAACTTGGAATGTTTAATTAGTATGATAAAACATTCAAAATATGTAACAGTTTGCTTACGAATGAAGCAATATTTTTTGCTTGAAGAGGAAATTTGAAACTGTTAGTAGCCATTAAAACAATGATGATCGCTTCAGCTCATGATTTGTGAATAAAAATCAAATAAATTGAAGATATATCAAGGTGATACCAATGATCAATTAGTTGAAACATTAATTAAATAACTATAATTTTATGTATTATTTGGTTGCATTTAAAGTATATTTAATGAAGCAGGATAAATAGATTAATTCTTCTGATTTACAAGCGAAGTGGTCGTGACGACTGACGTTTATTTATCTGAATCTAGCCACTATCATGCAAATTTGCTGGAAAATCTAGGTCGTATTTGCAATTTTCTCCGTAATAAATTCTAATTTTATACGAATAGCATTTAAAATTAATGTAGTACGAGGCTGAATTGAGTGGCATTTGTGTACATGCACTTTTGTCATAATAAGATATCACATGTGAGTGATTCCGGTCGTGTATGTATGTATTCTTGGAATAACGTCATGGACAATGTCAAACCAATTGTAGTGAATCACGTTACGTAATGAATCACGTAAAAGCAACCGAATTGAACCACAAAAAATCCCAAGCATGGATTAATCAAAGCGATAGAGTTTTTGCCGTAACTCGAGTAACGTAATCGAGTAACCATTTTTTCCGAGGGAAACGTGATCTTGCGTCATATTTTTTTCCACCCCACAAACAACCACGTCTGTATCCGAATATGATTTATATTATAAATAAACTTGTATTTAATTATTTGCACGGTGTAATATCTGCCTGGATGGATTCGGCACTAAAGTTGGAAACTAACTAAGTTTATGTGGTTGATGAGCTGGTTATCATCCAGACCGTAATCTCTGCGAATGCCGACGTCGGTTGTCTTCGCAAAATTTATGTCCAAAGAGTTGAGAAGACAAAATCACCAGACCAATTAATTAGATTCATAAAATCGTACAAATTCGCGTTGATACAACGACTGTTTTAATTTTTTAACTCGATTTAGTGCCTTGTAAAGTATTTTGATTAACAACTCGAAATTAAACCGAGCTTCGTTCCACGTCTCCGACACAAGTATTTAAATAACTCGAATGCAAACTAGAAAACTCAGAACGAAATAAAAATGAAATTAATGGACTTGCTTAAGATGATAGCCAGATAAACTTGGCCACTTGGAATTATTTATTTTCTGGCGGCGACGCTATAAAACCACTTATTCAATAAATTATTATACCCTGAAAGTGCTACAAATGGGTGGGTTTTTCAATAAAGACGCTCGAAATTTATTATGTAATAGCGGCTATATTATTAAAGAAACATTTATCAAATTTATTGTAAAATACTCAGTAGAGTATGGCAAATCTTTGTGTAAATCCTCAAAATTTATCATCAAAATTAGTGCTCCATTCAAGAAATATTTCGCCAAAAAAATCATATTTAGCGACGTGGCCCATTTTTGGATGAATAGTTGTGTGTACAAACAAAACTGTCGGAATTGGGACGATTCCAATCCACAAGAAATATACCAACACCAAATACATCCCGAAGTCATTGTTTGGTGCGGATTTTGGCCTGGTGGATCGGTCCGTACTTCTTCCAAAAAGGATAACTGGCATTGCTATAACCGTCGCTACAAATCAATGATAAGTGAATTCTTGTGGCTTAAACTGCATGACATATATACCGATGATATGTGGTTCTAATAGGACACAGCGTATGCCACGATGGACATTCTGCAGGAGCGATTTGTGGGCATGATTATCTCGGGTAACGTGAATCAGCCACCGATATCGTGCTGTTTAGCGCTTTTAGACTTATTTTTTTAGGGCTATTTTAAATCATAAATCTAAGTGTATAAACCTCAAACAATTGATGCCCTAAAAATCAACATAACGAACGCCATCCAGTAAATTCAGCCAGATTTAGGCGACAAAGTCATCAAAAATTGAACCTCCTGAATACGTGCTTAAGAGCAAAGCCGCGGCGAATATTTGAACAAAATTATATTCCATACGTATTGCCATAAAATATTCTTTTAAATAAAATATAAATTGAATAGATATCTCACGTATAAAAGTTTTTATTTACATTTAAATATCGAGCGTCGTTATTGATACAAACTTATTGATCTTGAAGATCAAATCAAATCAATCATAAATACTTGATAATTTGTGTGAAATAGTTCATACTGTCTTGGCGGTGTTTAATTCAATTAATCGTTACCATATGGTCACGCTCGCGCTTGGTTCGTTCGAAAATCCAAACGTAGTATACTTCTATCGTCACAAAATCGAATAAAATCCTTAAAAAAATCATTAGATTTTAATACAATTATATTATAATATCAGAATGTATGGATATCAGAGTGGATTCAATGTCATTTTTTAGTTCAAATTCATTTTTGCGAAGCGTAGACAATACTTTTTTATAAAAGGCACATTGTAAAAAAGCAGCAGCGTTTTTATGAATTCGACATGTGCATTTTTACAAGCCTTTGTGCTATTCTACATGCAAAAATATGACAGATTTGACTTTTTTTCCGAAATTTTCCGTTCATAAATGACTATTGATATTTTCCCTCTGCAATTATACCCTTAAAATGCAGCCCCTATTTTCGAGTATTTACATCCTGCAAAAATGTATTTGTCTCAATACTTTAGTAATGTAATGATCGGTCGGTATTTTAAGCATGAATATATTTTTATCGCTTCGTTTGTTGATCGTTTGAGGGGTTAAGTCATAGCGATTATTTAAGTGCAATTCGACGTATCGAGCAATCAAATCGATTGGGTCTCGCAAATTTACAAGTTTGTAAAGGCGTTCGAGTAAAAAACGACATTGAATTTGTATATGAAAGGCTTTTTTTCTCTCTGGCGTTTGAAGATTTCCAATTTATCAATGACCCTAATGACGACTCTGGCTATAATCCGGCGCATTAAACGGACCGATATAATTCTCGCAAATAATGACCCTAGACCCGATATTTTTCTGGCGAAAAAGTCCCAGCGTATTTTACGAGGAAACCCTTTTGCCTGTATATATCCCGGTTTTCGCAGCAGATTTTCCTTCGTCGCTTTCTGTCACTGATTGCGAAAACTCCCCCGGACAGACGAAAGGGAGTCTGCGCTCCCCGTTAATAAGCCGACTACGAATAACTTTTAAGTGACCCTTTTCAAAAGTAGTGCTCGTGTGTCTATCAATTTCTATATTACAAGTTGGCCAAGTTTCTTAAGCTCTTGGGATATTTGTGGACTTATGGGGTTGAGCTTTTCAATAGTTCGAAAGATGTCGCATCGCCCTGAATAAAATGGAGCGAGTGCCGAAAGTCAGACGGGGGTAGGAAAGATCGACAAGTAAATATTCCCATTTGGTATACTTTTCCATCTTTTGAATAAAATATTCCTTTGAAATAAATTTGGATTGATCTCATTTTGTAACTTAGATACTAATCATTAATATTTTATCAACATCTCAATTAAGGGGGGAATTCATGTCTAGAATTTTGAAAAAAATTGAGTTGGTTTTTTTTGCATATTTAAAAATTTTAGACTTTAAAATATATATATAAAATTGTTTAATTTTTTTGAGGTATAGACTATAGCCACATATTTACTTATTAAGAATTGTTTATCTTTTCTTATTTTAAATAACTAGAAGGGTTGAAATCGTGTCAACCAGGACACATTCTCTTTTTTTCCCGTTACACATTACCAGTCAATTTTTTTCGTTAGCAATATAAGCATGATATATCAGAATTCTGAATGCATATATTAGGCATAAATTATTATCAAAGACATAATGGTGCTTCTAGCTAAAATGTCCAATAAACTATTTGAATTAATGTATGTTAACTGTTAAAGAACATCTAAAAGTCATTTAAATACATTAATAGATTGAAACAGAACGTTTTTTCAAATAAATCAATATTTTTCACTATTGATTTGAATCCAAGATGTTCAACTGCTCAATAGTGAGACATCATACAGGTTTATCGCCTGTGTTCCGTAGGAATACTCAAAAAATGTATTATAATATATTATCACCCAAAGCCCCAAAATAAAAATATATTCTCGGAGTGCAAAGTAAAAAAATCTGATTATATTAAAGTCAAAGTCAATTTATTCAGAAGGCTGTGTTAGGTATTGATTCCACAGGGCACAGCATCCATTTAATAGCCTCACAGCGATTTCTGAATTTCGACGACTGTATAATTCAAATTATTTGGCAAACCATCCCCAGCCACTTATTATTTCGTCTCGAAATAATTCCATCCCGGAATTACTTCGACCTGAACGTTCCCCGAAGAAAATCTTAGAAAATACACGTACGTACATAGATTTTCCACTCGAATAGTGATCGTACTTGTTACGTGGTCTCATTCATGTAATTCAAACATGATATTACATTATTAGCCGCCATTTGTAAGCTCTCGTTATAGAAACTATAACACGCTGCAACCCCTAAAGAGCCTTTAAAATACACGCCAACACCGTCACATGACGTCCATATTGCATCAAAGCGTTTGCAACTTACGTCACGTAAATCCATTTGGATGCTTTATTAATGGCTTTGAATTATTTCAGACTCATAATTAAGTATACTTCCATATCGGTTTTCAAACTGCCTTGACATAATAAGTTTGAATTCAATATGCAGATTCTTAAGAATATATGTTATATATATCGAATATATAGAATCTTTTAAAAAATACATCAATCTACACGAATAAGGACGGCTTAACCGTAAGAAATATTATTTCGTGCATTTAGTCGACTGTGCATATAATCAACCGATTTGAAACTAACCAAATGAAACGCTTGCGGATTAAAAAGGGATGTATTTTGGGTCCTAGTCCTTCATTCTGACAGGTGAAAGACTGTATTAAGGAAATGGGGGTAGAAAATGCATACCATCCGGGAATAAATTTTTCCGGACCCAAGTCTCGCCTTTTTGAGACTTTGATATTTTTCTAATGGATCCTATATCACTCGTGTTGAATCTTAAAAGCTTAAATCTTTTTAAAATATAAGATGTGTGATGTACCTAGACTAAAAATATATGTAGATCATTAAAAAGGTCTTAATGTCTTATTAAATTTGACTAAAATTACTGGCCATGTGCGAAAATTTTACACAATAGCGGGCGGTGCGTAAAGTGTTAATATATTTATATTTAACGCAGGTTTTATTATATTTTTTTAATGAATGGCAATACACTTGAGTCTATTTTTATGCGATAGATATAAAAACAGGGAGTTACATATAAAAAATCCGCATAAAAAAGATTTGAACTACATAGAAAACCGAGGGATAGATTTCGTTATTTTTAAAAAACGCATAACTTCAAATCAATGTGATATATTTTAGCAAAAATCGCATAAAAAAACTTTGCAATGATTAACCAATATTTTTTTATGCAGCTCGTGATATGAAGACATGCAATTCTTAAGCTCGCGTTGAAATTTGAAAGCTCGTTCAGATGTATAATAAATAGATTGATTAGTTTCTTGTATAATTTTTAATGTAAGAGGGGCAGGAGTTTCTTCTAATATCGCCTTCTGTTTCATGCTGCCATATAACATCAAACCAGTAATATCCTCAAGCAATTCATCGACATCATTTTAAGAAAAAGTATCAAAGCATTCTCCGCCAAGCTCTCTAGTCTTCATTTGTATGTGGATGACTCTTATATTTTTTTTATGCGCGTTCGCATAAAAAAAGTTTTGTGTGGAAAAATGATACATAGGTTCCATTATTTTTGGAAACCGCATAACTTCCCTGAATGACGATTATATTATTGATTTGATGTTATATGACAGTAAAGAAACAGAAGACGATATTGAAGTGAAAGAAACTCCTGCCCTTTACAAGAAGCTCAGTCAACTTTGCAATAATTTCTAAAAAATCTATTGTACATAACTTAAATTCTAAACGAGCTTTCAAATTCATGCAAAATATCATGAACTGCGTAAAAAATATTGGTTAATCGTTGCAAAGTTTTTTTTGTGCGTTTTTTAGTATATTTCATAACATTGATTTGAAGTTATGCTTCTATGTAGTTCAAGTTTTTTTATGCGATTTTTTTATATGCGATTCTCCGTGGAACGCATCGCACAAAAACAGACCCAAGTGTACTCATATCACACAATAAATTTCGAAATCAAATAAATGAGTCAGTATGATTTTATGATGTAAGATTCCAATAAAATTCGGTAACACTCTACATAAGATAGTCTGTTGACTTTTCGCGTCATTTATAAGCTGCCAACAATACAGCATCTCGCTGTCCTATTCTTGTTTCCTTCAGACAATTCCAGGACTGTAAATGTTCTCTCCGCGAGAGAATCCTGGGGGAATTTACACTCGTTGCGA
Source organism: Stenopsyche tienmushanensis (assembly GCA_008973525.1). Classification (NCBI taxonomy): domain Eukaryota; kingdom Metazoa; phylum Arthropoda; class Insecta; order Trichoptera; family Stenopsychidae; genus Stenopsyche; species Stenopsyche tienmushanensis. The sequence goes on from WACJ01000267.1 coordinate 305,026, forward strand.
TCTCGTAAAGGCGCCATATCATAAAAATATAAAAATAACAAGTCTTCCAGCACAATTGTACATAACATATCCAACCGATCGCGAAATATTTATTCGATTCTAGGTCAATTGAACACAATAGACTCGGCGCTAGGACTTTGAACACCATTTCTGATCGTTGAGGAAGTTAACACCGCTACGCCTGCAATCTAAATGGAGCTTCCGGCATATGGGACAGCCTTTAAGATACGAATCAAGGACAAACAAATAATTTGTAACCTGGCTGTCATTGCCTTTGTCGACTATACCGCTAAGCCGCTTTGATGTCTTTCGCGACACAACTGCATTGTGCGATGCACTATTCTGCTGCACAAGTAGAAAAATTAATGCAGACAGGCGAGCACTCCAGATGCACTTACGCTGTCAACTTCTCCGTTTGAAGCATGCCTTCGACGTTCATGTAAAACGTTCCTATTAATCGTTGGTCTCGTTAGAACATGTCTGATAACAAGCTTTCTATGCCAGTCAATAACCGATAATTATGCTTACTTACACGCATCATTTCCTAATTCTTATCGTTTCTGTTTAGAATACCGAGTCTATATTTATAAAGCAATTGTTATGATTATATCACTATTTTTCTGGGTGGTCGTTTATTTGAGACAAGATAGTTACAACGCGGTTTATATTGGAGTACCGGAAAGTAATCCATTTTTTCATCACAGCAAACTTAAACATGATTTTCAATATCTTTTCGTCACAAATAAATTGATTTTTTGAAGGAAATTTTTCGTTATTAACCCTCTTAGTACCAAACGTCGCTATATCGTCGTTGATGAAACATGCGAAAAGTGCTAAAACGCCGATATTTCGTCGTGTACGTAGTTGTGGATTTTGAAAGTTCGAACCAAAAAAAGTCACACCAGCAATCCGAAAAGCGGACCGATTGGGCATACGAACCTTGTAGCCACTCAGTCCTCTTTTAGGGATTTTTGCGACATTTTCTATGATCTGTACGATCACGGAAGCAACTATATAGCAATAATAAATTGGATTGGATCCGTTTTGGGGGGGGGGGGGGGCAAAGTTAGATACTTGCCATGGGCATTTCATATCCTTGTTTATCAATTATCGAATACAGAGACAGAGATAGAGTCTTGCGTCTCATCATCGATCGATGACGATAATCCAAGTTTATCCATTTCAAACATTATTTTGTTACTAAAACTGTGTACACACATGTGTATTGTTTATATTTACGCGAAAATATGAACGAATATTGTGTGCTATAAACAGTGTTAAGATTCATTTATTGTTATACAAGATTGAGTCACGCTGCGCGGCTCTGAGAGAAAAGCGGATTTGCATGAACGATAAGCGGTGCACATACTAATATAGCATACATTTATGTCGTTTTAAAATTTACTCACTACTCAAAGGTTTAAGATTTTACTACCTAAATCTATATTATTTTCTTCCAATCATATTCACTACGATTTTATTCAATTTGCTGAAAATAAATGATTCTTGGTGTATGTGTTCGTACATTGTGGTAAACCATTATATTGTATTTAGATTTGGATTAGTCTACTTTTGGATTAGGCTGTGAAATTATCACGATAATAAATAATACGGGCATGATCTCAATAACATAAGGCGTATGCCATCTGTATCCAATTTGCCATTAATAGATAACTGTGTGTACAGTATTAGCAAATTTACTAATAACAAATATTACATTGACGTATGTATGTATTACTCCAACGTCATCGAAGAGCTCTGTTTTCTTTCAAAGTCTTAATAGCTATTTGTTATATATTTTTTAATTGAAACTCGTTATAATCTACTAAAATGCTTACTGTATATTTTATATTTTAAATATAGATCATATATTGATTATAAAATATTTTAAAAATCATCTGATAAAGCATATTTGTATGCGCAACGACTTTTAGCTTCGCTCGATGATATTGCTCATAAAATTACTGACGTATCTAAAATATTGCAAAAATATACGAATTTATATAATGCCCCATCTATTCTCACATTGTTCTCATCCTTATGGAATATGTTTTTCTTTGTGAAAGACGTATGTTTATTTTGAGAAAGAATCCAAAGCGTAATCCGCTATCACATTACACTTCTCCCCGAGAACAAATTGATATGTATATATGCATATATTCTCCCTCATATTTCCAGCATATGAATAAGAAGTTGGAATATCCATTGTCAAAGTCAAATAAAAACAAATGTAGGTGAAAGGGAAGCCTTTTTCCTTCTTATTAAACAGAAACCCGAAGACTTCGGTAATCTTTTAAGCCCAACTTAAGATCCACTCGCTGCTCCGCCGGAAAACGCACAACAAAATCGATTTTCCACTTTGAAATATGGACTCGCTCTCGGGGCGCGTGTGTTATAGTACAAATAAATAAATTTCCCAAGAAATAACGAGGAGGTTGTATCAAGCAGGCTTTGTGGGTATTTAGACGAATGTTCGCTTACTGTCAATATAAGATTGGTAGCTTAAGGGACGATAAATATTTTACGTGCCCATTCGTTAAGTTTACGCCCTATATTCGGTAGTATCTGCAGCAAAATAAGGTATTTGCCCCATCCCGTATCGCTACCCATTTTTTTAAACAATATAATTTGTAAATAAATTGATTTCCGCGTTGTTGAATTAAAATAAACGCGTTTTTCCCGAAACTATTTTTTTCAACACGGTTGACATGATATCTCAAGTTATAATGAACAAATTTACTTTAAATTTAGTACAAAGCTTTTTTATATAATATTCTATTGTCCCTACCAGATTTATGTTAAAATTTTATTTTTAACTATTTAAAAAAAATTAAAACTGAAAAAATAAGGTCAAATAATGACTTTTTTAAACAGTCGCCATTTTGTGAAAATAAAATGATAATTTTTTCGTTGAGGTAGAGACTATAGCGACATCTTTATTTATTAAGAATCTTTTTATTTTTTTAAAATTCAGATGATTAAAAGGGTTAAAATCTTGTCAACTAGCATACGCTCTTTTTTTTACCCCTTATAGTCCAAACCCAAACCCAAAATTTTCCCTTAAAATTCATCTGAATTGATCCATATAAGTCCGATTAAAAGGAATATGTATTTTTTTTTACCATGATTAATGGGTTAAAAAGCTTTGTTAAGTAGTATTTTCGCAATTCGCGAATAAAATATGAATGTAAAAAATCATTTCGCGGACGTCTTGGAATGCCTCGGAAATAAATTCTTTGGAACACGACCTTCCCCTATTAGTCCACAAAGTCGACCTTTCTCTCTAAGGGGATTATTTGTTTTACTATCGCCCTTACGCCTATCGTATTTAAGTAAAGGTTTTGTTTTATTGCCGCTCAAAGGAAAAATGCGAAAGCCATTCGGAAAAGGCAGCATCGAGACCCATAAATATGTTTTATTCGCGGGGGCGCAACCGACCCCAACTGTATTTAAATGCCACCGAATGAGTGTTATTGCTTATCGAATTAGCGTTTTAGTAATCTGTAAATACATTTTCCGAATATCAAGATATTAAACACGAGATCCGCAATAATGAAGGGCGCGTGTGCCGCTCTCGGGGACGGGGTCTGAAACCACCGTACCCGCAGGCCCAAAACTTTTTGAACGCACCCAAAGTGACTTCATGAATTTACAGTTCGTGGTGTTATTTAAACTTTTTCAGTGTGTTTGTATTCACGCAACAACTCTAAAGTAGAAAATTAATAATTATATAATTTCGCCCCAAATTAAAAAAAATCTCAGATGGAGTTGGAATCAACTCCAGAAATCGTATTATGTCTCATTTTTTCCGAATAATAATATGATTTTAAATAAAGGGCTGAACTATTTAATAATACATAGAGACCTTATAGATAACTTAATACCCATTAAATAGAGGAATTTAAGCAGTTAATAAATCCTTCTTTACAACGAGAACATCCATGTCTTCAGTTGTCTTCTCAATTGATTTGAAATAATCGAACAGGGAGGATTTCTTAAGAATGTTTCTGCTGTTCACAAAAGCACCCTTTAATACGATCATCCAGGTGACTCGCTAGGGGAGCGTTTGTAAATACAAATCGGAGATTATACAACCTTTAATATCAATTACCCAAATATACAATATAGACGATATGGAAGTGATTCTGCCTCATGAAAGGACATTGATCAAGCTCTAGTCTTGCAGTGGATTGCGTATGGTTATACTAGGATGATGATAAAAAAGAAAAATATTGATGACAAAGATAAACTTAAAAATTCTTAGTCGATTTCAGGATTTATCAACATAAAGTAAATATTGAGAAGATTAATAAAGATAGCCAAAACTGCCAATAAATTATTGATTTACTGGCAATAATACTATCACATCCTGCTCCTTTACTCTCATATGCCTAAAATTTATATTTAATGGGTTAATTAATAAATTATATACAGATTTACGTCAAAATTTTATTTTAAACTATTTAAAAAAAATTCAAAACTGAAAAAATAAGGTCAAATAATGACTATATTTTTAAACAGTAGCCGTTTTGTGGAAATATATTTTTTTCTTTTTATTTAGGTAGAGACTATAGCTACATCTTTACTAATTGATATGTTTTTTTAATTTTTTTATTTAAGATGATTAGAAGGGTTGAAATCATGTCAACCAGGACATGCCCTTTTTTATCCCTTACACTTACAATTGGAAACTAAAATTTAATATATATTCTGAGGAAAATTTCTTAATGTAGATCACGTAAATTCGATAACGAACCCTTTTAACTCTGTGATTAGTGAGTTAATTTTTATAGCGTACACATTGCGGGAGTATATATATATATTTTTTTTTTTATTAAATCTTTGTATTGAAGAAACTTTGTTGGAAATTTACAAACAAATAATAAAAGAGATCCTGAATGTAATGTTTGAAATCATAATTGGAATCAATAATATTATCTTAGAAATATAAGTGCGATATTGTAAATAAAGCGCTGCTCGCACCATGTGCGTGCATACTCTCTCCGAATCACTCGAGTGCGCCCGCAACATGTGCGTACATATTCATCAAAGGGTTGAGAAGAAGATATTGCAATTATTGCTAATAGTCTGAACAGAAAGTTGTCCTATTAATAGACCATTGGTAGACTATGATTGGGAAAAAAATTCAACAAAAAATATTATTTTGTTGAATTTTTGCATTATAATAAAATTGCTTTTAATTTGACTGTTTTCCTTGTTGCAATATGTAAAAGTGCTTTATTAAAAAAAAGGAGAAAAACTGGGTAAAAAAGATTTTATTAGCGATCTTGGCGAGAGTTAAGGGAAGGAACCCTTGAATTGGCAATAAAAAATAACTGTAATGGAGTGACCCAAAACCGTTGCTTAGATCTCCATTCCGCCAGTTTGACCTAAAAAAAAACAATACCCGCGATCGTTAAACGCGAAAACTAAGACAGTACAGCCTCGGCCGAGATAATGCACAAAATAAGATCTAGAAATTTTCATATGAATTTCCCGAACATTTTCACAGGGGACAGACGGCTTATTTTACGAGCGGTCGTTTACGAAATAAATTGTTCATCTTTTAAAAAACACTCGAAGCCTTTTTTGTGTGTTAAAAATAAAGAATCCCCCCATAAGACAGAGCGCCGGGGAGGAGACAAAAGAAAATGCGAAACGCCAAAAGTGGTCATTGTGTTGTATATTTGGAGATAAAGAGAAAAAATTGCGGTCGAAAATTGATTGATTGGTTCACGGGGCCAAAATGTTTGGGGACCGGACCTCGTTTGGCGCGGGAATAAAAATCAAAATGGAAAAGGAAGAATTCTTCCCGGCGAATGGGGGACGGGGGACACCTAATAAGATTCCCCGCATAGTTTGTGTTTTCCTTTCGACTTTGATGAAATTATTTCTCCGTGTGTTATTTTTCTTCCTTTGTCTACGGCGATCATTTGTGATGATATGTAATAAAAATTCTTATTCTGCGAGCACGATTCAATTACATAAATTTGGGGGAGGAAATATTTTAATATCCCGCCATGTGTGGGTGGCTATGCGGGGGCTGCAATTTGATAGAAATAATGTGATACTGTTAAAAATAAATAAGTAAAACATACAGAAACAATTTGTCACGGGGGTGAAAAATTGCTGTCTTATTCGAGCTTGAAGCTGTATTATGCGCCTTACTTTAAAAGTCATTTATATATTGTAGTACTTTTTAACATTTTAAAATTTGTTTCGTATTAACACTTTGTGTTCCGGATCTGCGTTTTAACGTAACAGCAAATCTAATATATTACCCATTTGATTAATGTAATCCAAATCCATTTTTCTCTCAGGTCCGCGCAGCGTGAATGTATCAATAAATGAGCCTTAACACTATTGATATTATTGGAACCATTTGTTGATAATTGATGTGGTGGCTCTCTATTTTGTACTCTATGAATAAATAAATAATAATATTGTATTAGAAATAGAAGCAAGGCATTAAAAATAAATCGCTTTTCGCAATATTGGAGTATATTTAGACGTGTAGGGGTACCTTTACAGCACGACCTTGCCATCGATGTACGAGCGTATGAGATGCAAAATACTCTCTCCGTCTCTGTCTTTTATTCACTAATTTCCGCACATAGTTTGTGTAAATGAATTAACATGCATAACGTGTGAGTGGACGTTTTATGATATTCTGTTATTATGCGAAAACCATAGACGCTTTTGATTAAAATTGATATTAAATATATTTTTTGTTGGAATGGTTGATACAAATTTTCATTCAGCAACCGCAAACACTTAACCGCCGAAGTATCCAATATAGATTTTTCCACCCGTTCCGACATTAACCCTCTCTTATTTTGTTTACTCTTCAATTTCGGTATCAGCTCTCTTACAGCTCTCCCTGCCAGTTCAACACTGTTTGGTTTACTCGATATATTTGCAGAGCATCATCGCGCTACCCCCGAATGTCAACGGCTATAATTAATTCTGTCAACTTTGGTTCTACTTTGTCATCAGCTGTCATCGTTCGCTCGAGGGTCTTCTTGCTTTCCTTTTAAAAATATTTTTTTCTGAGCATTCGTCAATTACTCCTGCTTTTGGCGTAGACGCGAAGAATTATTAAGCTTTTGTTTACTTAACGATTTTCCGGCAACGGGACACTGACAGGACGTCGACGTACCGCCCGACTGCATTAGGTTCCACCCTTAAAATTTGAAAGTGAAATTTGTAACATCCTTAAAAACTACCCTAGGAAATAATACATCATCAGCTGAAAATCAACAAATACTTTTTTCATTATTTAAAAAATAAATAACTATTGCCACAGCTCTTAAATTTAACACTACCAATAATCTTTAGAGACAATTTCTTAAAATCAATTTTATTTTATTTTTTATATTATACCCAATTTAGTTCTTTTTTCTGATCCATTAGTAACAAGCAAAATAAATCCATATTTTTATATATGTTTTACCATATATTTACCATATATTTTAATATTAATTAAAATTGGTTGGTCATATTTGCCCTTAATTGCCTGTTCTTTGCATTGAAGGTATTTTGAATCATGACCTTAATTAGTCTCTGGTTATTCGACTATGCCTTGAATTGATTGACATGTACGCCTTTGATCAAAACCTCACATTACCTAAAAAAAAAGCTATTAAAATATCAACGCATCGCCCCTTAATTAATCGCTATAAAAATGAAGCTTGAAGTACTGAGATCTAGTAAAATTTCGTCAATTTTCGATTGAATACAACGGAATACAATGGTTTTTTTAGGGTTTTGGACCGGAATGAAATCGAATACATAGAAAATCATTATTTAATTTTTCTACAATTAAGCCCGAATGAAAATGAACATCCATGTCAAAATGAAACTCGGACACCCACGTTATTGTGACTATCTGTAAGTTTATCTCAAGTTCTAATCGACTGATTAATTTCAAATTTGGTAGGAACCTTTTCTATACAACACTCTTATTGTTCCTACCAGATTTGTATCAAAATTTTATTTTTAACTATTTAAAAAAAAAATAAAACCATGAAAAAATAAGGCCAAAAAAATGACTTTTTTTTTCAACAGTCGCCATTTTATGAAAATAATGTTATTATTTTTTCCTTTGAGGTAGGAACTATTGCGACGTCTTTACTAATTAAGCATTTTTTACTTTTTTCAATTTTAGATGATTAGAAGGGTTTAAATCGTGTCAACCAGGAAACACTCTTTTTTTACCTTTTACACTTTATTATTTGTATTTTTTTTTTAAATATATTCTGAAAATGTCAATAAATAACTGTCAATAAAAATGTTTTTTTGATTATTTTTTATCATATATGAAAATATGAAAATTTATATTCGATAATATCAATGACTATGCTCTAAGTATGTATATACCATATTTAGTTTAAATTTAACCATAACTTGTTTTGTGTAACATGTAAACCGTTGATTGATCAATTGGTTGACATTTCTGCTCTTAATTTAGAGTTCAAAGAAATTTAAAATTGGACACTTCTTAGAATAACCGAAACGATGCTTCATTATTTCAGGCCGCGGTCGAAAATCCCAAGACTCGAGTCTATTTCGGTATAAAATATTTATTGCTCTACGATTTGAGTCGACTTTTTAAACATCTAAATCACTCCGTTCGACTTTTTATTTTATTTCTTCCCATTATTCCCGGGGGGACTTTATTAAATTTTCCCTACAAGGGCGATTTATCGATACGAAGCAAATTTAATATGTTAAAAGCTTTTGTATTTGAGCATATTTTGAGTCTTTAAAAAGTATTGACAATCAATGTGGCGTCGTATATCCAATTTGCACAAAATAATTTATTCGCAATAAAATCAAATTCGGACTGTGTATCCATTTCAATATTCGATCAGGATATACATCGTTCTATTTATGTTAATTAGGATTTTCAAGGACGTTTTTTTATTATTCACCTCGTCCTGTTTTTCACTGGAGGATTTTCTTTGATGAATCGGCGAGGATTTTTTTTTTATGCTTGGATCCGATCCCTCATTTCAATATTTCTCAAATTTAATAAAGAGAATATAAAAAATTGTAAAAGACAGCGTCCGTCTTCCATCCCTTATTTGAATCCTTATCCGCGATTCACGAGGGCGCGCCGTCGTCCAGGATAATTGTGAATGGCTCTCCTTGATTCTTTTATCAGATTCCTGTTTGCAGGGTACGTGATTTTTTTTTACTTGTATTTTTATCGTGACATCTTTAATGCGATCCTTCAAAATTATCAAGCAGCGGAAAATAATATTACAACAGTAAATTCAGCTTATTTTTAAGACCGAAAAATAAATTGTTTAGATATTTTATACGGGGTAGTTTTTGATTCCTGTGGTAGATCATAAATTCTATAAATCCCCTTTAATGTCGCAATTATTCGACAAAATTCTTACAACGTCACCAGTCGACAGATATGCGTTTTTAATGACATTTCTGGAGCAGCAGGAATACTTAAATCGAGCGATGACAGGACCAAAGAAATTCTCTTTTGTGTATCACGCACAACAATAGAATTCTCTTCATCCAGGGAGCGATTGTTATTACGGGACAGGCGATCCTTCATTACCGATATATTAAGTGTCTATTGCTTTGTAGACAGAATTTTCTTTTTTCGGATATTTTATTAAAATTCCCGAAGGAAGAAAGCCACTCGTATTGAATACCGACGACGATATATTTTTACCGCGTACAAAATTTTTTACATCATATCAAAATTGCCTCATGAAGACGACACATAATAGAGCTTGGAACTCAATTTCAAACTATTTTATATGTACAACCATATTTATTTTTTATAATAAATCTTATACAAAAAAAAGTAAAATTAAAAAAGTTATAGGCTGGTAAAATGTAAGGGGTAAAAAAAGCGCGTATCCACGGTTGACACGATTTCAACCCTTTATGTTAATTAAAATCAAATTTAAAGAAATAATCTTAATAAAAAAATAATGTCGCTACAGTTCATACCTGAATGAAAAAATAATAATTTCATTTTAACAAAATGGCGAATGTTTTAAAAATAAGTCATTTTTTGTCCTTATTTTTTTATAGTTTTAATATTTATTTTAATAGTTAAAAATAAAATTTTAATATAAATCTGGTAGAGACGTTAGAGGGATATATTAAAAAGATTTGTACAAAATTTGAAGTAAATCAGTTGATTAAAAGTTGAGATATCATGTCAACCGTGTTGAAAAAAGTAGTTCAGAGAAATACGTATGTACATTCATTGATCACCTTTCCATCTTATATTGATCCTAGTCATATTTTTATAATTTATAGATAAAATCATAATGACTTTGGATGATTCGCTTATGACTATTTACGTGCAATCAAAAATAAAATATTACTCATGCACTCATTTGCAATGAATAGTTATTAACTACGCCCATATATACTTCATGGTTATAAGGAGTGTTTATTGCAATAATTGAGTCATAAAAAGAATAATTCCTGGCTTTCGTCCAAAGCATAGATTATCTCCCGTATAACACGGTCGTTAAGTTCCCTATAAAAATGCAGTTTTATATGAAATGTAGATATGGTATAAAATATTTTCTTCGTCATCGCAACCAATCGCTGTGCTTATAATTTCCACCAAATTTACCTTGATATCCTCGACATATATCATGAAATCCTTCGTTTCCTATTTTACTATTGATTCTACTTTTAATTGGATCGATTAAGCTTACGATTTGAACTAACAATAGCCATAATTTTTTCCAGCATGCATTCAATGTTGACGGTCTTATTTCTGTGATGGATGAAGCTATGAGATTAATATACTCCAAAATTCTATAGCATTGCCATGCCTCCATGATTTTGATAGATTATTCAAAATACATTGCAATGATTCTATGATCTTACAATAATGAAGTAATATTGGACGTTAAGAATATTATTTCTAGTTAAACGCACATATGTTATAATGATAGCTATAAGAAACTGCATAAACAATTGGGGGTTCCAAAAGCCATTACCGCGGGGGTCCGAAGCAAGAAGAAATCGTGGTTAAAATACCAACCTTCAATCGAAAAACTATGACGTTCTTTGTATAAATGTCGTGTAATAGTGAATTCGTAATAGGAAACCGCGCATATCGAGGGCAGAAGGTCAAAATTTGGAAACAGAAGTTTTCATGATTTTTTTATCAACTTTTTTTTGTGCGATTTTAGATACATTTTATATAGCTGTTTCAAAGTAATGCGGTTTTTAATATCCATGGAATGCATCATAGTTTTTTTGTGCGATTTTACGTGGAACGCATCTATCGCACAAAAAAGGTTTTAATGTATATCAATAAATGAACCTTAACACTATTGATACTGTTGAGCCCCACAATGTAGATCATAAATGTAATCAATAAAAATGTTGTATTATCGATTAGTTTTCATAATTTTCCAAGACGAATTAAATTTCCAAGATGAAATAAAGACAAATATGTGTTTTGAGAACGTGTTCTCAACCGCGTCTATAGACGCTTGTGGCTTTTAGCAGCTAAATAGCTATGCTGCCTTCAATATCAATCGCACAAGAAGGTGAAAATTTTATACAGATAATATAGACGCGAAACTCTTCTATGTATGGATATCGAAGACGATGATGATCTGTGATTGCAAGCATGCAACACCATATAGGCCGGTTTTCTAAAAATATCAAACTTATCGCTTATGCATGATAATTTTAATTTTTAATTGAATTAACCTGAATATTTGCAAAATATCAAATGTCAAGATTGCAAAACCTGTTTTAAATACGCATATTTACAGCCCGTAATATAAAAGTGGACACACGCTCATAATTTCGTTGAATTATATTAATTAACAATGTTTCGTTCGTGTCGCGCGGAAACTTCGCCCTGACGCGTTTCAAGATACGTCGCCATTCTCAGACAAAACTGATGACATTCTTTCAAAAGTTTCCGACGACACTCTTGACATTTCGCTTAATTTCCTTCGTCGAGTATTTAATTTTGATGGAGTTTTTTTAATGTCGTCATCCACGTTTGTATATAGTATTGTGCTTGTATTGTTGAAGTCCTGAAAATAGCCAGATGATTTAAGTATATATAAAAAATTGTATTTTTTGCCTGAAAAATGGCCCTAAAGGCATTGCACATTAAGATAAATTTGATGTCTAAATTTGAATTGATCGTTTCAATGATGATGATTGTTCATAAGTTCATAAGTATAATTGCATAATGGGCAATGATTCGATAATGATCTATCATTATGTATAGTGAATAGCACTAATCAAAATATCTTTGGCATTGCCATGGTAATAATACAGAGGGGTCGAATGTCTGCCCTTATAATTATTACTAATTTCATTGCTTTCAAAGCGCCAAATTTACATATGTTGTCATTTAGCTTGCAATTTATGTTTATGTAAACTTGACATCGTAACGTTCAATTGGCGCATTATTTATGGTTCAATTGCTCATGCATTTTTATGCATACTCCATGCTTAGTTTCCAGTTCGTTGGATGCAGTTGCTCTATTTATTACCAAACAGAAATATCGCTTTTCAATTCAAAATGATCATGATATATTTGCTCCACGGATGGTTTAGTTCTTTAAACGCATGGAAGCCATGGACGATCCAAATAATTTATACACGCAACCCAGAGTTATCAAATTCCTGGACCGAATCCCGACGGTGAGGCTGTATACATTCAGGTCACGAAGGCGATAAAAATCACATTATATTGTTATTGAGTCTATTGTAGTTGGGGTTCCATCAGTCACTGTCTTTGGGCATGTGTTCTCAAATCATGATTAATTGTCCATGACTTATTGTCTCATGATCGTCTTTCAATCACGGATTCATAGCGTCGTAAAACCGGCTACACATCCTATTATCTCGGAATATTTATGCCCCCCGAAAGTGTGAATTTTATTGAAGCCCCATAAATTATATCCGACTTTTGCGATCTGAGTTACATCTCGATATCTCGCGAAAAAATTCGATCCCGCGACGATATCTGGTTGACTTATGGTTGAATTCCAGGGCGCGAAATCCGCGAAAGGAAATTGAATGCTATAAAAATGTCATTAGTATAATGTCTTTTTTTATTTTTCTTCGTCCTTATCGAGGGAAGATGCTAAAAAAGCAATGTTATAATAGAACTTTTGATATTTCAAACCGATCGCGAAATGCCCCTCACAGCGTACATAAGCGGAAGCTTTCGGCGAGCTTTTAAGCTCTCACTCGATAAACATTTTAAATTGAAATAATAAATTGTTAGTGAAGGCACGGAGCGACTCCGATAAAAGATTTCGAAGTAACTTCATATAAAATATGAAATAAGTCTCGAAATGAGCGAAATCACCAGTCATATCACATTTTTAATTTCCGCCTCTAAAAGGTAACTTCAACTTCTCTAACGTTTCCCATTTTCTATCCACCCTCTCCCGGAACATTTCAACCTCCCATACAATTGTTTTCATACGAACAAAATACATCGCCCTATTCGATACACATATAATAATTAATCTCGATGCTTTTAGATGTATATTTCATATACATACATTTTTATTATAACGATTTTAAGCTTTGTACGCCATCGCCAAAATGAACCCCACAAATAATTTTGTGACAAACAAGAACTCGTCTCGACTAGACTCGAAACTCTTTGAAATTCGCGCTTCGGTGAACGAAGCCATTATTTTAATCCTACTTGACCTCATTGAACACAGAAATATCTAAAAATAATCTTCCTTCGAGTATTTATGTTTTAACTTTGATATTGCATTAATTTGAAGCGAATTTAATATCGCCCACTAATTTGAAATACAGGGGACTGACTAATTTAATGCCTATTTATCATTCGAAATAAAAACGAATTAATATCGAATCGTAAAGCCTTAAACGCGCAAAGAAGTATTGCTATATATTTTTTATCTAATTAACACTTAGGTATCTATTTACACGTAATATTCAATTACCGCGCGGGAAGGACGTCCTCCCGCAGTCAAGGCTAACCAATGACTCCTCCCAACACCGGCCTCTTGCGCGTCACCACCCAATCGGCAACGGTGCACGCGCAAGAAGCGATCGATTGGTACTCCAGGTGCGATGTCTCCGCTGCGCTACAGAAGATGGCGCTGTTAAAATCTCACATTGCACTTAAAGAGAGACAGAAGATGTCGCTGTTAATCTGGCGAATTAAATCTGCTCAGATTATCGGTGCCATTGCATAGGGATGGTAAGTCGCCCACGCTACAAAAGCTTAAAAATAAATGTTTCCTTTTTTCTGCAAGATAAAGCCTACTTAGAAACTTCGTAGCTCCTAGAAAAAGTTAATTTTATGCATTGTTTTTTTCGATTTATGAACGGAAATTGTTAAAGCTTTGCGTTTTCCATAGAATCGCATGTTAACCCTTTGAGTAGTGAGTTAATTTTAAAATGATGTCCATATAAATCCACTTATCTCTCAGCCCCGCTCAGCGTGAATCAATCTTGTAAATAAACACTGTTGATAGCACATTAAGCAACAATTTTATGTAATTTTCTTAGTAAATATGAGGGTTATCCAGAAAATAAGGTTACATTTATGTAGGATTTTAGGGCACACAAATATATTATCCGGTGTGATCATTCTGGGTTCACAACTTGCACACCAAGTCTTGTAACCAAGATTTTCCGACACAATTTTATCAAGGAGACTATCATGGAAAAATGTCAGGAAATTCTTAGTAAAGGTCGTCAGGCGTCACACGGTGGTTGTTTCATAATAATTCTTCAATTTTTTGTTCAAGTTCATCAAAAATCACTGATTGTCTCCCCCTCTGTTTCGTCAAGAATATCATTACGACCTTCTTTGAACAACCTAACCCACTTCGTGACATGTCGACTCATTACATCACTATCATGGACAGGAGGTGGTGGGAGGGTGCGACGTCCTTTTCTTCGTAAAAATTTACTGTGACTGAACAAAATGGCGGACAAACATAGCAAACAAACTGACCGTCAGGATCCCCCCTACATAAAAATTTTCTCCCGGCCTCAAGAGTCCTTGTATTCTTACTTTCTAGACGACCTTCGTACTTTAATATTTAATACGTTGACTGCAAATTCCTACAAGGTTCATTTTCACAAAAAAGAAGTGGTCTGCGGAATGTTCGCTATTTTTCACATTCAAAAATGCAAACGTGCAGAAAATCACATCTGCGTCCTCGCCATGCAATCTTAGACCTTGTCTTCGCAATTTGAGTCTGCAAAACAAGTATTTCATCCGCCTGCGCGTCCAATAAACGCCACATTTGACACCAGAGACATAATTTTATGCGGGAAATTTCCGTTTCATCCATTCGGGCGTTAATTATTTGAAATATTTATTCGTTCGACGCTTTAAAACGAGCGTCGAATGCAATTAGCGGGACATTAAATTTCGAACGCATCCCATTACCTAGACGACAATTAACCCGCCATACAGGCGGCGCTTTACATATTGATTGTGGAAGAGCACATGTAAATATTATAAACATAATTACTATGCGCTAATCGACAATTAAGGCTATTCAATTAACAATTAGCGCCAACGGTGGTTCAAATTTTCGCAAAAATAATGCCGGAGGGTCGCATTGAATTCGGCTCATTAAAAGGGCATTCGTCGCATTTTTTAAAAAAATATTTTTTGCCTCCATACATGGGGAAGCATTTGAGGAGCACTCTGAGTGGCTCTCAATTTCGGCCTATATCTTCGAATCATAATTTATCACAGTTCATTGGGTGCTCGTTTCATCGTCTTAATTTCGCTTCACTTGGGTGACTTTTGAAGATCCCTTAACGACGGGACAGTTTTAATTTGAATCTCTAAGGACTCCACTCTTAAGAAAAATGATTTTAATTAAAGGCTTTCGATTATATTTTTCGCCTTTTCCTTGAGCGATAATCGCCCCAACCAGTTTCAGCTCTCGACCAGTTTATCGCCTGGGATATAAATTTAATCATAATACGCATGCCATTCATGGAAATTCTTCGTGATTATCTATTTGATCTCCAATTTGAGCTCTGGATTGATCTGATTGATGATAAGGCTCCATATAATGATATGGTATGGGAACAACAGCGTCATGAAATGTGAACCGTGTCCGTGTATAAGTTTATGTAGATCGATGATGTGTTCAATCTATAATCATGTATCATTGGCACAACGGCACGTATTATTCAGTGAATCATCTCAGGAATCCTAGAAATTGATGAATGAGTCAACGTACATATCGTTTGACTGCTTGAAGAATTATTTTAGCATGACTCGTCTAATATCATTGTAGGCTTTTTTAACCCTTTGTAAATACTGTCCTAAACACGATACGCAAAATAAAATCATACGATTTCAAATATGAGTGGAGAAAAAATGTAGAAACAAAATGTCGAGCCAGACTCGACATAGGACCGCAAAGAGTTAACACTGTTGATAGTTCAACTTGCATGGTATCTGCTTTCTGTTGTTCAGCTATTTTTGCCTATTAATATATTGCAAAAATAAAAGCACAGATTACCTTGAAAACCTGCCAGTTTATTTCTGAAGGAGTAGATTTTGCAAAGGGGTGATGATATTTGGCTGTTGACACCACTCCAGAACAGTCAAATAGGAATAACAAAATTGGTCAACGATAAGAATGATGCGAGTATCTTAATTATCAAAACAAACTCCGGTTCGCAAGATAACGCGACAAAAACAAAAATGCGAATTATCATATAAACATATTTTTATATAGACGTTTGAGGCCTCATGGATAGGGAATCCAATCCCGAGATCCCGGACAGTTCCCGGGATTAGTAAACGTAATCTCGAAAAAATCGGGATTGAAATTTTTATCTAACAGAAATCGTACACATCACCAACACGATGAAGGCTACTAAATCAAGACATTCCCGACGAAATCTGGACACTTGGAAACAGTGGCGTAACTACTAATTGGTGAGCGTAGGCGACGCCTAGGAGCAGTAACTGTCCAATCTATGTATACATATATAGCGTACATGTATGTTATTTAAATTGTATACAGTAACCTTTCCCTACCGGTGATGTATTTACTACACCTCGACTCAAGTAATGGGAATATCGATATGAAATATAATAGATACGGGGCTCAGAGTTTTTGTATTCCTCCGTAATATAATTACGAATCACATCAAATTATTATAGTACATAAGTATTCATCTGCAGCGACGGAAATAAATAATTTGTCGGGAAATCGGGAATTTTGCGAGTTTTAGTCCGTGTCTGATTTCTGCCTTGCCTGACTTCCAAAATCAGATCCAGACTAAATGACGAAACACTCGATGCTTTAATGTTACTTCGGGCATATTTTCAAAATAATATTTGAACTTTTTGGTGTTTTATTTATCTATTTTTGAATTGTATTTTTATATTTTCTTAAATAAATACAATTCTTTGGTTTTCAAGTTGTTTTTTATGTTGAACAAATAGACTTATTAGTAATTTATCAATGTAATTTCTTAAACTATTGAAAATCCCAATCCCGGGACTGATTCCGGGATTGTCTAATGCGATCCCGAAATCCCGGGATCGAAATTTTGGCTCGGGATTGGATTCCCTACTCATAGACCCATTTAACCCTCGATAAGCGCGGTTTAATATTACGATTTCACTATTACGCGGCATGAAGGCAGAGAAAGACCTAGTTTTTCAATTGAAAGTGATATCGTTTATTTCTAAGGACGACCGTTTATTTCTAATCCGTTGATGAGGAACTACGCATATAGGCGTTCGAATTCAAGCGATACAAATAGAGTATTAATCAGAAACAGAGATGGAGAGTGTCTTGCGCCGCAAAACTATTGATTGTAGGCCACATGCGGCCCGCGAGCCGCGAGTTTGACACTTCTTGTGTAGGTGAAAAATATAATATAAATAATTGATTACATGCATATTAATTAAAACTATAGTACATATATAATAACGGGTATTGACTTGATGTCTATTGACTGGAAGTTTTGGGAGTCCCAGTTTGTAGTACATATATGTATAACATTGGAAACAAATTGAAATCTGGGAGTCCCAGTCTGGGTGCATAGCAAATATATGAGTAGAGATAAGCTAAACAAAATAAATAATTTTGACTTAAGATTACAAGTTGGAATTTGGGTCGATAACAATATTATCTGAAGTGTTGATCTAATAGTACAATTAACAGAATAAAATAGAGTAAAGATTATAGTATTATTAGATGATTCAGTTTTGGTTATTGTTCCGGTAAAAATAATGATTTTACAGGTTTTTAGTTCATTAATCAGACCTATCAGAGGTCTGACTAATAATTTAATCATCGTGGGTTCAAATCTACAGGATATGTAGTTCACGACCCCTAAGATAGAAGATATATTTGCCATAAGAAAATATGTAAAAATCACCTCAAAAAATATGTTAATCGGGTTGGCTTTTTAAACTCTATCCTATTTGGGCTGTATATTTAAATACCGCATAAATAAATAATTTTTTTTGTGTATTTCGTCAACAATTGTATAGACTACTTTGTATGTTTTTTTTTTAAATACTGTTGAATAACGTTGGTAACACATGATTTGGTGGTATGCACAGTGTATAATTATGTATGTATTATTTTATCTTTTAAAAAATACGCTGCCGGGTATTAGCATTTTTCGTTCGATTCTAGAGCGCTTATCGTGCATAAAAATAATTTAAAATGCAAATTACACAAACTAAAATAATCAAATCTATTTCGATCAAGCCATCCATGTGTGTATTTATTCAACCTGGAAATTTTCGTACGTGACCTAACCCATTCGTATTTTGATGAGCTCTTCCATATCGAAACGTTCGATCTCTCAGAAATTCCAATTGTGTCCAAAATAGAAGACGCTCGAGCCAAATATAATTTTCCAATCGAAATAATTTCGATTTCATGTCGTGGAAGAAACAATCCATGCGCCCTCCAAAACTAATCGACCATTATTTATTAACGATCGTTTTAAGTAGAACATCGCCTTACCCAATAATCAAATAATTTGATCCTCAATGCTGAATGAAAGATCATCATTGCCGCGTATCAATCTCGTTATTTTTTTAAATTGAAAGTGTCAAAAATACATCGGAGTGACGTTTCTATAAAGAATGACTGCAAAACGTGTCATTGAATGGCGGTAATATGAGGTATCATGAAAAAGACCTCGGCTTATCGCAACCAGATCCGATTTCATACGTTCTGCTGATATGCGTAAGATTGAATGAGGAATGAGTATAGAATGATCATCGATGCAAAAAAAAATAACCGGATTGTTTGTTTTATGTGTTTTTGCCCCATCTTTTTGGGCGCTTTCGCAATCCGGATCCATTGTTGTGGGAGCATAACAAAAAAATGATGGTTGCAGGTTGTGTTTTTCTGGAAACTCATAGGAGCTTCGAAATGGTTCCATGGAGATGCCTATTTGCGGTCAAAGAGCACTCCTGAATAACAATAACATGTGGAGTGGAGCCTTCCACGTGTTGTGCCTTTTATTTCCACCTTTATTGAGGTATTGCGAAAAAAATCGCAGAAAAATACGACCGAAAATTAGATATGCTCGAATCGCGGTTTCATACAGCGCTCGATTGTAAATATTTTTGTTGATGTTGCAAATAGAGCATTTGGTTCCGAGGGTAATCCCAGAAGTATTCGACTTGACGTATAAATGGCGGTTTTTATTTTTAAAAAAATACCATGTTAAAGAGTAAAGTTTGGGGGCTAATATGATGGTACAGTTCATAGAAGGCCCGCATTTATCACCGAAAATATCGCTAAATGCCCTAAAAGAGGACGGAATGGCCACAGAGTCTGTGTGTCCAACCGGTCCGCTTCTCAGACCGCTGACACGACGAATGAGCGCCTCGCGATTGGACGCCATGCCCAAAAATGTCCACAAAACATGGTCTGCGTCCATGAACGGATCTCCGCACGGACATTTCGAACATGAAAAATGATAATAAAACGCTATAAAGATTAACTGTACATGTACGGTCATACTCATCTAAGGGCTGCTTAAAGCGATATTCTTTAATCAAATCGTTGCTATTTCAAGCATCCATGTCGATGAAATGAAAATGTCATTCTACAGCGACAATATGAGCAATTTTAACATTAAGCTCATATTCATTATGCACTGACAACATAATGTTATCTCTTGGAACCATTTCTTGCCACAATTTTCTCCAGCAAGTATTTAGTGGCAATGACTTTATCTCCTTAGTGCATCCACAGCATTTTTAATAGAAAATTTACGTCCCAATTAAATCCGTGTTTGTGATAAAGTCCTTGTGTGTCTATTTTTTAGTGAAATGGAATTTTTGATACATAAACATTACCAAGGGGGGCTTGTCTGGAAGCTTAAATTCATCATTTAAAATTATGAAAATAAATTCATAGCTTGTTGAAATTAATTTGAAATTGACTATTCACGCTAAGCAAATGATCGATAGTTTCATATACAAGTATGATTTCATAGAAGTACTTTGATTATCGATCAATGTTAAATGATGAATAGGCAACGAGATGGACAGTCTTCGATGACAATCTTGATTGTCTTCAATGATTGATTTATTGATATGAATTTGCCCAATAACAAATATGTAATCACTAATAACGCTGTTTAATAATATATTGTGTTCATTTTAAGGGGTATTCTAGTATTTTAGTCAAATATATACTTATTGACATTTTCAGAATATACAAAAAAAAAACAAAATTAAAAATGTTATAGGCTGGTTTAGTGTTAGGGTTAAAAAATGGCGTGCACTGGTTGACACGCTTTTAATCCTAATAGTCATATAAAATTTAAAAAAAATTAAATATTCTTATTTAGTAAATATGTCGCTATAGTCCCTACCTCAAAGAAATTATTTTCACAAAATGGCGATTGTTTAAATACAGTCATTTGGTCATTTAGTAATTGGCATTATTTTTTCGCAGTTTTATTTTTTTTAAATAGTTAAAAATAATATTTTGACATAAATATGCTAGGAACAATAGAAGGTTATTTAAAAAAGGTTTGTACCAAATTTGAAGCAAATTAATTAATCAGAACATGAGATATTATGTCAACCATGTTGAAAAACGCGTTTAAAGACTTCATTCAGATATGGCCGATGGCATGGTTGCCGCGTCACTAAAATATCTATAACTCCGTAAATAATTGGAATTTTGGAGATTTCGTTAAAGTATATATTCTTAAAAATCTAAACTTGTTGAAATTGTTAGCTAAAAATGAAGCTGTGTTTGTGTAATATATAATAAAATATGCATGCACGCGATGGAGACGGTGATAAAAGCAAACAATTATCTCCTTCTTTCATTCATCATCGATCAATTGCCGCTTTAAATTTCACTTTTCGTGATTTTCAGATCAATTTACCCTACTGCGTCTATATAAGTTTGACTTTAAATATTCTCGTACGGAAAATCTGTCTGAAAGTTTTACAATTTGATGATAGTAAAAACCGATTTTATAGTCCTCGTTGCATCATCTGTTCTTGAAATCGAGCTTAAATTCGTTTCTTCTCAGCGAGCAGTTCTATGATACAGTATCATAAATTTTCACTACTTTGGATGTCGTCACGTTAAAGACCAAGATTCATGCAATCTTGTAAGGGTTCTTCAGAGGCTCCTTCCCATGGAGTATCTTTTTTTATCTCCTTAATGTTACTTGTTGAAAACATTCTTCCAATGGCAGATTTTATGTCGAAACCGTTTTATATGCTTCTAAATTATTTCCAAGTCAAACGACTGCAGCTCGCTTTTATACTATGAAAGTTTTGATTTAAACTTGAAACCATAAAACTATTTTGAATAATTCCAACTTAAATTAAACATGGAATTTTTTGACAAAATCTTACATGCAATAAAATTCCTGTTTTGCTGTATTTAAAAATATATACAAAGTACACAGATTTTTTAAAAAGATTAAATTAATCTGCAAATTCCATGGATTGTTACAGCATCCAAGAGCATGTACGTTTATTTAATTAACAAGTGTGATAAAACAAAATCTCTCACGATGAAATATTTATGTTCAGTCTCCTTGAACTTTGGACGTTAATGTTTAGTGTATAATGTTAACAATATTTTTAATATCCACCATGCACATGTTTAACAGAAAAAAGATAAAAACGAGATGCATGTGTGCTCAATGATTACGAGGTCGCCATCTCGGAGCGATATCATTGTTTCAGCGTCGTTATAAATTTAACCCTTTCGGGGCCGGGCTCCCCGGCACATTTCACCGCAAGTCTAGTATTTCACACGAATTTTAGGCATGTGTCATAATCAACCGACCGTTAATATTCGGCGAGTCTTCTCGTGTCGTGTTCGTGCGCGTTATTACCGTGAAATACACACGGAATACGCCTTAAAAATGGCTCCGGGTAATTTTAGTGTCGATAAACATTCGAGAGGCTGGAAGCTTAGAATATTACGCGAAGGGTCAAAATTAGACGATTGAGGATTGTAACGGGCCGGACCCGGGATAGTCATTAGGGCGTACGTGATTTTGGGCCGACTAAGTATGTGGAACTGTTTGTATAATTCGCAGTTGTATGGCGAAGCCGCGAACCGCCATTATATACAACTGGCTCGAAACAAACGGATTGCATGTCAGTGCCATTTCCCGGATATGTTTTATGTGATCGCTTTATAATGAAACAATTTACGAACATGTTTGGATAATCGCCATCAGCCTTGACCGCCATTTAATGAGTGCGAAAATTCGTCAACTGGAACTCTACGACCAATTCATGGACCTCCATGTCTTGTGGCGCTGGAGAATAGAACGAAAATTGAGTACCGAAGCTACGAAACTTTGAAGCACCAGTTTTCACTTTGATAATAGATTGAACAAAATTGAATAATAATTAAACCAAGGAGGATATTTCAACACATTGGGTTTAACCCAAATTTGTCGATTAATAATGATAACCCAAATTTATCGATTTAAATCTTCAACAATTGCATTATTTTGTTACTAAAATTGAAGACATGTTTATGCGAAGAAATTAACGAATATTATGCGCTATCAACAGTGTTAAGGTTCATTTATCGATATACAAGATTGACTCATGCTGCGCGGTTCTGAGTGAAAAGTGAATTTATGTGGACGATAAGCGGCGCACATACAATATCAAAAGCATCTACGTATAAGTCAATTTAAAATTAATTCACTTACCAAGGGGTTATTGTTTAAAGCGTTCCAACGAACAAACAACAGATAAACACAAAGTTAGATAGTTATTTTTTCCGGGATGAAAATTTAATATTAAATAAAACAAAAATGAAAAAAATAGCTATTTAAATAGTCCTTATGTGTTTCAGTCAAAATCCGTATTTATTTGAATTTGAGTTGAAACTAGTTTTAACTACATAAAATCCGTTTTGATAAAATGGTTCAGTTAATACTGTTTCGATTGAGGTCACGTGATAACGCATGCTACGCATTAGAACGACGATTCATTTCCCTCAAACATGTTTATCCAGCTAAAACTAGTTTTAACTAATGTTCAGTTCAAACTAATTTTATCTAAAATACAAACATGTACAGCAGAAAATTCTAGTTATAACTAGGTTATTTTTGATGTAGCAAAGGCATGCAGTATAAACTAGTTTCAACTAGCAAAAACGCGTTTTAACTAAAATGTTTTGATTCTAACACATAAATTTGCAACGATTATGATCTCAATATTTGTTAAATTATAATGAATTATATCATGATATTTATCCGAGTAAACTAATTTTAATTGTAGAAGGTTATAAAAACAAGATAATTATGGAATTTACATTAAAATATATGTGTTAGTCGTTTCGACTAACGATGAAAAATATATATTTTTTAATCAATCTTACTGCTATTTTTGCAGCTATTTAATGCTTGGAAGGTCTTGTTTCATTGGAATAACGTCAATTATGACTAAAATAATTTTATTTTATTCTACCCCCAACTAATATATCAAAACGGACACGTTTTGTACCCTTGATTATATCCCCCTTCGGCGTTTTACTCATGTATATTTTCGAATTTATATAGCACTATATATTATTAGCTATAAAACAATGTACTTTTGCATATCTTGCATCATAATGGCTCATAAATTGAATGATCTGTAAAATGGTAAAATTGGCTATAAAGAATTTCATTTGACACCGTTTTTTATCGCAATTTAGTCATTTGAAAGCGGAATTTTAGCTCTTTTAGTCAATATTCAGAATGCTGTTAACATCAATAATAACTTTTTGCATTTTATCACGATGGTATACGCACCACAAGTTGAAAATCATTGCTATGTTTAGATATATTAATGCAGTAAATTCTTTTTTAGGCACCATTGAAATTTCATTTCAATCTATTGATTGGTTTAAGAATTATATCAATTTTACGAAAGAAATACGAAATTACGAATTTCTTACAAAACCGCCCAGATTTTGCTCTAAGCTTAGAGCCGAACGCCCGGACTGTAAAGTGTTAATATATTAAATGCGTCATTTGATAAAAAAATAGTAATTTATCCATACATAAGCATTGAATTACCATATAAATTAAATGGAAGAATAATGGCGCCTGTATTTGATATCGACAATTATGATATTGGACAACGCTAATGGAAGTGTCATTCAAACAAAATAATTAGCCTTCCAAAGTGTTCCAGGGATATACTTCCAGCGATTAATGTCATTCAATCGGTTAAGTTTGATCGATCAAATTGTATCGGCGGCTGCGTGACTTTCACTTGTAAATAAGGTATGTGGGTCACTTTATATTTTTGATAATGAGAAATTAATGCCCTTGTGAACGGAAAAAAATGAAAATTCCACAATGTTACAAAGTGCGTGTTTCTTAGCCATAGTGATAGCAATAGTGATTATATAATAGTTCCAGTACCGACGAAGGGAAGTTTGCAGGGATATCGGAAGTGCCTGGAAGTTTAAAAACAAATTAGCACCCGTGACGGCGAACGTCGAAAACATTGTAACCCTTAAACAATCCGATGTATTAAATCGATTTGATCCGCATTTTTTCGCCCTCGTACCCGTAGTTTTAAAACAGAGAGCCCGTTCAAATTAAAAAGCCTTTTAATTGGCCGCTTTATTGCCGGCTTCAATATTTTCTTTTACTGCAAAACCATAAAGGGCCGGCAATAAAATGAACCGATAACACAAAAGACCGCGGCGGTACCCCATTATGTGTGCCGCGAAAGCGGGGGGCGTTTTCTACCCCCGACCGATAAATCAGTTCCAGTCAAACAATCAACAATAGACCCCCCTTAACACTAGTCTGACCTTACAAATATTTTTATTGCATATGTTTAACCCTCAAAATATAGCGAACGATAAAAAGACCGGCATAATGTCATGTACTGAAAAGTCAATAAGTGCTTATTATGCTTATGGGAAAAATAAACACGGCCGATATTAACCCCGTTTTCAATTCGGCGTCGTAAAAATTCCTCGTCGGAATAAAAAAGTTTTATTGTCATACGCTTCAATTGGACGTGCTTGTGTGTTACGTTAATTTTATGAAGGCTAATAAATTATGAGAAAATATTTAGGATCAAAAAAATCCATTGGGTCGTTTGAATTTTAATCCTTCAAAGGTTACGAAACGGGCACGTTTCATATTTTTATTGCTTCGTATGAAGTTGTAAACGTTTTCCAATATATCTATAGCTTTTAAACACATCTTTTGCGGAAAATATCAACTATAAAGTAAAATTACAAGGACTCCTGAGGCAGGCTGGGGGATCTGCTGAGACACGGACTAAAATTCGTAAAATTCCCGATTTCCCGATAAATTATTTATTTCCGTCGCTCCAGATGAAAACTTATATACTATAATACTTTGATGTGATTCGTAATTATATTACGGAGGAATACAAAAAATCTGAAGCCCGTATGTATTATATTTCATATCGATATTCTCATTATTAGAGTCGAGGTGTAGTAAATACATCACCGGTAGGTAAAGTTTAATATAACAATTTGATATGTACTGTATATATATCAAACATTAAGCCACTGTTTCCAAGTCCAGATTTCGGCGGGAATATCTCGATTTAATAGCCTTCATCGTGCTGGTGAAGTGTACGATTTCTGTTAGATAAAAATTTAAATCCCGAATTTTTCGGGATTACGTTTATTAATCCCGGGATTCATGAGCACCTAAAACTGTCCGCGATCCCGGTATAGGATTCCCTAGTCACTAATCTAAAAGCGGCGGAGGCATAGAAAAGTTGGTGCCCCGACTGTCTGATTTGATTAAACTGGCCCCGCATAAGATGTGTTAAGATCATCATAGTATAGTTACGCGCATTTAATTGCAGGGCTTTCCCATTCATTCATGGAAATAGATCATATTCATATAAACTCATACACAATTCACCCCCTCACACGTTCGATATTAAAGGTAGCATGAATTGCGAATTTTTAATTATAAACGCTCACCTTGCGGGTAGCCTGAGTGATCTCAAGCGCGTATTAATTGTTAATTTCACTGAAAATGATTTTGAATTACATAGAGTCCATTCATTTCTTTCTTTGCGAGGCCTAGAAAGTCTTTAAAAGTTAGATTAAGTCAGTAAGAATAGATTTGGTAACACTTTGTTTGGCGGATCCTGCATTTATGAAATAAATTACGATGAATTGTGCATGTATACATTGACCTAACATCAACATTCTCTATGTGATGTTTGAAATGGGCAAACAGTATCTGTTCCACGGTGTGCACATTAAATATCCCTTATGCATTGGGAATAGTCAACAACTAAATTTGGTTATCAACATAAACGATAGTTTCTAATATTATATCCTGAAATCTGTAACTTTGTTGGGAACAAGTTTGTTCCGAATGTGTCCTTGCAACTATGAATAATTTCGCTCCTGTATTTTCTAGCAATAAAATACAATCTTACCGGCGGTAATTCCGCATTGGAATTTTGCCACGTCAAATCGTATTTCATTATGAGACACCCGATAAAATTCAAATTTATCACAAATGCTTTATATTCGCTCAATTAGTAATGTCAAAATATCAATATTACATGTATTTTTGTTGTGAATTATAAACGATCGCTGTTTATTCACTCGACGTATGATAACCTTACGCAGGGGTTAGACTCGATGCGAATAAATGCGTTTGCATTCGATACAAAGCATAAAATCAACGCCGATTTCGACGTAAAAACAAATTGTACTAATGCATAATTAGGCTGTCCGTAATTCACGTTATATTATCATACGGCTCGTACGTTAACGTTTGCATCTGATTGATATATGAGCGCCGTATTAGGTGCAAGTTGATCCATTAACTGCATGCAATGCAGCAATTAAACATCCAATATCAAAATACTGATCAGATGTTTCGGTCATGATTTCAATTCAGGTGGTGTGACTTTGTGGCTACAACCCTATAGGGCGATTTGTACCATAACATGCTCATATAAAAGTAATATATCGGGTCGGTGCGAAAGTTGTAGCCGTTTTAACGGTACTTATTTACAAACGGTGATTGTCTTTTGACCAAAGTTGAAAAATATCTATACAAAGATGAACCGAACGAACAGACTGACATACAGTATTAACTTGCGATATTAGTGGGAAGACGCACATTCAATGGATGGACATGAAATCGTTGATAAATTTGCAAAACATCCTGTATATTGTATGGGGTAGAGAAGAGTTTCGCTCGCGGCCCCAAAAAATATGCCAATCCATTGATCGTTACTGGTTATTAAGGGGGGGGGGGAGCTTTACAACCCGATGAAGGTCATAGAAAACCCCAGGGATACATTTTCTTTCGAAATTCTTGCAGAAAGCTCTAAATAACCCAAATTTGGTTTTCGTGTCCAACCGGTCCGAATTTCAGACCATTGATAAATTGAAAGAGCGTCTTGCGATCGGACGCCATATCCAAACATGTCTACAGAGCATGGTCTGCGTCCATGAAGGGACATTTCTTAGTCAGTAAAATCCCAAACCTAAGCAATGAGGCCTAAAGAACCCTACCGCGCGTAGAAATTTCGCTTCGAAAAACTAATTGATTTAAAATGGAAAGTTTTGCAACATTCATATTACTCCCCTAACTCAACGTCCTACGATTATCATATTTTCCGATTCTTGCGAAAATCTTCAATGGTAGAAAAATATTTTGTCCTAAAATCAGAAGACTTCGCAATGACTTCGAATTGACTTACGGAATACTATTACTAAATATTCGTTTAAATATGTATGTTATATAAGCGATGTAAGTGTTAAGAATTGTGCTTACGTGAATTTCTTTCAATTTGCTGGCAAGTGCACTACGTC
The DNA here is from genome assembly GCA_008973525.1 of Stenopsyche tienmushanensis. Taxonomy (NCBI): domain Eukaryota; kingdom Metazoa; phylum Arthropoda; class Insecta; order Trichoptera; family Stenopsychidae; genus Stenopsyche; species Stenopsyche tienmushanensis. The sequence continues at coordinate 333,351 of WACJ01000267.1, forward strand.
TATTTATCTCCATAAGAGACGGCAGTTTCCTTGATGCCCCTCGGGAATCGCATTTTTCCAAGTGCTGCCGGAGGAAACTTGCAGATTGTATTCAGAATAGTAGATTAATTCTGTCCTATCCCATTTCTACCGATGTCACCGTTGTCAGTGCTGACATCTGCCTGGCGGGCGACATGCTTCGCCGCTTCATCAAAACTTAACTTTGGGACGAAAGTTGTCCCATTTCACATTTGGAAAAGTTTTGCTTCCCATCCTCAAGCACTAGATACATTTTTGGCACACAACAAGCCCACCATCGGCCCTCGCCAACTTCGGGGTGTGTGGCGAAACGACGAATTTATCTTGTCCCAAGAGGGTTGCCCTGGACTTGAATTGACGCTGCACGTCTTAAGATCATCCCGCAATAGTATATCATGTTTAATTGAACCGAGCCATTTAATCCGCAAAAACAAAGGGGAAAAAATGCATAAATTCTTTATTTAAGACAAGTTCGTCTTGAAGTAGCCCAGGGCTGCGCGCTTTGCGGAGCTCGGTAATCATAGGTTCTGCATTGGAATTCATTCGTGCGTGTTATTAGGTAAAGGTGTTTCAGGTTTGCGAGTATTGCTATCGGCATATCGTTGTACAGCTGCCCTCAACCTTTTTTTTTGTATGATTTTCAAGAATTTAAAACAGCTCAAAGCATAAAAGAATCGATTCATTATTATACGATATATTAACACTATAAAGGCCGATGGCACAGCACGTTTGCCATGATTTCATTAATGATTATTGTCTGATGACACATACCTTGTACCACGTCTTTCATCTCCAGTGACAAGTCTCTTCAAAAAAAGGTTGGCTATTATGTCGTTGGAGAAGAAGATCGTATGTTGAAATATGCTGAAGTTTATTTGAGTCAGTCAGTTCATGAGGAAGCCACACATCTGAACGATTGATGTAGCCCAATTTTGTCAGATGATTATGGACGGTTGTTCGTGGAATTTCTAACTTGTTAGCTATTTCGCGAACAGTATATCGCGGGTTTTCTTCAACCATGGCTATGATTAAATCTGTGTTCATTTGCCAAAGAAACTTATGGGACAACCTAATACATGTTTTTTGTTAAAGCTTCGACATTCTTACCAAAATCATAAATCTCTGACCCACCAAGACGTACGCTGCTTCTGATTATTTTATGAGCTTACTGCTAACCTCTTTCCATCTCTGAATTATGTAAGCAAATTTTGAGCAAATACTCGTACGTGTATGCATATTATATCAAAGACTTACGAGACGTATAATGGCCATTACTTATAAGGTCCACATTGCGAAGCCCCCATTCTCGGATTTCATTCGTAATATGAGCATTCTCTACTATAATAACAACACAAATGATAGGTTCATCCACTATCGCGTTTCCTGTTGCTAAATCTCTCAATTATTCAACATCTCCATTCGTCTGCCTCTACGGTCCATTGCCACTTTCGAGAGTTACGAATATGAGACCTGATGCTGTTCAGAGCCATTACTGCGCAGCACGTGGGCTGCAATTACAGAGCGGATTCGTCGGACGGTATTTCCGCGGCAATTACGGTTTCATATAACGTCGCCAGGTCAATCGATTGACCCGACGTTGTGGAGAGACAGCGCCGCCCAGCCTCTTTGATCGTCTGATCCGCATCTGCGTTTTAATGATGTCGCTTATCCATTATCGCGCGAAACACAGTCCTTTCAGCGTCAGCTCTAATGGAGCAGTTATTGTTTTTTTTTCAGCCCCCGCTTCGGGGTCGGGGGGGCCAAGTCGAAAGGTTTCCGCGCCGATTTTCCGCGAAAAACATTTTCATCCGTGTCCATCATAGCATTTTTCTTTCTGTTTTCGACGTTCGCATTAATCTCGCCATTTTTCTTGTCCGATTCTCTTCCCCCTTCCCCCCTTAGGTGGGTGGCAGGTCATTTTATTTACCAAAATATCAATTAGCTCCTCGTCTCGAAATTGTTTATTCTGCGTAGGGGAAAAAACTGGCAAGCAAAGAATATCGCCATCAATCATGGCCACCCCTTAATTACACCATTAAAATATTTCTTCGCACTTTTTACCGATGTTTGTTGTGTGAGCCGGTATCGTATTGTGCCTGAAAGGCTGTAGACACGGTTGTACAACTGTGATATCGCTTTTCAATCTGCTCCCTCGCTTCATTCAGTATTCCGATTGTCGCTTACTTATTCCGAATCCAAAGAAACCTTTTGAATGATTCGAACAATGGCTATACATCAATTTGTAGCCTCGTCATTACAATGGCAGCCTTGGAAAAATCACACCGAATCCTATAATACGCCAGATCAATTTTTCAAAAAAAATATAAAAAGATGCATATTTTATATAAATATGAATCGTGGACATGGTGAAAGCGTTGAGTCTAGTGATTAACGTCTTGCATGCTGCATAAGCGTGAGCTGCTTTTTTAATGCAGTTAACACACTTTAGGCGGGAATGGCTAATAATTGTTTTTTAGCTACGAACTAAATACTATATCGTATGTTTACGGTCCACAAATTGCACAAATTTTATCGTGAATTTTGTGAAATTTCACTTTAAGGAAGGGTTTAAAAAATAAAGCATTGAAACAATATATATTATGTAGATTTGTGTTAGTATAAGTCTAATAAGTATTTTTTTTGCATTTTGCAAAATTTCAATTATTTACGGAGTTATAGCTACTACTGACGCGGCAACTGATTCGGTCTACTAGTTTTTACAACACGGTTTACATGATATTTCAAGTTCTAATTAACTGATTTACTTCAAATTTAGTGCTAACCCTTTTTTATAAAACCCTCTATTGTTCCTACCAGATTTATATCAAATTTTTATTTTAAACTATTTTTAAAAAATAAAACTGTAAAAAAATAAGAGCAAAAAAATACTTTTTTTTAAATAATCGCAATTTTGTTAAAATAAAATAGGACTATAGCGACATTTTTACTTATTAAGAATATTTTTTTTTATTTTGTTGGCTCACCTGGCATGTAAAAGGGATCCTAACAGTCAGTTTGTTTGATTCCGCTTGTTTGTTGGCCATTTTGTTTAGTCATAGTAAATTCTTCCGATGGAAAAGTCGTCGCGCACTCTCGCCACCTGCTGTTTTTTCTTTTCATTTTGTAGAAATACAAACTCTGGTGCCCTGACTACAGAAATATCACAATCCTGACGGCTATTATATTTAAATAGTTTAATATATTTTTGAAGTATCCTGTGAATTTCAATTAAATACAAGCATTTTTCGATTCTACATAAATGTTGTAGCCTTATTTTCTGGATGACCCTTGTATTTCGTAGTTTTTTACATGAAAGTAATATAGTCGCATGTAGAGTGCAATTTGCCCGCTTACAGAGTGTTAAAATAGTGACCCAAACTTTTTGTCTTTTTCTCACAGTCAGTCATCGCTCTTCTACGTCGCTCTTATTTATGTAATTAATCCAATATTTTTTTCATTGCGTGCGCACTCGACTGATCCAGAGAGAGTATGCACGCACACGTTGCGAGCAGCGTTTCATAGTGCTCTGTTTACGATTGTTTTGTTATGTTTCAATTAAATTTTCAATGTTCATGAGCATAAAAAATCAATCAAAAAAGAAACTCACTAATCAAATGGTTCATGCTACAATTGTTAAAAATAAACCATTTCATTTTAAGTAATCTTTATACGCTCAGGATATCTCGAATGTACAAATCGCTCCCCATAAATTCAGTGAAAGAATTTTTTAACAATGATCATTGTCGTATGTTCAATGCCGGCTTTGTTGCTTCTGACATGGGTTCCTTGCAGAAAAAATATTCTTTTTTCCCAGGACTGTCGCGAACAAATAAAGCATTTCCATCCATTTACAGCCCATTCATCAAAACTCAACAAGGGCCGCCTAAATACATAATTAGATTTGCAGTAAAATTCAGCAAACACACCGATCTTCCGCCGTTGTTGCAGTTCATTATTTTATCATTCATCAACCCTCGCTGCATTAGCATTGCAAATGATGGCCTCGACACCACGAAAGTATGAAATGCGATATTCCAGAAGTTTCGTCCGGCAGCCCGGCACAGTGTTGATAATAATAATCGTACAATATGTACATAATTATTAAGTCCCCCCGGGGGCTACAAGTGTTGCCGAGTCACTCTCGGTGAGTGTTATATTAAATATTTAATTTTCTTTTGTGCCGACTATCTTGCGGATTTGCCTCCTCTTGTCCTTTTGCGTGTATATGTATAATTTCTTGTATTATTAAGAAAAGCCGGTTTGGAATATCAATTAGGCGGAGCCTCTAAGACGCGGTCGTCGGTTTAGTGGATTTTAGTTCTCCCTCTGCGTTGAACTTCCTTTGCCAAGTTTAATTTGGTCAATTTCACTTTAAGGCAGACTCTACTAACCCAAAGCCTGTGCCTTATTTATTCCTTACGAAAATTCCGTCCCCAATTTGCTAATTCCATATGAAACGCTACGGATTGAATGACTACCATTCCAGCCTGTGAATGTCAAAACGGATCTATTCAGATTACGGCAAAAATATCCCCATAGAAACTATTTTTGGCAATTATTTTTCAACCCTGTTGAAAATGTGTATGCTTGACCATTTCCGATGGAAGAAAATACGTTCTATTTTTATACTGCGTTCTATAAATTTTATGGACATGTATCAACAATTTTGGTAGATCCAACTTTACCCTAATTTTCTGAATCTTAAAAAGTAAATATCAAAAGAAGAAAACATGTGAGAATTTTTTAGATCCTAAACAAAATTGTTTTTTTTTAATATTTTTTAACGGAAATTGATAGCTAAAAGATTAAGCTGTGTTTGTGTAATATATAATAAAATAGGCAAGTTACTGGTTTAGTAGTACAGTAGAGGCATACATGTTTGTGTGTAATGCGACAAAGACGGAGATATTAAAAATGATTTCCATTCTCTTCCGACTAACTTGTTGTTGGAGTTTCACTTTTCGTGACGTTCAAGCCAATTTGCTCTACCGCGCCTATAGAAGTTTCATTTCCACAATTCTCCTATGGAAAGTCTATCTGGAAGTTTTACATTTCGAATTATTCATCCTGAATTTGAAGTTGCTGTCCAATATCTCGGTTGAATATCAAATTCGCCCGAATACACTCCAAAAATAATTATTAAGGCGAAATTGTCTCAGAAAATCTTTGTCCCCTTGATTAAGAATTCCGCATATGCTGCGAGCGGACTTAAATTATACAGGAAGAGCATTCTCGCACGTTGATTGCGGAGATTGTGAATCGAAGACAGAGACAGAGAGAGTGTCTTGCGTCTCATCATGCACTCGTACATCGTACAATTGTATCGATCGATACCGATAACTAGGGAATCCAATCCTGGGATCCCGGATCCCAAATCCCGGACAGTTTTAAGTGCTCATGAATCCCGGGATTAGTACACGTGATCCCGAAAAATTCGGGATTGAAATTTTTATCTAACAGAAATCATACACCTCACCAGCATTTTGAAGGCTACTAAATCGAGACATTCTCGCCGAAATCTGGATGCTTGGAAACAGTCGCGTAACTACTAATTGGCGAGCTTAGGCGATGCCTAGTAACTAAGTGATTAACTTTTCCCTACCGGTGATGTATTTACTACACCTTGACTCTAATAATTGGAATATCGATATGAAATATAATAGATACGGGGTTCAGAATTTTTGTATTCCTCCGTAATATAATTACGAATTACATTAAAGTATTATAGTATATAAGTATTCATCTGCAGTGACGAATATAAATAATTTGTCGAGAAATCGGGATTCCCTACCGATAACCAAATTTTATCGATTCCAAGCTGCAACAAATTCGTCATTTTGTTGCTAAAACTGAAGACACATGTGTATTGTTTATGTTTACGTGAAGAAATATATGAATATTGTGTGCTATCGACATTGTTTAGGTTCATTTATTGATATACAAGATTGACTTACGCTGCGCGGTCTTGAAAGAAAAGTGTATTTATGTGGGCGATAAGCGATGCACATACGAATATAGTATATATATATATATATATATATATATATATATTAGAGTTTTTCAGATTTACGCGAGTCATATTTAAATTATTTTAATTATTAAAATATTAATAAATAGCCGGGTGTTCGATCGCGTTAAGGTTTTTGGTAAAAAATTAAAAAACGAATTCTTTACCTTATCCGATATTTCGGACCACTCGTCGGGTCCATTCTCAAGGATTGACTGTCAATCAATCCTCAAGTCAATCCTTGAGAATGGACCCGACGAGTGGTCCGAAATATCGGATAAGGTAAAGAATTCGTTTTTTAATTTTTTACCAAAAACCTTAACGCGATCGAACACCCGGCTATTTATTAATATTTTAATAATTAAAATAATTTATATATATATATATATATATATATATATATGTTTCAATCAATTTAAAATGAACTCACTAATCAAAGGATGAATCAAGCAGGTTCTTAATCCTACCCCTCGAAAAAAAGAAGGAACTGGATTATATGAAATCTAATCTCACTGGTGACCCACTGGGGGAGCATTCATGCTACTTTTAATATAAAATGTAAGAGAATATGAATGTATGAAACAGATGATGTGACCCTTTGTCATGAACATTTATTAAATACCTTGATTCTACCTTGAAGTAGATCATGTGAATCGATCGAATATAAAACCCGATTATGGACGTTATTTTTCAATTTTCTAGTCCCATTTAAGGATTGCTTCCAATGCTTATCTACACATCATCATTAAAAACATATTTAGGTTTAAATATCCAAGGCTGGTATCAAATCAAAAACAAAAAATGGATTGAGTATTTATGGTCAAAATCTTCCCTAATGTCTCGAATTTAATATTTATGTATGGATTGCTTGTAAAAATAAACAGTATAGTAATTAACGCTTTGGCGGACATGTCTGCATTATATGTCGTTTTATATATGAAAAGATGACGCATAATGCAGACGTGTCCATCAACGCGTTAAAATGAATTATGATATTTTGAAACTATTTTTTAACCCATTTGCAATGAATTCACAACAATACTAAGAACTCAGATATAATATTCAAAAAATAATTACAATTCATATCATAGCCGATCCATTAGATTGCGTCGGTTATGCTTCCGCGAGAACGCTCAATAAATACAATACAAATTTAAGATACTCAAATCATTGATCGATTGAAAGATTATTGGATTTTATCGAATAAATATGTATATTTTCTTATAAAAAACAGAATTAATGCATACTTTTAACATGGAAACAATGCAAAATATCAATCCGATTAAAGGCCAAGCTAAAGCCATTTTGCAATATATAATAAACGTCGCTTTATAAAACAAATGCGATCTCAAGTGTTAAGCCCCAGCTTTAAAGGCTTTCGCGGAGTGCGGACTAACCAACCAATTTCCCTTCGAGAAAATTGTGCCTTTGATGTCCGTTAAGTGTTATTTATTTTTCCGTGTTTTATTTGTGTTTTTCTTTTGTTACGGCTTTCCTTACATTTAAATCTTCTCCTAAGCTGTTGGGTGTATAATTAATTTGTTTACTACAAACTCTAACGGTTCACCATGGATGTTGTAGTACCTCCCAAATTGCCTACTCTGTTATCAATTAAGACCCCAATTTATATTTTGCGCCAAAGATAGACGTTATTGATTACCATTGTTGCGCCATCGAGATTATCTCATGTATTTTACGGTTAAGGAATTGGAGCCTTCGTAGGGAAGGCCCGTGTTTGAGTTTTAATTGTGCTAAATCTAATAATGGCCAAATTTGTTATTTCGCAAAATGGTATATGACCGTCTACCAAATATCTCAATTAGCAATATTGCATTTAGCTTTGGCGTACAGAAAATATTTAACACATGTTTAAAATTTATCCTAAAATACAGGATGCGGCAGGGAAACTACCTTTTTCTAAGACTTTTCGCAATTTCGTAAAAAAAATCCTATAGACTTATTGAGTGATGTGTTATACAAAAAATATCATTGGCTTTTAACACACGTCCGTACCAGCGTTATTGTGCCTTCAGAAATATTATAAACATACTAGTGATTACCCGGCATGCTTTGCAATGCCACGTCTTGCATAACAAACAGCGTACACAAACAACATTTTTACTATGCCTATAATATTTACGCAAGTCTAAACAATATGTCGACAAAGTTTTATTGCAATCGGATGAACGGTATGGCAGCGCATTAAATACGAACAAAGATTAATTTTTATATATTAGAAGACTATACCTATGTTACTCGCGCAATCCTTAGCAATAAGTGGACGAAGTTTTATTGCAATCTGATGAACGATATGGCAGCGCATTACATACGAACAAACAGATACTATTTTTTATATATTAGAAGATTAACACTTATTTTGCCTGCGAATATTGTAAAATATGTCAAATAGCACCATTCAATGTAACATAATAATCATCCCTTAATTCAAATATGCCCAATGACCTACATATAAGACAATCAACCCTTCTATAGCGTCAAGATAGGGACCACGCTATAGAAAATTTGGCATCCATACAAAATTTATAGGTGTTGAGTTTGTTAACAAGTTCAAGTGACTAACACGCACGATAATACGTATTTTACCCGTTGCTTATATAAAAGATGCTGCAAACGAAGTGGACGCTTTAGAAGGGTTGATCGTAGTCTAACTGAATGATAGATTTTTTAACATTTATGCATATTGTTGATATTATGATATTTTTTTATTCGACTGTTGATGTTGAAAAACATGTTTTATACTTGAGTTTTATGTAGTTTTTGATCTTTAAGTTCAAAATTTAGTTCAGAAGAATGCAATTCGATAAGAATATTTGGGTTAAACTGTGTGGTTATATAATTTTACTTTATAACCCTTGATTACTCTATCTATATTACTTTGAATAATAAGTTTAATAAGAATTTTATCAAAATATTAATGCTGTTAATATATCATTGTTGCAGGTAAATCAAATTGGATTTCTTCTCATACATAAGCCGACATATTTTCACGGATGAAATGCTTTAGGACGTAATGCGGTAAGTAAATGTGTTCCGAAAGTCAAAATTTCAACCCTTATTTATGCTAATATCAGAAACAGGTCCAAATATATTTTGCCTTTTATTTTCTCAAACAACAAGAACGCTCGCGAACGATTTACATATTGGCCACTTTGCAAGGAATTCAAAGGATTACATTTGTTCCGGATAGCGATTACGCTGGATTAATTTCGGGCTTTCCGTCCAAAATTTTTCGGCCCACTGTGTTTTTCGACGCCAGGGGCGGATTATCACATCGGGTCGCAAATTCGGTGGACGAATTCGATGATTTTTGAAAAAAGAAAACGGCCCGAATTCAAATGCGACCGTTTTGCATAAACGATAGTCATCTAAATAAAATTTCAATATTTTGGCGCACGTCGCCCGAAATTCAAAAGTGCTCCTTGAAAGCCTTAATAGCGTTTTAAAACGGATCGAGCCGCAAAATTAATATTAAATCGAGTATCGCGTGAACGCTTCTAGGCCGATATGCAAATGGGGTTGCGATAAGTTTTCATTTGCTGTTGAAGAATAATGATGAATGGTTATAATGTTTAAAAAAAATCTAAGGACATTTTATAAAATATGATCGTAGCTATAGTAGGCAAGTATAATATTTATATTGATGAACAATGCCTGAAATACGTGCCGTTTTTACGCAAGTTTATAGACTGTTTTTCAACCAAAATGTGCATGGATCATGGAATTTTGCCAAAGCTTTGTTATCTTTTTATGTCATTGCTCCAGTCAATGTCTTGTCTTTTGTATTTCTTGAAAACCCTACTGAAGAAATTCTTTGATCCAACATCTCCCCATTCGTCTGATGATATGTACAAACTACTAATATTTCAGTTAGACAACCCTTTCAAATATTTCTGTCACTGATTTGATGTGTCAATCAAACGTCAATGTGTCCCACCCAATATAGCCTATAGAAGAGGTAGTTTTTAATGATGGAAATGTCGGAAATATTCAAGAATTATTGATGAAATAAGAGATTGATGAAGCAAATTTTGATGGAAATGACATTTGAGATAACCAAAAAATCAGAGAATTATTGTATAGACTAAAACAATGAAGCTATTAAATATTTTAGCCCAAAAATCATAAATAATTTACTGAACAAACCTAAACTCAAATGTTAACAATCGATATTGACTGATTTATTGCAAAATAAAGAGGCTTAAAAATCAAATAAATAATTATGAGATTGGTTATAAATAAATCTTAACACATTTCATGTGGGAAGAATGTTGTTCTGGAAACAACCCCAATCTTAACCCTAATAACGCGAGGCATAAGTTGCGAAGTAGAAAATTCATATACAAATGCCTAAAAATGTACCCAAAAAAACAAGCATATGCGTAATCCGACGGGAATGTGTTAAGCGTGTGCTTTTAACCCGTTGATGAGTAATCGCGCATATAAGCGTTCGGACTCGTTATAAATCATTATTTAAAACATTACACGGTACATCGTTCAATTGTATAGATCGTTAACCCAAATTTATTGACTAATAATATGTGAATTATATAATTAATCGATTTCGAGTGAAATGTTTATGTTTACGCAAAGAAATGACTACATATTTTGTGCTATTGATTTAAATTTATTATTTATTTAAATACAAGTTTTATACAGATTTCTGAGAGATCTGCTGAGACATGGACTAAAACTCGAGAAAATTCCCGATTTTTCGACCAATTATTTATTTCCGTCGCTGCAGTTGAATATTTATATACTATAATACTTTGATGTAATTTGTAACTATATTACGGAGAAATACAAATATTCTGAAGCCCGTATCTATTATATTTCATATCAATATACCCATTATTAGATTCGAGGTGTAGTAAATACATCACCGGTAGGGAAAGGTACTGACTGAGGTATAAAAATTTGAAAAACATATATGTATACATAGATTAGACAGTAGCCCCTAAGCGTCGCTTAAGCTCGTTAATTAGTAGTTACGCCACTGTTTCCAAGCGTCCAGATTTCGGCGAGAATGTCTAAATTAAGTAGCCTTCAACGCGCTGGTGTAGTGTACGATTTCTGTTAGATAAAAATTTAAATCCCGATTTTTTCGGAATTACGTTTACTAATCCCGAGATTCATAATCATATATTAGGGTGTCCTATAAGTTTCTTTCGTTTTCATATTAAGAAAAAAATAAATAATAATTTGTATTACATTAAAATGTATTGAATAATATATGATCCATTCTGTTCTCTTCTTGCTAAAATTTCCCAGGTTTGTTTGCAAAATATTGATCAAGGTACATTTTTATATCATTTTTTGAATTATTTTTTTTACCGCGTAAAGAATTTTTCAATGAAAAAAATAAATAATAATCTGAAGGGGCAATGTCCGGAGAGTATTGAGGATGAGGTAAAACATCCCAGTCAAATGATAATAATTTATTTCTGACGAGCAAAGACACATGAGTTCGCTAATTCTGGCCGTTTTCTGGCAATTGCATCCTTTAGATTGTCTAGTTGGAAACAATATTTTGTTGAATTGATCGTTTCACCTTGCTGAAGTAGCTCATAATAAACTACCCCCTTCCTGTCCCACCAAATGCATAGCAAAACTTTTTTTGGATGTAGGCCAGGTTTAGCTACAGTTAAAGCTCTGTACCTTTGGTCCAAGACTGTTTACGTTGGATATTCTCATAGAGTATCCAACTTTCATCTCCAATGACAAGTCTCTTCAAAAAAGGTTGGCTATTATGTCGTTGGAGTAGAAGATCGCATGTTGAAATACGCTGAAGTTTATTTGAGTCAGTCAGTTCATGAGGAAGCCACACATCTGAACAATTGATGTAGCCCAATTTTATCAGATGATTGTGGACGGATGTTCCTGGAATTTCTAACTTGTTAGCTATTTCGCGAACAGTATATCGCGGATTTTCTTCAATCATGGCTATTATTAGATCTGTATTCATTTGCGAAAGAAACTTATGGGACAACCTAATATTTCTACACAGTGAAATGTCCTGAAAGTGAAATACTAGTTAAATATTAAGAGGACTTTTTCCAAATACGCTCCGGGGCGGGCGAAAGATACTATGCGTAACCCGACGGGAATGTGTTAAGTGTGTGCATTTAAATTGGACATAAATCTATATATGTACACATTTTTGATTGTAAATAGTGTTTAAAAAAAATATCTGGGTGCTATTTGGAAGCATTGGCCATCAATTATGCATAATGTGTGTAATTTTTTTTATTGCGATAATAAATTTAAAAACTCACATCAATACAAACCTACACATGTATTATGACTTTAAAAAAATGTGCGCTTAATCTAAAAAGCTTCCCATCGGCCTTGGCTTCATTGATCGATTTTCCGCGTGGGCGCTCCGCATTAAATTGATTGAGAAATACTGTAATACCCGGTGATTAAAAAATGTTTGCCCCAACATCCGCATATGATTCAAATAAGCATTTAACAAAAAAGTATTACTCTATGAATTTTCTTTATTGCCCATTGGAACTAATTAAAGTGTAATAAACAAATAAATATAAACATTTGCGGCATTGCTTTGCGCCAGCCCCTCCGCTATTAAAAAAGGAAAATGGCCTTTTCATCCGCCCGCTGTGTTATTTTATTTCATTTTTGGCAAACACTCATATAAATTAAGGACGCGAATTCAACCCGTTGCCGAAAATTTAAAGAGCCATCGGAAATTGTATTTGTTCGCCGAGCTAATTAACCGGTTGTGTGCGCGGGGCGTGTGCGTCTTCCGCGCAAAAAAAAGCCCCCGCACGATTGTAGATCGTACGCAAACGACCGCGATTTAACCCATTGGCATCGTTAGTTTAATGTCGTTAAGCCAATTTGCTTATTTAATTTGTCGAGGTAAAACTTGTTAGCGTTAAGGCCTCGCATGTAACCGGTGTAATTAAATAAATGTGCGCCCAAATGAAGGCGCACCTCACTCGCATTTAAGGTCCCAAAACGGCGGTCTTATTTCCTTCTTAGGTCCCAAATGGGCACCGGCAACCGGCCTATGCTTCCGGATTTCGCACGAGGATCTCTCGTCTATGCCAAATTCTCTCTCCGTTTCTGCTAATGTCTTCTACGTGTATTTTAAGTCGTTTATTGATGTGCTTTTTAATGAAAGTCATATTTTATATCTGCCGGATGGCGCGAAAACGTCGAATTCTGCGCAACGCCACCCGAGAAATTCTTGCAATTTGAAGCTGGATGAATTTCATTAGAATTAACGGGCAATGCGACTCTTCGGACCCGAGGAATGTGATCCTTGTACGCCAATTAGGGTCTTGCAAATCGAGAAGGCTTCTATGTAAAAGAATCGTCATTTTATGATAATAACACATTCCTGTCGGTCGCCTGACGTGGGACGTATTTGCGATTATCGCGTTGAACCTTTTTTTAATGCCAATGAATCATATGATTAAAGACGCACAGATTTCCCTTGATTTCCCTGATTTGAAAAATTAAAAACTGAGGCGATTAATAAAGTCGTTTTATTGAATTTTTTCATTGCGCGCGACCAAAAAATGGACAGTTTAATCGATAACCAGACGAACTCAGAGATAATCGTGTGTAAATTTTTTAAGTAATATTGAATGTTTGTTCCTCTAATGGATTTGTACTTTAGCAAAACTCGAACTCTGAAAAATTACTAAACAGTATCAAATATATTAGAGAAATAGGGTTGAACCTGGTAAAATTATTTATATAGAATGCATTTTTTCCATCGATCTAAAGAGAAAAATTGATAAAACTCATGGACAGCCGGAAAATCAGTCATAGCATGAAAAACCAGTTGCATTGTCTTTTATCGTTGTTGCTTTTCCAAATCGTAAAAGGGCCAAATGCTACTTATGCGATTGGTAAAAGGATTTGTATAACACATTACTTCTATCCATATTTATGCAAATAATACAGATTTTCTAGTGTGGGTCAAATAAGACCCAAGACGTTTATAGTGCTGCCAAAAATAGCGATACTAGTTAAGGGTTAAAGTCAATGAATCACGTGGCTAAACATGGCTACGTCTCTTGCGTCACAAAAGACGTGCATAGACGTAACCCGACGGGAATGTGTTAAAATCTTCATATTTATTCCCAGTGAGCTCGGAATACATTAAAATTGCCTGCATTTTTTAATAATACAGATATCATCGTAAAATTATTAATTGTCGGGGTATGTATTTATTAACGAAACAATATCAAATCGGCTCTCAACAGCGCGTCTAATGAGGGCATCTTCCAGGAATCACTGCCTATACAAAGCATTCAAATGGTTGTGTTAATCATTTTAAATTCTGATGTATAAAACAAATTAGTAATTGATTGTTTTTTTTAAATTTTGACCGTTCCTAAAGAAACATACACGATAAACATATGGTGTGTGTGTATAACTTATGAATATTATAAAAAATATACAGTAGTTTGGAGATATAATTAGATCAATTATGAGCACATTGCCTACACATTTTAATTCATTTTATTTCATCAAGTGTTCCCACGGATCTACAATAAACAAATGCGGAATAATATCGTTTTCAATTTTGAATTTCATTATTGACCCAGTATTTTGACAAAATAAAAACGTATACGAGGTAAAAAAAAGGGTGTGTCTTGGTTGACACGATTTCCATCCTACAAGTCATCTGAAACGAAATTTTAAAAATTATTCTTATTAAGAAAGGATTTTGCTATAGTTCCTACCTCAAAGAATAAAAAAAAAATATTTTCACACAGTTCCGACCCAATGCTTAAAAAAGTCTTTAAAAAAAAATTTTTTTTTGCATTATTTTTTCATAGTTTTAATTATTTTTTTTAATTAGTTAAAAATGAAATTTTAACATACATTTGGTAGGAACAATAGAGGATTATATAAAAAAGCTTTTTACTAAATTTAAAATAAATCAGTTAGTTAAAACTTGAGATATTATGTCAACCGCGTTGAAATGTGTAGTCTCTGGTAAACTGGTAGAACCGATGTAGTTGCCTAAAATAGCTATAACTCCGTAAATAGTTTGAAGTTTGGAAATTTCTCTAATTGATATATTCTTAAAGGTCTAAACTTTGAAAATATGATAAAAACAAAATCGTTTTTTTTCAAAATTCTAGACTAGAATACTCCCTTAACACAAACTTACCCAAAAAAATCTGTTTTTTAAAAGTCATTTAATTTTTTTTATATACAATTTTAAAAGTTGATGCATAACTGTAGTATTTTTTAAGTAAGTAATTTAACCCTTAGCAAACGATCTAGTTTTTCGAATTTATCGCCAATAGATTAACGGTATTATCATTAAAGAATTGCAAAACAAGAATGCGTTAAAAAAATATTGCTGTTAATTTTGCAAATTGCTCATTGACCCTATTTTTGTCTATAACAGTGTATTTATTCGTTAAATTGATTAATATTTGATCAAGGATAGAAATAATTTTATTTATAATCAACATGGAAAATTGTGAAATATTAAGAAAAATTCTAATTAGGTATAAAAAACTATGTACAATAAATTTATTGTAGATTTATATTAATCAATTCAGATAGTTTCTTGTCAAAACTTTGCAGGCTTTACATAATTTGTCTCTCTGGATAAATAATAAATTATATCCATTAGAAGAAAATTTCAGATTAGCAAAAAAAAATGTTATTGATAGCAAAATTGTTATGACAATTTACAAATTCAATTCAATTTTGATAATAGGTTTTTGTCTCTGGCAAGTCTTTTATATTGGGATAAATTCTCATTGATTTTATTAATCGAATTATAAATTTGCAATCAAATAATTTGTGAAGATCAAGTTTGCCTACTTACAACCCCCTTATCATAAATGGTAAATAGCACAGCAAAACGGTAAACAGATGGGGTGGAATTCTGCAATTATGTGCTTAAATTTAATTATTTGCTAATTACTCAATTTTGACGGGCGAGTCGTAAATAATCCAGCAAGCAAATAAACATTTCGCTTTTTTGCAAAAAGAACGAACCGCACGTGTAAATAATGTTCATAATCATGGCAGACTACATCGGGTTTCTTCCAAAGAACAAAAAAGTCCTAATGAAGGATAACATACGAACTCTATAAATTTCATCCTCTGGGAGCTTTTTGTCCTTATCTTAATTAGTCACAATTAACGAATAAATAAACACACAATTAAGAAGCTACCGTAAACGTATCCTTTTTATCCCGCCGCCCTTATTAGCAATACTAATTCACTGCGTATATTTGTCAATTATGCTAAATTTAATCATCGGGGCTTTAACCGAGCCACTGCCAAAAGCCTATGTATAATGAAACCTTAAACATCCTTCTCCGAAAATTTAATAATAAATTTTCAGCTACCGAGTTATTTATGTAAATCCTTACATTCCCATTGTATAATTCGTCCTCGCAATGCCGTTCCGGCCCGTGCTAACTTTATTAATTTTACGATATCCGTTTCAGTCTTTCTCAAACAAAAATATTCCGGTACAATTAAGTCTAGTAAGTGGTTCTTGTCGGCGAACAGCAAACTTCCTAAACGAGTGCCATCCTTGATTCTGAATGCGTGTGTACTCCTGGCGTATGGGGATCTCTTGTCGCTCCAGACACCACTCTCGCTTTTATCTTAATGTATTCAAGTGCCGACGTATCCGATTGCCTGTAATATGAGGTCCACTTCAAATGAGGGTACTTGCCTTAAATCTGAATATGGTCTAGTCATGAGTGCCATAACTTCAATTTCTGGCCATTGACCGGGATATTGCAAATTGGGCTTATCCAACATGCATCCTGTGGTGGACACATAATCGATATTCAATAAATAACCAAAGTCAACCAATTCATTCCAGAGATAATCATGAAGACAGTTGAAAATTATATTTTTGATCAGACTTAAAATATATTGGATTAAGTAGAGAAAACGGGCAAAATGGGATTTTAAGTTATATTTCGTTCAATTTAACAAAGAGTTGATTTTGAAGAAATGAAAGTATTGACAAAATTTAGTACAATAATTTAGCGAATGATCTATTTTATAAATTATATTGAGTAATATGAGATTATATAATATTTGTAATTGGGTGTGTGAATAAGTTTCTGCCGTTTCTTCAAATTATACTTCACTACTTTATTCAAAAATTGTAACTGAAGCACATGGGATCCTTGTGGATACTTGCGGTGTTCATTCTCTGGTGGGAAGAACATGCATGTTGAAAGAATCGAGAAGTTTGTAGGCGAATAATTGCTTGATGAAAATCTATATCAAACGCAATCTGAACTTGTAATATCATTAGGAGTTGATCGAACAACAGTTTCGAAACGTCTGACACCATTAGGAACGATACAAATGGAAGGAACATGGATGTCTTACGACTTGAAGCTGAGAGATGTGGAAAGGTGTTTTTACGTGTGTTAACAGCTGCTCCAACAGCAAAAAAGAAAAGGCTTTTTACATCGTATCGTATCTGGTGATTAAAATTGGATGTACTTCGATAATCATAAGTGTAAAAAAATATTGATAAGCATCCATGGTTCATCCATAGAATATCCATGGTTCCATGCTCATGCTCTGTATTCGATGGTATTAGCTGATCGTTGAGTATTACGACTTGCTTCAACTCAACCAAAGCATCACAAATAGGAAATCCAATCCCAGGATCCCGGACTGTTTTAGGTTCTCATGAATCTCGAGATTAGTAAGCGCAATCCCGAAAAATTTGTGATTGAAATTTTTGTCTAACAGAAATCGTGCACCTTACCAGCACGATGAAGCCTACTAAATCCCGCCGAAATCTGGACGCTTGGAAACAGTGGCATAACTACTAATTGGCGAGCTTAGGCGACGCTTAGGGGCAGTAACAGTCTAATCTATGTATACATATATACAGTACGTTTTTCAAATTGTTATATTAACCTTTCCCTACCGGTGATGTATTTACTACACCTCGACTCTAATAATGAGAATATCGAATTGAAATATAATAGATACGGGGTTCAGAATTTTGAAGTTTTGATCCGTTTGAAGGTATCTTTTATCCGTAGAATCACGAGTAGAAAAAATAGCGCCGAATTAACGTGTGGTCACTATGATAATAAGCATGTCCAGTTAAAAACAGTACTTGTATAAACCGGGCATAATGTTGATCATTATTTATTTTATTTTACCATAATGAATCATTTTGAGAGTATATTCATTAGTATAGTCGTATCCGAAGCCTCACTCGGAGCAATAAATTCTCAATATAATGCTTCTTTCATCTAATGATGTTTATTGTACGCCTTCGCCATGCTTTATTTCAGAATTTTTCTTGGGCTACTTTTATTTTCCTTGTTGCTAAATTTATCCGTCGCTTCGTTGCTAAAAATCTACACTATATTACGACGCAAGTTTGCCAACATATTAAAAAAATGTTTGGACAATATCATCCCCTATTTATGAACACATTTTGTTGAGTGCTCGCTGTTTCATGTACCAAATTAAATTAAACACCTCCGAAGACATCTATAACTTGTATGATCTTCAATAATATGTCATTTGTCAGATGTGATTACAATTCGCAATTTTGATTGACAATACGTGCTATATTTAGGTTGATCAACAATCAAAAATTGTATTATAAGTTTCTTATTATATTGCCATGTTTTCAATATTTTCGCCATTATCAATCATCAACTTTATCTTAAGTATTTATTTTTTGAGAAAATAATTTTCTTCGTCCATGTAACTTTTAATAAGGGAAAATTTGGATTGGAAATACACAGCAATTGTATTTGAGACTTGTAGACTTATGGAACAATCCGCCCCGAAATTCATACGATCCAATCCAATCTGTTTCTATAATGATTCAATATTTGCACTTTATATCTTCGCAAGGAACATGTGTATCCTTCGTTAATTATTTTGAACATTAGCCGAAAATCTGATGGAAAGTCCAAATTGCCGTTTTGGCGAGGAATTCGTTGGGGCCATTCGTTTCTAAGTATCCCACAGCGACTTTTAATCCAAATAAACACCACTAAAACATTCTTGTCTTGCTGGAAAAGGGTTAGATTGGTGCTGGGAAGTTGGATACATTACCTGCCCTCAAATTTATGATCTCCGCCCTACTGAGATGTATGGAATATTTTGTTGCAGAGCTCTTATGATCGACGCATAAAATCGTTATCGGCGATCGCTTATCGTTTTATGACCCTTACGCGTCGCAAATTTTCATATTTTAAAGGGAAGATTTGCTCCATTTCCGGTCGTATATTCTATTTATAAGTCGTTAATTTCTTTCAGCGTTGTACGTCTCCGGAATATATTTCCTTAGGGACGGAAGTCGGTCAGAGAAAGGGATGAAATATGCAAAGGGACCCGTACAATTGTACAGTTTTTGACTGCCCCCCTTTTTTTTTACATCACTTTTGTCTTGAGTGCCCTCGGAGAATTTGAATATAAACATCCATTCTGTCCAAAATGAAAACAAGAACGGACCGTAGTAAATAGACGCAAATAGAAAACGTCCAATTTATCCTGCGTAGCTGTCCATCCATCTGCGAACGTTCTACTGTTTTAATATTACCAAAGAACTGACGATATTCTGAGGGAAAATATTTATGTTATTGTTGTTACAAAAAGGCTTACAAGATGGGAATGGTAATCATTTATATATTTAAAAGGGGAATATCTCTTCCGACGGATAAAAGCGTTACAGGTATCTTTCGTTCCGGGAAGCAATGAAATTGCGTTTTATCCTGGCCATTTGATCCTATTAATCCATTCCGAGCTTACATTCTACAAATTCCTTCGCTAAACGTACCAGAATACTACCATATTTTTCAAAAATAAATATATTAAATATAAATACATTCCATAAATGCCTCCCCTAAGCTTTGTCTGTCGGACAATACCTTTAGCAAAGAACGAATTCATATTGATTAATTTTTGTAATTATTTATTATGCTCGCAGTCTTCAAGGATCATCTCAGCTCCTTAATCCTTGGATTAAAATTAAAGCAAACATTCACAGTAAATATTTAAACAATAGTAGATTTACGAACGATGTGTTTACAAAATAAATCGCTAGAGGCTTTCAGGAATTGAACAAGGAAATTAATGAAGTTCAAGTTTATACAGAATAATAGAAGAAACATTACTTAGTTATTCAAGTCGAAAACCAATTAACTAAAAACATCATACAAACAGCTAATATATATTACTTATCTAATATTTGGATGATGGATTGATGCCATCTCATACAAGCGTTCAAACAGGTAAAGGCTTGAAAAGTTGCATTATGTATGAACTTTTTTCATATTCTCATATAGAACTCTGGTTGCTGTCTGCACTGAATCAGTCCTGTATTGGCATTGCTTTTGAAATGGAAATTGGCTTTTCCACCATGACGCTATCTTGATGTACCCTTCAAAAATATCAATTCTCCATGCTGTAAGCATTTCTCGTCAGACGTTCTGCATCGAGATCTGTGCATTGTGTGGATAAAAATTTAATCCGTGAATAATATTCTATGAGCAAAAACATTTAAATACCTGTTTATAATTACTGTCAGGTATTAATTTGAACCGGATATTAAGCTTAAGCTTGACATTCACCGCTATTCGAACGCTCCCACGCTATGAACGTCATCCAACTCGTTATTCCGATATTCCGAGAATTATACGATAGAGAATTTGCTAATGATCAAAAATCCGTCGGAGTCAGATCTGGCGAATATGGAGGATGTAGAAGTTCTTCCCATTTCAATTCCCTGATTTTTTCAAACGTCTTCTTCGTTTTATGGGGTCGTGTTGCAGAATTACTAAATTGTTCCCGATTAATTCCCAACGTTTGGCTCTCTATTTTCTTTACACTCTTTCCAATTACTGAGAATACACATCTGCAGTTATTGTTTCGCCAGATTCCATAAATTCATAATAAAAAAAAAGTCATTTTCCTGCGGAAAAAAATAATAAACACCAGATCCTTTTCTGCACAGGAGATGCGTTACCATATAAAAATAGTACATAGATTCTATTGCTTGGAATCAACTCACAATATGAAATTGTACAACAAAAATGTATCGAATGCTTATTATTTAAGTCACGTAAGATAGACACTCAAAGAAGTTATAATTGCTGAAAGTTTTCATTTGAAATTCGGAATCGTTTTTTGTCAATAAATATGGCAATTTACTGCGTTTTTTGGCTTTAAAATCGTGTTAAATCGAATAAACTCTTTGTATTTTATCGGCCGTGTTATTTCAAAACCGTGCAATAAAAATCCGAGCAAAAAAATGGGGTTGAATTCAAAGAAGTGTTTTAAGGTTTTGATGATAATACATCATTCAATAAGATCGTAGGATTGTTTTTAATCTCAACTTTTTTAAATTTTATTTTTCATCTAGGGTCGTTTTTTTTTTGTATCAATTTCTTTTTAAAAAATCCTACGAACTTATTGAGTAATGTGTTATATAAATTCTGAATTTTCCTGGACTATGTAACAAGTATATAGTAACGTTGTCCTATTTTTTCATTGGGTTACCTGTGAGTAAATTTGCTTGATCAGCATGTACGAGGGTTATCTAGAAAGTATAGCTGCAAGGGCTCCTGAGTAAAGAATCCAATCCCGGACAGTTGAAACAAATTGAGAAATTCTCGCCGAAATCTGGACGCTTGGAAACAGTTGCATAACTACTAATGGTCAGTAATTGTCTAATATATGTATACATATATACAGTACATATATGTTTTTAAAATTGTTGTATTAACCTTTCCCTGCCGGTGATGTATTTAGTACACCTCGACTCTAATAATGGGAGTATCGATATGAAATATAATAGATACGGGGTTCAGAATTTTTGTATGCCTCCGTAATATAATTACGAATCACATCAAAGTATTAGAGTATATTAGTTACGGCGAGTTGTGTACAAGATGGGTGCCTAAAATGCTCACACCGGAGTACCGTCAAAATCACGTGACTGCCGTGTGTGAATTTTTGGACCGTTTTACACAGGAGCTTTTCTGGACTCTATCGTGATGGGGGATGAGACGTCTATAATATTGTTACAAATCGACGGTCATCCAAGACCGATCTTAAAATCCAGATTTATTGGAAATATAAATACCATCAATCTGTGCAATTAATTGACACGGTAAAAAAATTTGTCCACTATCTGGTTATGAACCACAATACATTTTATAATATAAATACATAATGAAAATCGTTTTACGCGAAGTATTTAATTAACGCGCAAAAATGTTTTTATGCGTCGATGTTAGACGATCCATGTCTCGCCGTAGTAGCATGATGATACTGATATTATATTAGGCAAGATCGTAAATTCTATTATAGACTTAACAATAAGGGATGTTTCATGGCATGTTGTGAATTTAAATATTGGCCTCATTTTTAATGTAATAAATTTAAGCTGCTGTTCCATAAATAAATTGCAGTAAAAATATATCGTAAGTAATGGCCCATTACATGAGTAATTTAAGTAATTTTCCTTTGAACTATATAACATTCCAATTATATTATTGGTGATGTGTCTAGAGAAACATTTAGTATCGCTACAGTCATTAGCTTGATTAAGGCAGAGCTTCTCAATCGTTGCGTGCCTCGGCCGCATAATAATATCGAGATATTTTATCTAATTTCTGCGCCTATTTTATTACGCTGGGAGGTCTTTTAATATTTATAGAGAGATATATCCGAGCCGTCTATTCCAGATTCTCCATAAAATTTACCTCTAATCCTCGAAGATGGAAACGACAGGGTTTGGAAACGGCGCCCTCGGGGTTAATAGAAGTCACGCACTTGTAAGAATTAAGATTAGTGACACATAAACGGAATGTAGGAGACGCTCTTAAATATGTGTCACGAAAATAGCTCTCTGGTTTTTTGGGTTTTTATCACGCTTTAAGCAAAGTGTAAAATATTATGAGATTATTGGTCATGAAAAAATATCAGGTGGCCATTTATTTTGGCGCCTTATAGGGTTTCTGGCCATGGGGACCCTCGATTTTGACGCATCAAGTATGTAGATATCATCTATCACATTTCCATCTTCAACTTAAGTGAGTCATCTATTACAGAAATCTGTCGTGTCGATATCAGCTCCGAGCCAAAAAATTACCATAAAGACAAAACTTTTAAAAGCACTTGAATTTTAAGGCTCATCATTCATATCGATCAGCCTCAAAGGAGGCGCACCATCGCCAAAACGCATGCTTTGAAAACTCGCACTTTAAAAAGTTATAATGCCAGATAATTGGGTTACAGGCGATTATTTTGAGAGCTCAAAAAATCAGTCGGGGTAAAGTTAAACGATGATTGTCGAACTAATTGATTTCTTAAGCAACGCTCGAAGCTATAATTTAGAGCTTTTTAAAGTATCCACTAACGGAATTTTTAATAGTTTATGATTCTTCTGTTGAAATTGGTCGCTAGACAGGTTCTTGTACTTATTATAAAGTTTTGCCTAAGGCTGCTGTCTGGGTTGCTTTGTCCTATCACAATGCTTTTGTAATAGAATTATAAGCATGTTCGAAGAAGACATTTTCTTACAACATCTTTGATACTATCTTAAAAAATCTATTGTATTTGATATAAACTTTATGTATAAAAATAATTAAACGCAAGGGATAGAGAGCTACACAAAAGATATAGAGCTTTCTATTAATTCAATATATTAGGGGAATCGAAAAGCAAACCATTTTTTTAACGTGTTTTTGATCAATTAGTATTAACCCTATGAATACCGTTAACCTGTATGGCAGGATGATCGCCAATGTACGAGCGCATTCCAATGATTCAGAAAGAGCACTCTTGTACAGACGGATAAAACGTAGCGCAGTAAAACTGTGCATGGGAGACAGAGACGGAGAGCTTCCTGCGTATATCGCACGATTGCATAGATCAATTTAACCCAAATTAATCGACTTAAGTCAAGCTTATCGATCTAAGATAAAACAATACCTGAGAGGAGATGCGCTACACACCACCGATTCACCTTGGGCGACGAAAGTGTTAATTATAAGCTTCATACTCGCCACTGCGGTCCTGACTGCTGGATACACTTATGGATGGACTGATGCATTGTCTTAATAAAATATCTTTTTTTTTAATCTAAATGCGGCCATCTTTTTTTGATTCTCGCCTTTGGTCGTTTCCTTTTTGAAGATCATGGCAGAGCGTCCATGCGGAGATCCGTCAATGAACGCAGACCATGTTCTGTGGATATGTTAGGGCATGGCGTCCAATCGCGAGGAGCTCATTCGTCGTGTCGGCGGTACGAGAAGCGGACCAGTTGGACACACAAACATTGTAGCTACTCCATTTTCTTTCAGGGTTTTGTGATATTTTCGGTGATAAATGCGTACCCAGGGCCTTATATAATCTATATGATTACGGAAGCACCACCAGATGCTACTTCACATAGATGCTCCTTCACTAGACTTCCCCCACCCATAAAACCTATATATTTATAGCTTGCACACTTTCAGTCGATGGTTATTCAATACCATTTTGTGGATTTTCTTCACCATTTCTGGGGTGGACACTCAATTTGGTCGACCACTGCTATGTTCTTAATGGCAGCTCGTACGACCCCATTTAAACTCTGCCACTCAATATTTGTATAGAAGGAGCGGACTCCCCCAAAGTAACAACGTAGCGTCTTCAAACTTGAAACTTCTACCGCAGTCTTTTTTAAACAATAACCACCTGATCTGTAAATCAGATCGGGTACTTTTGAGACTTCCTTCGTAAATAAAATGACGATGGTAATTTCGGTTGAAGCCGATAATCGAAGCTTCGCCGTGCATTTCCATGACTTCCCATTTCGATCTCACCGCAAATTTTTAGCAAAACTTTTCTGTTAAACATATCTCTCCCATCTAAAGCATTATCAGCCGTATTAATATTTTTTAAATATTGATCTTGAATCTCGCCGATAGTAATCTGTTTCCTAATGTACAGTCAACCCTTCTATAGCGTCGATATAGAGACTACGCCATATAAATAAAACGCTATAGAAAGCTTAACACCCATACAAATTTTGTACGTGTTTTGTTTGTTAACAAGCGCAAATGGCTACATATTGATCTTACGTAGTTTGCCCGATGCTTACAGAAAAGACGCCGCAAACGCTATAGGAAATAACTTTATAGAAGTGGATACTATAGGAGGGTTGATGCTTATATGATTTCGTGCTTCCAAGATTCAATTCTAATATATCTGATAATCAAATATTCAGATCTTTGTATCATTTCATGTTAGACGAATGTTGATCAGTTATTTTAATCCAATTTTTGGGGAAAAACACATTCAACTATTGTAATGAACAATTTACTCGTAGACACATCGCTTTTGGTAGCGTTCAAAAGAAATACCCCAAGGACGCCTTTTGACCCCGAGGGCCGACAGGTAGCATAACATAATTTTTCAATAGGCCAGTTCTTACTTTGATGTGATTTTGTAGGGTCAGATAAATAATTAAAGGATTCGCGACACGTCCAGGTTGGGAACCTCGGTGATTGTATATAGTGCGTGGGTCATAAGTATAGTCCTAAGTACCAACGTGACGTCGAAGCAAAGGCTTGAATAAAAAATGACCTCCGTGTTCGGTTGACCTGGACGTGCGACGACTTTCCAAACACCCTGTTGTAGTTGACTTGCGAACACCAAACTACGGGGTGTTTGCTATATTACATTTTACGTATAAGGATATTTGTATGCTGCCCTTTTCTTTATTCATCGACCTCGCCGGTACCCTTTTTTCGTTTCGGACTACAAAGCTCTGCTTTGTAAACCCGATGGGAAAAAAATATATACAACTCTATTCTGTATTATGTCATGATTTCGAAAACTTCGTGATCGGACTGAAATGGACCTCTAATGCAAAAATGTTGGGCAATCATTCTGTCGGCTGATTATTTGGTGAAAACGTACCAGGATATTTCCAGCCTAAGACGCAATTGGTACGGTCTCAGAAAAAATTGAAAGGATCGGTAGAATTCAATGCGAAAGTCAGAGTACGTAGACGCCATTTACTATTTCTTATTTTCATTATGGCTATGATGTGAGCACTAGATAAAAGTTGAATGTCGCAAGGTCAACATATTGTGTCGAATTTAACAAAAAATGTACTTGTAAAAAGCACAAAAGCACTTAAAGACTTCCAACATGTCGAGGAAAAACACTTTTTTAATACGGTAATACGCAATTAAAATACATTCAAACCCGGTTACAACGAGTGCAAATCATGCTTAACGAGTACTAATAATTTGCTATACATATCATCGTGTATTTTATGTTTTTAATTCGGAATATATAAAATTTACGCTCGTTATATCCGTGAAATCGTATTTACGTTTATGTGATCGTTTACTATAAACGTTAATATGTAGCGTTTATAATAAAATTAATTTATTAATGTGATTAGTGATATATTTTCACCAATATTTATTAACCCTTTGATTAGGGAGTTAATTTTAAATTGATTTAAACATAGATGCTATATTCGTATGTGCACCGTTTATCGTCCACACAAATCCAATTTTCAATCAATAAATGAACCTTAACACTGTTGATATCACACAATATTCGTTCATTTCTTTGCGTAAATTTGAACAATACACATGTGTGTCTTCAGTTTGAGTATATAGATGATTTATGTCGGATTTCGAATATTTATTATAATTCTAAGAAGACTGCAAATGATCTAAGAAGATCCCATACCTGATGATTTTCAAGCGGATACGGACATATTTCATTATAATTTTAAGGGGATGTTCTAGTCTAGAATTTAAAAAAATATGATTCCAATTATTTATGGAGTTATAACTATTTTAGTGACGCGGCAATTAAACTGTTTCCTACCAACGAATCTTTAAACGCGTTTATCGCGAAACTACTTTTTTCGTTACGGTTGACATGATATCTCGAGTTCTACTTAACTAAATAATCTATCGCTTCTACCAGAGTTATGTTATCATTTCATTTAAAAAATAATTATAAGTAACTATGAAAAATAAGAGCAATAGATGACTTTTTGACACTCGCCATTTTGCGAAAATGAAATTATTATTTTTTCTCTGAAGTAGAGACTATAGTAAAGTTCTTATTAATTAAGAAACTTTTTCTTTTTTTAAATTCACACCCTTTTTTTAACCCCTTTTCCAGCTTATAACTTATTTTTTTCGCATATATTCTGAAAATATCTTGTAGAAAACTATTAAAATACCTCCAACATTAACAAAAAATAAAATAGATTGTAAATGTAACGTTTGGAGTAATGATTTGAATAAATAAGAATATTGTATTAGAAATTCAAGCACAGCATTGAAAATGAAGCGCTATGGATTGCTTTTCGTAATATTTGATAATATTTAAACGTGTAGGGGTACCTTTACAGCGCGACCTTGCCATCGATGTACGAGTGTATGATGAGATGCGAGACACTCTTTCCGTCTCTGTCACCGATTCGCTAATCCCGCACTCAATATGCAAGAATGGTATTTCTGTTTTAACTCCTAAATGAGTACTATCCCAGGGCCTGGGACCCCTGAGATAGAGAGAGAACATAGCGCAGCTCGAGAGACAGAGACGGAGAGCTTCCCCGCACACATCGCACGATTGTATAGATCGTTAACCCAAATTTATCGACTAATGATGATTTCGATTTCAAGTTTGTTATTTGTTTACGCAAAGAAATTATGGATTATTATGTGCTATCGACAGTGTTTATTTACAATCAACGCTGATAGGAGCTGACAGAAAGTAATCGGTGTAAAGCGATTATGAAATCAACGACTTTATTTATTTTAAATTTGCTCACTCCTCAAAAGGTTAATCGTGACCGATCGCATATGTGCGCGATTACTAATCATCGGATTGAGAGATTGGATCGGATGATTGAATTTGTTTGATGAATGAATCCATATATCATGTGTTAATCAAATAAAATGCATTTTATTCTTAGACAATAAGTATTTATATGCTAAAGTATGGTTTTGTTTGGCATTGAGCTTTTTTTTAAATAACTAAATATGCTATTTTTTGTAGTCTAACTTCCTTAAATTAATGGTTGGCTGATGATGATCTTGATTTCTGTTGCAAATTGTTTGGGCATTAAAAACGTCCATTGTTCATATTCAATGCCGCTCGATGCAAAATAATTGCTCTGCCGCACGATTTGATGATATTCAGAATGATGAATACGTTATATTAGAATCTTTTTGTTCGAATGAAATCGGACAAAAAGAAAATAAATGTGCTAACAGAGATAAAATGAAACTATTTCACCAGCAAAGAAACAAAGTCAAAGAGGAATAGATTCATCTAGCTCAGCTAATGGAAGCAGCCCATAGCTCGTACTGTTTATTTCTTCATTAATTTATTTATTTATTTATTTATTTATTTGTGGAAACCCAACAGCTTTACATATATAATTAGCTGTAGATTAGAAATATTACAAGCCAATAATAGGATTTCACATATCCGGATCTTTTCAAATCCCTGGTTTACAATATCCTTAAATCTCCACTTCGTCTGAAGGCACAATCGATTTCTCGCATGTGCGTGCTTCCTGCCGGCGAAAAAACAAGATACATGCCTCCCATATTTGCCCACCGCATTTTTCACAACACCGAATCGTATTCGTCCTTCGATGAAATAAATTCGCGGGAATCAATATTTGGCCTTGGACGACAGCTCCTGCGATTCGGCGACGCCGTCCGAGACAAAGGACGTGCTTTTAATAGAATCCTTTTGTGGCGGGTATTTTGGTTGGCGATTTTGCAAGTTGTTGCACCGGATGCATGCACATGCAAGCATTGACTCGAAAAAATATTTTTGCATTCTTGCATCGTTCGCTTGAAAATAAATAGATTTGGCTTTCTTGGACTGTGCAGCTCGACTGATGTTTTAATGGAATTCGCTGGCGGAGTTTGTCGCTTTGCTTGACGCAAAAAGAAGGAGCAATCGCTTTTCTGCTTCCGAGGAAAAGTTATTCAATTGGACAAGTCAATTATCCTTAGGACATCCATGACGTCCACTGCAATTGCCGGTAGATTTCATCATAATTTATGCATTTTAATAAATATAACATCGTTTTTTAATTACTATCAAAAGCTTTTGATAGCATAAAAATAGTATTTCGGGGGGGGGGGGGAGTCTCTCCCGAGTGTTGGGTGTTTCTACTGGTATATCTCCCGCGTTTTAATGTTCTTAAATATTAAAAATGATTAATAGGCTGCAGAGTTACTTGTTACAACTTTTAAAATTTATAAAGCCATGAAAGCCACTAGCGGTTAACAGAAGTCGTGGCTCATGGTCTACGTTGTCGGATAATGGCCATAGGTGGAAGCATACTACATTTATTAATTGGACGCGAACGGTTGTTCGAGCTATGGCACACATGTCGTGTCATCAGCTATTATAACAAATGAGCTATAAATGCACTTCTTGTGGATCCATAAGTTAACCTTTGAGTGGTGAGCTAATTTAAATTCCGTACAAATTCACTTATCTGTCAAGACCGCAGCAGCGCGTATAAAGTTTATACATATTTAATAACACTCTCGTCGTCCAACGTGAATCGGTGTTGTTTCTCACGGGACCCCATGTTCGATAGTCGAAGCGTAAACAGAAGGAATAGCGCTTCGCATATTGGCGATCATCCTGCCATACAGGTTAAATATATATCGCTATCCAAAAAACATATGCCCTGTTTTTCACAAGATGCAGAAAGCTTGTGCCCCCACCCCTGGGTTACGAGATTAAATACTCAAGATCCATTCGGTATTTAGGGGTGGAGATTGATGAAAAGCTCTGATTCGTCACCCACATGGAGAAGGTGGCCAGCATCATGGAGAATCTGGCCAGGTTGATGCCCAACATTGGTGGCTCAAAAACAAACAGGAGGCGACTCTACATCGAGGTAGTGTACTCGGTACTGTTATACGGCGCGCTGATATGGGCCGAGACACTACAAATTGAAACGACCAGGCTCAATATGGCCAGAGTCCAGAGAAGGAGCGCAATCAGAGTGGTAGCTGCATATCGTACAGTGTCTGCTATACTGCCAATCAACCTGCTCGCTTATGAGAGATAGGCAATACAGAAAGGTGAAGACAAGAATGACGCTAAGTAAAGCACCATGGTGGCGTGGCAGCCCGATGGGACAACTCTGCTAAAGGTCACAAAATAAGCAAATAGACCGGTCCGGAGTCCCAACACTGCGGAACGGAATACGACGATGCTGCACACACGACATTTGTCTGCCCAGCATGGAGCACCGAAAGGGACATCTTATGAGGGGAGCTGGGAATCAGCTCGATCTCCCCTAGAAACATAGTACCTTCAATGTTAACGGATGCTAAGGCATGAAATGCGTGGTGCAAATACACGACTTGCCCTATCCAGCAGAAGAAGGATGTTGAACGTACAAGACGACGAACAATAGCAGTAGAATGACATCCAGAAAGAGAAAAACTGAGAGCCTGTAGGCGACACATCGCTGCCACTCTTGTGCAATACTTAATTATTAGCCAGGTGGAGGAGGGGGGTTTAGTAGGTAAAAATTCTACAGTACCACCAGAATGGTGATAGTGTGGTGGTGGTAAAAATAAAAATAAAATGTTTAATATATTGATAACTGCTATAAAAGTCATCTCGATTGAAGTAGAATTGAACAACAAGAGGTATTTTATTTAATTATGTACTTTTCTTCTGAACCATGTATTGTCGTCGTTCCAAGTCTCGGGAAGGTCGGAATAACGACCTACTGCTCTTCAGTCTTAACGTGTTCCTGCTAGGTATTCTTCTGCCATGAACGGCCTAGTAAACTATTCGATACGTGATGATTTCTTCGAAGCGCACGCGTAAAGACTGCATGAATGCATTCCTCGAATGCAGCCAAGTGCCAAAGTATGCAACTTGACCGCATCAATTCCTGGATCGTTCACCTTCGATTAAGTCGCCAAAGCGACGTCCATAACATGAGGAGCAATTTAGAGTCGTCACATCGCCCACCCACACTCCGTCCAATTCTACAGCTTAATTGCTTTTTACGGTTCCTTCACACACATCCGTTCTTCACCCGTCCATCGAGGAGTAAGTCCCGCGTGGGCGGCTGACCCACTTTGATCAATTCGAATTGGACCAGATTAAAATATATACTGTAGGATTTCATTTTGGCCGGAGAGTCAAGGTGAATCTTAATCGAACCTTTTGCCGATGCGAAACCCTGAACGTGTCCTCGCATCGTCTTGCATACGTGATCAGCGGTGTCTTTGGATAGTTTCCCCAAATTAGTTATTGTAGTAGTTGTCAATCCAAACTAACTTTTAAACATCCAGACAAGATGTTCTTGCGAAGTTGGTTAATAAATTAGACGGTCTGCCCCAAAGTCGTACATACGAAATGAACATATCTCTATATTCGGAACGGCAATTATATTCAATTTTCAATTCAAATTCAATTAAGCCCTGTAAACGTACTTCATCGAGTGCTAAAATTGTTCTCAGTTTGCAGATGTGGTATTGCTTGCTAAAATTACAATCCAATAGAATTAATCGAGCATTATGCTGTCATATAGTTATCCTTTGAATTGCGCAGTAAATTGATTCCCCAAGTGACCGTGAAACCGAATAAATATGTAGAAGTTACTGCAGTTCTTTTTTAATAAATTGCAAAAACAATATTAAATTAATTGCTTGTTAACGTATGCAAATAAATTTCAACGCGAAATATACATTGGAGCGCGGCGGTAACAAAATAACGGATATAACGAGCAGTTGTGCTAGTATATTAGATTGTTTTTAATGCAACATATCTCTGGATCTGTATATTAAAACTCAAAATGTGAGTTACAAATCCATATGCAACTTTTATATATATATATATATTGGATGTTTTGCAGATGGACCTACAAAAAAATGTAATAAATTTTGCTGGTATGGTCGACCGATGTTACCCCTGTTTGAATTTGACAATTTGGATAATTTGATCATTTTACTACTTAAAACTCTGTTTTCACGAAAAATTCCTAGGAAGCTTCATTTTTATATTTTGTGGTTATATTCAATCCTCCTATAGCGTTCACGTCGCTTCACAGCTACAACAAAATCCCCTTACGTATGTTAATCACATGCATTTGTTGCAACACGTATACATTTTTTATGGCTGCCTAATTTTCTATAGCGTTTTGCTTCTATAACGTATCTCAACGCTATAGAAGGGTTGATCGTATATTGATATTTATTTAATATTATATTTTTATTGTTGCAGGTAAATACATTGGCCTGGAGCTATTTTGTATACAAGTCTACTTCACATTTGCTTTATTGCCACACGCGGTAAGTTGATGATTTCAATCGTTCTTTATAATTTCCCACGCATCGGGAAATATTCGTTGCATTTTTTTATACCACAATATGCACATATATTGCATTCGTCGACCATGTGGTCATTGCAAGGTGGTCAAACGCATTAAAATCAATCATACACGATACAGTGATCCACATTTTCCTGTCGAGCGATAAAAAATAAGTAGCTTACATCGATAAGTCCGACTCGTTAAGCACTTACACTGTGCAACTGATAAATGCCGACAAATCGTAATAAATACAGTTTCGTCCTGTTTATTCGACCTCGATGACGATCGAAATGTATGCTAGAGCAAAAAGTGGAAATTGGTTCGAACCTGTTTGGGGCGATCGGCGTTTTACCTGAAATCAATCGGCGAACCTAGGAAAGTCCGATTTAATTTCATCCATGAGTTGCCAAGCGATTTGGTTGCATCCTAAATAAATTGCAGATGTATTCGGCTATTATTACAATACATTCTCGACGCATTGTGGTTTGGTACGCTCAGTGGCTTTTATCGATGGTGAATACGTTTGAGATTTTTCAAGAATCCACTAAAGGCCTTCGAGAATCCATTCAGATTCAATCCATTCTCAAAATCTGCCTTCTCGGCCAGGAGAACCCTTCAGGGAGTGTATTAAAGGAAGAAGAGTTATACGGCATCTGATAACCGAACCGAAGATAAACCACGTCTGTCTGCCTAAATACTTTTCATTTTTGAACTTTGCAAAGATTGCACAGATAATAGAGTTATTTAGTATCCTTTTATGTTAAAATTCGACAAGGCTTTGTGCCTGCTGCGGATCAATATAGGCGAGCCTCGTGATTTTGAATCCAGGCTGGTGGTCAAATGCTAAATCCTTTGATGTACAGATTAAACGATTCCCGGGTTTGTTTATAATCCCATTTTCGACGTGAATTTGTGGCAGTTAAAATAGTCCCATTTTTATTTTTTGTAGCAGTCCCCTCGATTCCGATGTATGGAGGGATTATATTACGGACGTATTGAAAAAAGGTCGATGTTGTTACCTAAGTCTTAATTAAGATGTGCTGAGACGTCTCCTATTCCATTTGCTGTCGATGGTAATTTGAAGACATGCCATTCAAGAATCAGATATGCGGATTATGAGATGGAATTCATTGTCCAGATCTGATAACCTAACATCCTGTTGTAATTTAAGAGTCGAAAGTAAAAGTCGTTATAATCGAAATGGGTCTACGGTGTCTAGGATTTTAATAAGCAGCTGAAAATTAATGGATTAACTCGTTACGATCCGTGTCCGCCTTTTAGGCATGATAACAGAATAACGCAAAAGATCGATCATGCGTTATGCATGTTAAAAAATATAAGATAAAACGTTAACATTTGTGAATTGAAGGGTTAAATAGGCAATAGAAAGGAAAATTATAAAAGCATAGATAATTTTAGGAATCACTCATTTAGGAATCATAGCTTCATTGAATAAATTTGCATAATGTTACACAAAAATAGAATTTCCCACGTAATATTACATGTTCTTAAAATGGGAAAATAATGGAATTCTAATGAAACCTGTAACAAAATATTGAATTGTAAAAGCGTAAAACGATTACCACTAATTTCCCTGTAGATCTATATTAATTATATCAGCCATTTCCATGTTAATGCTTTAATGTTGGTTTCACAGAATTTATTGTTTTTAGTCTGTCTACCTAAATAACAAATTACTTATAAATTCTGTCGAATTCATAGAATTTGTTCAAACCTTTTATATATTAAAACAATATAATTGATTTAAAAATAGTCTCTTCAATTACCATATTACCTGTATTTTAATAACTTACATGAGTTTCAAAAGGTAGTGTTCAAACAATTACGTGTATACTTCACCAGGCCAATATGCGCCAACATGGTGCATCCGAAAAACATCTCGCAAAACAAATTACCTATGTTATTCCCGCAAATATAAACAATAAATTGACAAAGTTTTATCGCGATCGGATGAACGGTATGGCAGCGCACTAAATACGAACAAACAAACATTGATTTTTATATAGAAGATTAGGCATATTTTGTTTAAACTTTGAAGCATATAAAAGAGCAACTTTTAAAAAATATTTAATAAAATTTCAAATAAATATTCTTATACAACCGATATTAAAGTTAGCAAGTGTGGGTGGTTTTTAATCCTTTAATTATTGAGTTCATTTTAAATTGAATTAAACATAAATATATTCATACGTCCCCCGCTTGTCTTCTACATAAATCCACTTTTCTCTTAGGACCGCGCAGCGTGAGTGAAGCTTGTATATCAATAAATGACCTTAACACTATTGATATTGTTAGGCCACATAATAGCGATTCAAATATTGTACTCTTGTGTATTAGAAATAGATGCACAGCATTGATAATAAAGTGTTATGGATTGCTTTTCGCAATATTTAAGAATATTTAGAAATTTAGAAAGTGTAGGGGTACCTTTACTGCACGACTTCACGTCATTGATGTACAAGTGTATAATAAGACGCAAGACACCCAGATCTATCTTTAATTTGTTTAAAAAATATATGTATATATATTAATACTCTTTCTGTGTCACTCATCATGTTAATTGAAATAGAAAATGCATATGCGGAAAGAGAGGGAGAATTGTTTCTACTCTCTCCGCCGGATACACACGTATAGAAAAACGCTACACGCATATATGTAGTATAAAGCAATCAATAAACCAGTAGCTTGGCTATTTTATTATATATTACACAAACATAGCTTCATCCTTAGCTATCTTACAATTTCCATTGCGTGGAAAAGTGAAATAGAGAACTAGACAGAATAAACCATCAAGAAAAGTATCAAAAAGTATGTGTAACTTATAAATTCTACAGAACCATTTGATAAATGGACGAAAATCTGAATGTCTTTGTCATTTGTCGTTGTTTACCCGAAGAAATCATCAGAATGCTATCGATAGTGTTGAGGTTCATTTATCGATATACAAGATTGACTCACATTGCGCGGTCCCGAGAGAAAAGTGGATGTGTATGAACCCATTTGTATGCATATGTTTAAGCCCTGATAAATATATTCACATAAATGTATTTTCAGTATAAGGGAATGTGAATGGATATTGTTTGAATATTCTCTGCGGTCACATTAAATCTCTCTGGTGCCCCATCGAGGCCACAATTGAAACCCTCTGCTCTGGATCGCCAAGATTTAAACTGCTTTAGGTAGATCCATTTATTCAAAATATGACTAGTTGACATTGGACGAAAATAGCCTTAAACGCCATAATTAAGACAGAGACTACTCCATCCGGAAAATGGTGTCTGGTCATCAAGGTGACAGCTCCATCTTTATCTGCACGCTGAATTAGGCTCCGTTCTTCCATCTCATGTGACTTCCGAAAGACTTAATCTGCATCGCATTACATAAAGCTCGGAACGGCAATAACAATATACATACGCGCATGTTTATCGCCGATGGGATACTTACATTGAGATAAGAGAATAATATCGGCAGCCGCATTCGGATTGTTTTAAGCAGGGCAGATTTGTTTAATATAGCCCTGCGAGGGTAGCTGCCGTGGGGTAGTACATAATGGCGTTACCCCAAATGTATTTTTGATGACCGTTATAAAAATAAATGCGTTCACCGTCCGGGACAAAGTGATGTGTATGTAATGTTACAAGGTAGCAGCAACCTTCGGGACGCGCTCGTTTCCCGTACGTAGATGTCTGTCTTTACGTTGGAGATCGTTTTGTGATGAACGCTCGGCACGCATTTCGCGATCGACCCCAATACGACCGAACATCGGTAAAAAATACCCCCTGCCCAAATAATGATCCTGGGGTCACTGGGTTCGAATCCTACCTAAAATGTCGTTAGCAAAGTTGGCTTATATGGAGCAAATTGAATTTAGGCAATACTTTTCCTTGCTGATATTAGATGTATACACAAATATATTTTTGTCCAATGGCGCATGTATTGCTGTCGAACTATCGCATCCGGGCGATTCATACTATTGTAGCTTGCGAGAATACTAGAAAAAGATGATTGTATAAGAAATTTGCAAATTGCCTAATTGAAATCATACAAATTCTGATTAAATAAAATTTTGTTGATGGCTCCGTATTATTGAAATTAATAAACTGATGGATTGGTTTATTATTGAACACCGTTAAGATAAAATCACGGTTATAGCGAGCAATCGCACAAGTGCGTTTGTTACACTCTACATAAATATCGCGGATGTCACGGGCGACAATTTCCAGAACGAAAAGATAAAAACCACATACATCAACGATTATTTATTTCCAAGAATTTAATCTTTCTAGGGACTCCATCATTCATATCATAAACAGGTTATTCTCAAGCGACTTTAGATCGGGACTTATATATATCGGTTTGTACTCGTTCTAACCGATATTTTATTCACATCCAATGTAACGAATAGAATTTTATTTTAGGTTATTACTTTATTGCTCGGTCAATATAATTACAGTTATATTTTTATGATTTAATGAACCCCAAGGAAAACGGCTTTCTATTAAAATTTTCACAATAGCGCCCTTGGATACAGCGCTGTTAGTCTGAGCAGATTTAATTCGCCAGATTAACAGCGATATCTTCCGTCTCTCTTTAGACGCAATGTGTTATTTTAACAGCGCCATCTTCTGCCAAGATCTGCAATATCGATCGATCGCTTCTTGTGTGTGCAGAGTCAGGGAAGACGGGAAGAGTCAACGGTTAGCCTTGACTCTGGAAGGAAGTCCTTCCCGCAGCCAGATCTTTCTCTCTCTATCGTGTTGAATAAAGAGTTATCTAGAGAAGAGAGTCTTTCTGTCCACGTGCCCGTCCATCCCAACAAGCACGTGGGAGCGGGGATTCGCACGGGGAATCTGCCCCGCGAGCGTCCCCGCTTCGACGCTTCACTGGTGTCAGAAGTGGGAATATTGAATCACACCTATTTTCTAATAATTCCAAAATAGTACTGCAAATGCTCCATCCGTTATATCCATTAGCACCATTTGTATTTGATTTAATCGTCTTAAAATTTACTTTTTCAGATACAAAAAACCTATTCCAACCTCTAACCAGAGTTCTCTCGCGATGTAAATATAAAGGTGCTATCGCTGTATGTATGCAACGATATATCGTCGTCGATATTTTGCGCATTTGCTATCAACGTCTATATATCGTTGTCCGGCATTAAGAGGGGTTAACGAAAATTCGCCAAAACTGTAAACGAGAGCGACACACACCACAGAACAGCAGTTAAAAATCGAATGCTTCCCGCAAATTCTATATAGAAATGTGTAGACACTGATGGGCAGTTACATATGAACATTCGGAATTTCTGTTAATAAATGATCGACTGTTATTAAGAATGATTCTGTGCAATATTTTATAAGTTTGACAATTTGAAATCAATACAAGGATAGTCCCAGAAATACCCGACCTAACAATGAAAACACAAAAAAATGTAGATTTTTTTCCTTCTATATTCGCACAATACTCGCTGTTGATTGTTTATTCTTTTTGAAGATAACCGATCAATATTATCTTGACTGTCTGTAGATGGAACTGTATTCGCCTTCTTTGGAACCGATTCTCCACCTTCAGTCCATTGTTTTGACTGTTCCTTTGTCTCAAGTGTGAAGTGATGGACCCATGATTCATCCATGGCTTATGAATCAACGCAAAAAAATCGACTTTATTTCTGTGAAATATCGCCAAATATTCAATTGAAACATCTACACGACGCTACTATTGTTGCATTATGAGCAAACGCGGCACCCATCTTGCGCACAGCTTTCTCATGTCCAACATTTTTGCTTGCCATGTCTGCTAGTGCACACATATTATATACTGATTTATGGATTTTTTTCAGCATTTTTGACGTGTTTATTTGGTCGATCATTGCGATGTTCGTCTTGAGATCTTTTAAATGAAAGTATTGTATCATATTAGGTAAAGCGGGAAGAAATGTCATTTTTTTGTTATTTGGAGAAAAAAATTATTTTAATAAAAGCTATACAATATTATTCAATTAAATAATTTCCATTGTTATTTATAATCGCCCTCCACAGATTAGGTAGCTTTTTAATGCCTCTCGTAAAATTCGGCCGGTTTTCCACTAAAGTAAGAATCCAAATGATTTTTCACTTGTTTCACAGAAGTGAATTTTTTTATCGCAAAGCGAATGTTCTGATGACTTGAAAATATGATAGTCTGAAGGTGCAATGTCAGGAGAATATGGGAGATGTAGCAGCACTTCCAAATCCAGCTCCCTT
Source organism: Stenopsyche tienmushanensis (assembly GCA_008973525.1). NCBI lineage: Eukaryota > Metazoa > Arthropoda > Insecta > Trichoptera > Stenopsychidae > Stenopsyche > Stenopsyche tienmushanensis. The sequence goes on from WACJ01000267.1 coordinate 372,022, forward strand.
ATTTTGTTCTGCGTAATCCTTGCTGCATGTGGTCTTGCATTATCATGCTGTAATATTCTTCTTTGGTTGCACTAGCACTGATCGTTTTTGAGCATTTCCGTTTTTAATCTATCTAATTATGCACAGTATAGCTCTGCTGTGACAGTTTGGCCAGGTTTTAATAATTCGTAGTGAATTACGCCAAAAAAATCCCGCCAAACACAAAGGAGGACCTTTTTTGAGGATAATGACGGTCGAGGGGTAGAAACAGGTACTTGATTTGAAGAAAGTCACTGTTTTTTCCTTCTCGGACTATTGCAGAGGACCCACTTTTCATCTTCAGTAACGATCCTTTTTAAAAATGGATCGGTTTCATACCTGGACAATAGCGATGAACAAATGGTTATCCGTTGTTCCAAGACCGTTGATGACAACTCGTGCGGTACCCAAATTCCCTGTCTATGTTTTTTCCCGAGTCTTTTCAAATGGTCTTTTAGTGTCGACCAGGGACAGCCGATGTCTAGCGATAATTCCTTTATTGTTTTTCGAGGATCAGATTCTACCAGAGAATTTAATGCCTCATCATCGATTATTGGAGATCGTCCTGATTTTGGTTTATTTTTCAAATCCACCTTATTTTTCAAGACACCAACCTTGACGTATTCACTCGACAGCAACCCGAGGCAAACTGACGGCAAAGATGCAACCAAAAAAAAAGACATTTCTTTCCGCTTTATCTAATATAACGATGCTTAATTTTTTCTATGATTACAGATTCACTGAAAACGTTCACTATTGATGATGACTTTGTCCTTAAAACTAGTATTCATTCTTAACAGGCATATATATTGCTTGCACCATTATTTTTAACGCGACTCGTTATAAACATATTCTCCGTCGTTAGGGGTTGAAATATCGTATTGCAAATTTTAAGCATGTTTAAATTCGCATTTTTCAACAATTTTACGGTTCATCGACGTTCTTCGCCGTTTTCATGGCCCAGGTTGTATACCGTTCCTCCGATTATTTACAGTCCGTGCCTTTTATTGCCCTCCGCATTTATCGGCATTATAACTGTTATTCGCCGGTCTCACACGAAGACGAAGAATAAAAAATAATTAACACCGCGAACTGCAACGGCTCATAATGACCACATTATAAAACGCGATAATTCCCGGCGACGGCCGCACGAACTCCTCCCGGGCCTCCTTGCGGGATTTCTTTTATGTATTTCGATTTTGGGAATCTGTCTTCCTCGTGGCTCTTCAAAAATCGCTCAATATCCACTGTACATGACATAAACATGACAGTCGTTATTGTGGTAGAACCAACATCCACGGCGCTTTTGTGTATAAAAATCGATCATATCGCCCCCTGTCAGAATAACAATGCCCGGGCGAAAGGTTGAGAGTCACTTTCAATCGTTATACATTCGGTTCTTTTGCTTACCATAAAAAATACTGTCCATTACAAGTTTATCCCTTCACTTATATTGCATCGTCAAATTTATTACTCGATGTATGTATGTATTTTTTCCGAGCGGGCACTCTTTTTAAGGGCGCATTATTTACCCCGATGCGGCACATAACAGGGTTGATAAAATTTTTAGATTATTTTTACATCAATGTCCTTTGGGTGCGGCGGGTGGAGCGCCTCCGACCGAAGCCAAATGAGATTGTATATTTTTTTCTTAATTTGCAATTTGGTATTGAATTATTCATGAAAGGTTATGAGGTTATCTCTTTAATGAGGCTCGTTATAAAGCATGCATAGAATCTTCGCGTTATTAAATCACGACAAGGAAAAAATCTCTCTTATAAATAGATAATATCTCATCAAATTAAGAAAAAATAACCAGAAACATGTACTCCCTGCTTGGCTTCGCATTATTAAAACCTCTCATTAATGATGCAATGTTAATTTTCACAGCATTTATGCATATTTAAGAATTATTTCTCTATTTATCTAAATTGACGATTGTCTTAGGAGTGCCGCACGAACTAATACCAACCAAATTCAAAATTACGCGAAACCAAAACAAAGAAAGATAAAAATAACACTTTATAGTCCGGGCTAGGGAATCCAATCCCGGGATTCCGGACAGTTTTAGGTGCTCATGAATCCCGGGATTAGTAAACGTAATCCCGAAAAATTCGGGATTGAAATTTTTATCTAATAGAAATCGCACACTTCACCAGCACATTAAAGGCTACTAAATCGAAACATTCTCGTCGATATCTGGACACTTGGAAACAGTGGCGTAACTACTAATAGGTGAGCTTAGGCGTTACCTAGGGGCAGTAACTGTCTAATCTATGTATACATACATACAGTACATATATGTTTTTCAAATTTTTATATTAACCTTTCCCTACCGGTGATGTATTTACTACACCTCGATTCTAATAATAACAATATCGCTATGAAATATAATAGATACGGGGTTCAGAATTTTTATATTCCTCTGTAATATAAATACGAATCACATCGAAGTATTATAGTATGTACGTATTCATCTGCAGCGACGGAAATAAATAATTTGTCGGGAAATCGGGAATTTTGCAAGTTGTAGTCCATATCTCAGCAGAAAAGAATTCCAGTAATTTGCATTTATAAAATCCGTGATTCGATTCGATCGATTCCAGTAATCTGTGGTTATATTTTTTTGTACATATTTTTACAACATAAGTAGACATTACTAAATGTATTGCAGATTTTTTTAACTCAATACAGAAAAGAAGAGATTTTAAAGAGGAAGAAGTCGGCTGCTTCGAAAACCAGTTGCGCACATATTGTTCAACCGCAGCGCTGTCTTGAAATCGTTGCGCTCCTAATGCCTCTATAAACATATGGTAGTCACACGAGATCAAATCTAGACTGTAAAGTGGGTGCTCCCGGTATAATTGGGAGAGTTTATGTCCGTCTATCTGTCATGTAGAAAATCAATCAATAAAATACCTTTTGAGTCCCAAAATACTGTAACTATCATTATTTTAGCAGACTGTTTATCGACTTTCACGAATTTTTTGGGCTCAATCAAACACTTGGATCTTACTAAAAATAGCATTACTGAACAGTGCCTCGAATCTCATCAAAATTTCATTTGATTTTAAGCCTTCGTTTAAGATAAAACGAATAATTACGCGTTGCGCAACAGAAGATTTATCTTCTCGCATTCTTTCTTTGATGATAAGATCAAGAAGCTTCCTACTCGATGAATTTTTTTTTTCTAATGAATGCCAAAAAACTAATACTTTTTTTATACAGTAAAATTCCGGGTTATATTTGAATCCCCCCCTCGTATTATGTATATATATAAACATTTTTTTAAATACAATTTGCTATATTTTACCGACATACGATTAAAATATTGGCATCATTCTCATTCCCATAATGCCTTAACGCGGGCACGGATTATAAAGTGTTAAATATTATGTAAAAAAATAGCGAAAAAATCATGCGATGTATTGACATAACTCAAAATTAGTTTTAAACGCTGTCATCTGTTTTATTCATTTTTGTCTTAAAACGAAAAGTACAAGAATAAAATATGTACAGGTACATGAAAAGTTAAGTTATCGAGGTTCTTCATAAAAGAAACTTGGATGCTGTCTTCTAAGCGTTATTGGTTTTTGTCGTCGTGTTCATAAGGGTAGAAAATCCTTTTTCATAAAGATATCTTGTTGTGAAAGGCAGTATAATGCAATTTCAAAACTAGTTTTTGAATACAAAATGTTCAAACACAATGTAGCTACATCTCTGTAATATATATTTTCACTTTTTACACTTAAAATACACGTAATATGTGTCGCATGGTGACATTTTGAAGAAGCTATTAATCCTTTCAATGCGCGAAGCATTTATCGATCAGCGTGCAAAAAGTCCGAACACAATGATGTAATCTGTTCATGCGGTTTGTTTTAAATACATATTTATAACTTAAATATACATAATGATCCTTGTATATTAAATGCGAATCGAAATCAATGGATTGATTCAAAATATAAGATCAAAACATACTTTCTGCATCTCGAGTATTTGACCAAGAATGTCATAAATCGATCCGATTTTTGGTTATGGAAATTAATGAGGATGAATTTGGAGTGAACGTGGATGCAACCGAAAATGATCACCACCAATGAAAATGACCACCACCAAATGCAGCCGTATCCAATTTCAACCATCAATACCCTAATTGACCACATGTCTTCTATGTGCTTTTACTCCGGTAATAAATGAGTTTGATAGTTCATGATCGGTTCATTTGATATCAATATTGATGGTAAATTCTATAAATTTTAACCCTTTGTTTATCTTCATAATAAAGGTTCAAATCCAGATTAATAAAATCGTGCACATCCGCCAATGAGTGACTAAATTTGCAATTATTATTAAACCTTTTAATTCATTCGGACCGAAGAGCAAACATGCTATGCTCTAATGTAAATCCATTTTTCTGTCAGCTGCGCGTAACAAGTTTGATAATGAACCAAGCTTAATAAATGAACCTTAACACTGTTGATAGCACACAATATTCCTTCGTTTATTTGGAATGTTTCTTAATATTCAACCTGCATGGCATCTGAACTGATTTCTGTTTGATTACCGTACAAGCCTGCCAGTCTACTTTTGAATGAATAAATTTTGCAAAGATGTTATGATACTCGACTAATGACGCCACTCCAGAACAGTCAAGAGGGTATAACAAATTTGATCAACAATACGAATGAAGCGAGTATCTTAATTATCAAAACAAACGCCTGTTCTCAAGACAACACGAACAATGAACGATTTTAAATAATGTCTATTGATGACACACAAGGTTATACCCATACAATAAATAAACGTACAGTACTTGTACAGAATTCCCAACGAGCATTTAAACGTGTATGGGTTTCTTTACAGCACGACTTTGCTACCGATATATGAGTGTATGAAGAGATGTAAGACGCCCGTCTCTGTCTTTGAATTTCCGTACCCATAAGCTTCATGCTATTAGATATTTGCCAAAAATATTAGATATAAATATCTTTCAATTTACATCGTTCAATTTACAAAAAATATTAGGAAAAGGTCCCAATTCCAAAAAATCCACTAAAGTCTATATATCGGTCATGGAGATCATCTACGTCTGATAACAGATTTGGCATATTTATTTATTACCACAAAATTTTGATACTCATAAATCGCCATTTAACCTGTTGATTAGGAATTACGCATATATGCGTTCGGAATCAAATGATACAGAAAGAGCATTTTCGCACATTGAGTGTGGAGACTGTGAATCGGAGATAGAGAAGAAGAGAGTGCTTGCGTCTCATCATACACTCACACATCGACGGCAAGATTGTTCTGTAAAGGCACCCTTACACGTCTAAATATTCTAAAAACATTAAATTATAATGGAATTTGTCCGTACCCGATTGAAAACCATCAGGTATCTTCTTAGAATCATGATAAATAGTTAAAATTTAAATAAATATATTATATATGTATTAAATACTAAGAAGATGTACGTGTGTATTGTTTATGATTACGCAAATAAATAAACGAATATTGTGTGTTATCAAAAGTGGTAATGTTCATCTATTGATATACAAGATTGATTCACGCTGCGCGGTCCTGAGAGAAAAGTGGATGTATGTGGATGATAAGAATGGATCAATGTGTAAATATAACTGATTCTGGATTATTAATTTGGGATTTTATTACAAAAAAAAAAAAATCGTTCAGTACACAATTTGCAGCATATTATCATGGAATGCAGTAAATATTTTTCTCGTCGTGTAATTTTATTCGAACAAGAACGACACTTCCATTCCAGAAAAGGTACGTATCATGCCATGTACAATCATTAATTCAATATTTCACTTCAAGCAAGATTTCTTTGGGCGAGTCCTAATGAAGGACGACATTCCAGAAACTTGTTCTATTTAATGTAACTGGGACGCAAAAGGGAATGGACTTCACTCGCCGCCGGTACTCGATTTTTGGACTTTTGCAAAATACTTACATCCAACTTCTTCCACCACACTTCATCGCATCGTAACTCCTCCGCGATTCCACACGTCCTTATTTATTTTTATTGCCGCCTTTATATTGGCGTTTCATTGTTTTACATATGTCTCGAGATACACGTCGTAATCGTTGCGCCATTATTCCATTCGCATGCTCACATTTATGGCCCATCAACCTGATAATATAATATTGTCGCAGGAGATTTACACCCCGAGGTAATGATTAGAAGCGCGAAAACGGAATTATAATGGTTCATAATAGAATATTTAAGTGTAAATATCTGCGCGTAAACGCGGAGATAAACTGTTATTGCTTTATAAGGAGGACCTCCATGCTGCGAGGGCGTAAAACGAGCCCTTCCTCAAACAAATCAGTCAACCAACCCCTTTCTTATGATCAGTCAATATCAATTACGCGTGTATTTGATTAATACATCCATTAATGTCTACGGCTTGGGATTCGGGTCAATGTATTTGATCTTTATGTGGTATTTCTGATGATGCATGTGAGCCCGGTTCGTATTTTTATGAGCAGGGATTTTATTGTTTTGGCATCCTGGACGAGTGAATTCTGGCAAAATTCATTACGATCGTTTTTGATCAATAACAACGTGTCCGAAATTGCCACGGGCCGATTTAATTGACCGCTTGTTTCGTGCTACTCCTGCCACGATATGCCAATCTTCATTTACATCAAAAGTAAATAAGTATTTTTTTAACTGTACGATGCATCAATTCATATTGACATCATAATTCATCCATCACCAATGACATAATGGGTATAAACAAACAAATTGATGGGCACATCCAGTTAAAACGATATAAAAATCAGGCGATTTCATGGATTTAACACGTATTGTACCGTGGCAGTCACCGATGACTGCCGTCATGGCATCCATTGGAGACTGTCAATGATTGACTCGACTAAAACTGAAGACACATGAATGAATATTATGTGCTATCAACAGTGTAAAGGTTCATTTATTGATATACAAGATTGAATCACGCTGCGCAGACCTGAAAGAAAAATACGTTTGTGTAGACGATAAGCAGTGTATATACATTTAACTCAATTTAAAATAAATTCACTAATCTAAGGGTTGAAACCTACAAACTTACAAACTTTGGGCCATATGCTTCAACAAATAATAAAATAATTATTAATGATTCTGTTACATAGGAGCGGCCGCGGGAAGGACGTCCTCCCGCAGCCAAGGCCAATCGACGACTCTTCTCGACTCTCGCCTCTTGCGCGTCACCACCCAACCGACAACGGTGCACACGCAAGAATCGATCGGTCGGTTATTGCAAGTGCAATGTCCTCGCAACGCCACAAAAGATTTTGTTTAAATAACTGAAACTGAAAATAATGAAAAGACTGTTTAAATAACACATTGCACCTAAAGAGAGACGGAAGATGTCGTTGTTAATGTGGCGAATTAAATCTGCTCATATTAACAGCGCTATTGCATGGGGATGTTAAATCACTCATGCTACAATCCCATAAAGAGTTGCAAATAAACATAAATAATAGCCTCCAAAAAACATGAAGAATTTTTCCGCGCGCTTACATTTCATTATGGATGGCTTCACGCGGGTTCGTTCGCTATCGGATCGCGTAACCAAGGAGGAAGAATATGGTCAGGTTAAGATCTTTGTTAATTTCTTCCTTCTTTCTATTTTTATATCTCCTAAAAATGTTGATTTCAGGCATTGCTTTATTTTATTTGTTAATGATTTTTATTATGTTTTTGTCTTTTACGTAACTCAATATCTTCATTTTTCCATGGTACTTCTAGGTACTAGGTGGTTTTTTCACTTTCTTCTGTTAATGTTTTTCACGTTTAACTTTCTAGTTTGAATCCCCCTCGTGCAACTTGACTATTGTTCAAAGATAATGTTTTTAGTCATACTATAAAAATAAGCTATAATTTATCATCCCTTTATACAAATACATAATATATGACAAAATTTGTATGATGTGTAAACACTACTTTGAAATCTTTTATTCTTTCTTAGTTCTCACGAAGTTGATTATATACATTGCTTTTTTCCATTTGTATACAGAAATTATTGGTTAAAAATGAAGCTGTTTGTGTAATATATAATAGAATGAGAGCGCTACTGGTCCAGTGGTTGCTTTATTCTACGTATGGACGCACACACACACAGTAAAGGCGGCACGGCGCATGCGTTAGTATCTCTATGATGTATGCGACGAATACGAACATTCAGACTAACCTCTCTTTGTCGTTTCACTTTTCGTGACGTTCAAACCAATTAGCTCTATTATGCCTAAACATATTTCTCCATAGAAATAATTTAAATTATTGATGATTTTTTAATAGAAAATATGCACACATAAGTCCAAAATAATGTATCCCAAATTTATGTTTGCACCACAAAATGTCCTATATGTAGTCCAATAGGCATATATGAATATTTCTACTTAAATTTCAAACATTACCATAATATAATGTCGTTATTTTAGAATCATTTCGCCATATATTGTCGGTAATTTTATATATACGTCCTGTGTGTAAAAAAATGAATTCGCATATTCTTCGAAAATATTTACATTTTGATACATTTATCAAAATGTAAATTTCCCGACAGCGTTCCGCGAGGATTTGTGAATTTTCCCGACTCCATATTACCAATTGTAGCCGACCGAAAACCACATTTCAACGATAAAACCCCAGCAGATTCGACAAAAAAAAAATGAATGCATAAATTGTAAAGCACATTCAGCCTCAAAAATGATTTCCAACGAGCCGTCTCATGTGTAGGTGTTGCATTTTGGATTTTTTTTTCCCGCAGAGAAGAATGAAATCCACTCAATATGCGTCCGTTGGCCACGACCATATATCATTCGGCATTACGCATGGAAGGGGTTGTCAACTGGTGGGTTCGAAGCACCCACGTACGTTCGCCGATCCCGAAAAATTCCGGGGAAAAAAGAAGATTCCCGACATGACTCACTTTCGTCCTGACGTCACAAATGATGCGGACTTTCCTCCGGCCTTGGCGGAATTCAGCCAAACTTAAACACAACTTATAACATAAATAATCGTGCGTGCCAAGATCGCTTTGGAAACCGCAACGGCTCGTTAAACGAATGTTAATTGATCGGAAATTGTAGATATTTCCGACGCCGAAGATTCATGAATCCTGCGTAAGTTCCCCGAGTGTGTAACGATTACTTTGTTATAAGAAACTAATTTTGGATACGGCCAACTATGGCGAAAATTGGTTCCTCGTTAGCGTAGCAATTAATGCGAACATGAGCACTAACTAATGATGTGTTGTAGTCAGCCGGTTCACACTTCTGCGCATCGCTTTGAACTACTCCTGGAGTGTGCCCAACAAGACGGATGACAATCGTCTCTCATCGAATTTGCCAATACGATGACGATGGAGGAACTTGTCGACGGTAGCGAGCGCTATCAGTCATTATTGATGAGAGGATCGTCACTGATACACCAGTAATTCGATACTGAAGAATACATTGTCTCAAATTTGAAACGCTCGAATCAAAATCAAGAGCAGGGTGATTCATCTCCACTATGCATTAACTCTCTCAGTGCCGGACAACGATGTATTAGGTTGTCATGCCATGGTTGAAGAAAACCCGCGATATACTGTTCGCGGAATAGCTAACAAGCTAGAAATTCCACGAACATCCGTCCATAATCATCTGACAAAATTGGGCTACATCAATCGTTCAGATGTGTGGCTTCCTCGTGAACTGACTGAATCAAATAAACTTCAACGTATTTCAACATACGATCTTCTTCTCCAACGACATAATAGCCAACCTTTTTTGAAGAGACTTGTCACTGAAGTTGAAAGTTGGATACTCTATAAGAATATCCAACGTAAACGGTCTTAGACCAAGGGTACAGAAGCTTTAACTGTATTTAAACCTGGCTTACATCCAAACAAAGTTTTGCTATGCATTTGGTGGGACTGGAAGGGGGTGGTTTATTATGAGCTACTTCAGCAAGGTGAAACGATCAATTCAACAAAATATTGTTTCCAACTAGACAATCTAAATTATGCAATTGCCAGAAAACGGCCAGAATTAGCGAACAGACGAGGCGTTGTTTTTCATCATGATAACGCCAAGACTCATGCGTCTTACGTACGTAATACTAGAATGATGATATTAATATTGTGATTATAATTCTTACTATTTTTATGAACATTTTCTAAAACTTCATCAATTTACTTCGAATTGATACGGCGTTCTTTGCCTAGCCTGTATGGTAGGAAGATCGCGTATTTGCGAGCGAATACCAGTAATTTAGAAAGAGAAAGAAACTTGCTTATCTTCATATTTTTTGTTGTTAATTAGACTAACGACAGAGTCAAGCTTATCGATCTAAGATAAAACAACATCTGAGAGAAGATGCGCCACATGTCGTCCGTGTTTATCCCGTGCGTTATAATATCGCATCCATTGAATCCAATCCCGGGATCCCGAACAGTTTTAGATGCTCATGAATCCCGGGATTAGCGTAATCCCGAAAAAATCGAGATTGAAATTTTTTATCTAAAATAAATCGTACACCTCACCAGCACGATGAAGGCTACTAAATCGAGATTTTCCCGCCGAAATCTGAACGCTTGAAAACAGTGGCGTAACTACTAATTGGCGCGCTTAAGCGACGCCCAGGGGCAGTAACTGTCTAATCTTGTTTCAATTTCAAATTGTTATATTAACTTTTCCCCACCGGTGATGTATTTACTACACCTCGACTGTAATAATGGAAATATCGATATGAAATATAATAGTAACGAGATTCCGAATTTTTGTATTCCTCCGTAATATAATTACGAATCACATCAAAGTATTATAGTATATAAGTATTAATTTGCAGCGATCAATTCATTTGCGGTCTCAATTCATTGATCTTTAATATAATAGCTTGAAATCTACATAATCAAGATTTTGTTGTGCAGATGTGATTAAAACCTCTCAAACATTATTAAAAACGAGTTGTGTCATTTAATAACGAATAATGACACAATGAGTCGCAAATCTTCTTCCAAATACCTGTTATTATTTACGGTAAATCGATGATATAATAAGCATTATGCATATTTCATTCGTATTTAATTTAAATTGCAACCTGCAAATCGTGATTACAGCTTTGTTGCTGATAATGACTATTAGCCTAAGCGTTCCATTCAGTTAGACAATTTGGCATCATACTAATTGTCGCTCTTGCTATGATATATTCAATCAGCCATATCTCTTTCAATTGTCGATTAAGCATTTTTCTTGAAGTCGAGTACTCGAGATTTACAACTAGAGCACAACTCGTTTTGCAAACTATAATTGTGCCAAATCTTCAACTGAAGTATTCTTCAGCCACTGCTTGCTTTTCAGAGTTAAAACTTCTAATAGCAAAGTTTCAATTCTTTTTACGTGGTGATTTTCATTCCACGAGGACTTCCTCCTGAAGTTCTCCGTATTTCTTCAATCGTTTATGACTTATTAAGAATAATAGAATTTACATTCATATTTTTGCCAAACAAATATGAATTTTATTATTCTCGATACATCTTTTTACTTTTTTAATGCCTACTGAAAAAAAGCTGTACCCAAACGAGAATGCCAATACTTATTTTACAAAAAATTGACGTAATTTGATTGAGATTGATAAAAGATTGACTGATTTATTGCCTATATAACTTTTTTTGCATCACTTCATTCCTTATCCATTCGATGTTTCTAGGTAAATTCTTATCTATTAACCTGTTGATGAGTAATCACGCATATGTGCGTTTGCATTTATACAATCGTGCGATGTATGCAGGAAGCTCTCCGTCTCTGTTTCCCATATACAGTTATCGAACTACACTACGTTTTATCCGCCTCTCTCCGAGCTCAATGTACAAAAGTGCTCTTTCATCACTGGAATTCGCTCGCAAATACGCGATGATCCTACCATACAAGTTATGGGTAATATGCTTTTTGATGTATAAAATAACGGTTTCTATATAAACATATCATCATCAATCATATTTCTTGATGTTTAAATCAGAATCAATGATGATTTTCAATGCAAATTCTATATGGCATATCGATTCGAAGAGGTCTCACGTTGTGTTCTATGAAATTTCATCACAATGAAGATTCGTTGCGATTGATAAGTTCGGATCACGTGGAAGAATTCCTCGAGTTTCTCCATACGTAAGAGACTTGATCAGATCAGAATGACCATAAAAAGTCATTGTTCTGCATCATCATGCAGGAAGTACTGAAGCGGCAACGTGCCTAGATGCTAAAATCGTGACTGCGACCTGTTTACGCCGCCAGTCTTTTTGCTATGCGCTCGTTCGAACCAGTTCATGAGGACCATTCAAAAGGTCATTCACAGTGCTCTTGAAATTGATCTGATCACAATGACATTGATAGAATCGTCTGCGTGATTGCCAGAACGGTAGACGGCTCTTTCGAGCGACTAAATTCGTATTGACATCCATCGCCTGCGTTGTGATGGATGGACCAACATCTCGTAGCTTTTGTCCGCGAAGGAATCCATCAAAATTGAGCTAATTAGTCTTTGCACGACGCGAGAAGGTCGTTTCGCAAGAAAGTAAAAGTGTGTCTTTTCTGTGAAAGGTTAACGATGTCTGAAGCACGCCATCAGGCAATTGTATATGCAATCTTATCACGTTTGTTCTTCACCATGTATTGTTGAGGACGTGGGCGCTTGTGGTCAACAGTATTTATATGCTAAGTGACTAAACAGCAGTTGAATACTGATTGTGGCAATAGGAAAAGGGTAAAAATAATGGGTTTACACTCATGGACCAACCACTCCTGGCGAGATCTGCTGAGCAAAACGATTCTAAATATGGTCGCAAATGTATACCGGATCATACGTGACTCCGATTGCATAAACATAGATCAGACAAGCTGTTTTTGGTTTGAAGAAAGTGTTCTGAATATGATGTGGCAACCGGTTCTTGTGCTGATGCTTTGTTTTATTCATTTGCTTGCAGCGAACATAAGGACAAAGGGAACAACAAGAACATTTCACTCTTTATGTACAGCTTACATTTGCCTCAAATACCACCATTTGTCTGCAAAATACCACAATAAATTTAAATATGCCTCTTCGCAATCTCCAAATATAGCCACCATACGAAATATTACACGAGCGTGTTTGCTAAACAGGATTCGATTTCGTTACAAGGCCTTAATTTGCCATAATACTGTTGACGAAATGCGACCCCGCCGACGAAACCCCAAATTGAACCCCAAAGCAATTAATTAAGCGTACCGAAAATTACCTAAGCATGATGCTGATTGGTTTTTCAAATAACCCCGTCGCTAAAATTCCATATTGCTGCACATGAATGGCGGTAAATAACCGCGATGATACAACCCCATAATCATTATCTGCCCGGAGTGACGAAGAAAAGGGGCATGTTTCATGGGAACGAGACGCCGAGCAACCCTTAGCATACATCGCATGAATTTTGTATAAAGGGTGTCGAGTTGATTGTCATTTGTTTCTTGAAGGGTGCGGTCTGAACCTCCCTCTCAATACGAAATAGATCCTAGAAAATCATATATTTCTATTCATGAAATTGAGTCATACTTAACAGGGAAATGTTATTTGCATCCCCATAAAATACAGGGTGCGTCACGACATTTCACGACGACGACTTTCATTCGTATTAAAAATGCGCTAAAAACCAAAAGCAAAAATAAAATCAGATTTCGTCACATTGCATCATTAAATACATCAGGATTATAGTCGAGCTTTGCTCCCGATCTTGATTTTAAATCCAGCCCGTTCCCATCCGTGGTGGTCAGTCATCGCCTTTGTTTTATGCATTTTTTATCGACTGCCTGTGGTCATAAAAAGGAACCTCGGTATGCCGCTTTGACATTGTTTTTGTTTTTAAAATGTGGTTTTGGTTCAATCTCGACGTAAATTTGCGCAAAGTTATTATACTCAAGTCCTTTGTATTATGTATTCAGCTTTGAGCCCTTACGTATGTGAGATCAATATTTAATGGATGCTTCATGTTTGTGATATTTCTGAATCAATGATGAAAGTCGAAATTTAAATCGATCTAATAACATGTTTGTTTGTTGTGCATCCGCGGGAACGCTTGCTATTATTGAGTATTATTTATTGTGTTATCAATGATTCGATGATGCGCGCGCAATAAGGCATCTGAGTTCTGCTCACGGGAGAGAGGGAGATAGGCAGTTTTTCATGCGAGAGCGAGCATGCTTTTGGATCCCAGCCCACGCTACACGTGGCCTGAAGCAATAAACCACGTAATTGTATTACTGCGTTTCTTTTCAAATAATTATTAGATCTACCGAAAAGTCTTGGCCGGTTGTTTAACAATAAAATAATGGATTTATTTTATTCATATTTATTTACAAAATCCTATTTATTATTTCCCACAGGCTTTTGAGTTTTTCAATTCTCCTTTTAAAAAATTCTCTTAATTTTGAATCGAATGGAGTCGGTGAATATGGAGGGTGTGGAAATTTTTCCCATTTTAATTCCCTGGGTTTTTCAGACGTCTTCTTCAACTTATACGATTATGCATTGTCGTGTTGTAGAAGCCCTAAATTGTTCCTAATTAATTCTCGACGTTTGACTCTCAATTTTTTATTCACCATTACTCAAGGGTAGTTTTGATCCTGTTAACCTCTAAAGGAGTACTATCCCAGGGCCTGGGACCTTCCTTCCACGTATTCGAAAGAGCACTCTTGTACATTGAGCTCGGAGAAAGACAGAGACAGAGAGATAACATAGCGCAGTTCGGGAGACAGAGACGGAGAGTTTCCCCGCATACACCGCATGATTGTATAGATCGTTAACCCAAATTTATCGACTAATAATGATTTCGATTTCAAGTGTGTTATTTGTTTATGCAAAGAAATGACCGAATATCTTTTGTTATCGACAGTGTTTATTTGTTTAATTGCTTCCTTTTCGTGACGAATCTTTGTCCAATTATCATTTCCTTCTAAAGCAGGAGCAAATTAATCAATTTTTTGTGTATTGTTTATGTAAAGAAATGACGTGGTCTTGTATGCTATCAACAGTGTTTATTTACAATTGTATCTGCCTCGAATTGAAGATTGTCTTACGCTGATAGGAGTTGACAGAAAGTAATCGGCGTAAAGCGATTATGGCATCAACGACTTCATCGATTTTAAATCTATCTATCTATCTCCTATCTTACTCCTCAAAAGGCTAATAAAATATTGACGGATATGAATATGGGTATTGTTTCTGAGAGTGAATGAATGATTTTAAGAAATTTACTTGATGTTCTGACTCCAATGGAAGTTGCAATTGATGAACTAAGTAATAATAATACAACATTAACCCTATCAGAAATCTTGGAAGTCTTGCGTCTCATCATACACTCGTGCATCGATGACAACGTTGTGCCATAAAGGTACCCCTTCACGTCTAAACATTTTCAATATATTTTTGTTTTTTTTTTTTACAGAAACTCGTAAATGTTCATACTTACTATTCAATAAAAAATCATACTCTAAAGAACCATTTAACCGTCAAAAAATTTAAGTACAATTAACTGAAATCGCTGAAAGCTTTTTCAACAAAGATAAGATGACTTTTGTTCGTGTTGTCTTGAGAGTAGGCGTTTGTTTTGATAATTATGATACTAGCATCATTCTTATCGTTGACCAATTTTGTTATTCCTTCTCAACCGTTCTCCAAAAGTGGCGTCATTAGCACTCCTTTGCAAAATCTACTCATTAGAAAGCACATACCATGCAAGTTGAATATTAAGAAATATTCCGAATAAATGAACGAATACTGTGTGCTATCAATAGTGTTAAGGTTCATTTAATTGAGCCTAGTTCATTATCAAACATGTAACACGCGTTTTGATATTCGAATAGTTGTTAATGATGAATAATTGAAATCCTTAATTTGGATACACACTTACATAACTGTAGAAAAGGATAAATTTGGGATACAATGCAAATTCCAACCCTCAACTATGAAAGATATCTATGGAAAAAGGTCTTAATTATGTATAATATTTTAAGATCAGTGATTCATTATTTAAAGTTGTTCGATTTGTATTCAACCAGTCATGCTTTCTTTGAATGAACACTTGATGGACACAGGATATAATTAATTGAGAAGTCCAAGTCTACGAAGCCATCTGGTGTATTGGATCGATTTATCTTATTTTTGGTTATTTAAAGACGCCCAGTCAATCAGAACGTATCATGAATCACATATTAGTTTGTAGAAGAGATCGTTTTCTAGAAGCACATGGCCCATATGTATCATTTTTATGGAATTCTTCCTCGATCGAACCGCCCAAGCGTTCCAACAGGGCGTTTATTAGCGTCTACTATTTGAAAATTGACGTTTTAATGAATAAATTCATATTGTTGGAATTCCATGGAAATGATATATTCGAAGTGCTTGAATAGATGCAAAATGGATTCTTTCAATACGAATGTTGTGATGCTATCTCCATGAATTGGTTATTGTCGTCGTATATTAGACATTATCGATTCGATATCCAATAATGCGACTTTGTAGGCTTTTGAATACAGTGCGTTAATTGGTTTACTATCTCGTGCCGAATTTTGTCCCTTTATCGAACCGGGAGGAGGGCGAAGTTATTATGCCATCGGGTCCCGGTTTCAGTGGAGCGTTTAAGGAGTTAATAAAGCGAAATGACTAATCGAAATTCGTGGTCCTACGTAGAGCACACATTCCATACTCCTTATTGGTAATAACACAATCATCTCACAGAAGGCGCCGACTGGTCGTCTCCGAGGATCGAAACCGGTTTCGGTCAGAGCAGGTGGTGGTGGTGGTGGACGCTGAACCGGAGACCTGAGACGTGTATCCATCTTTGATCTTATGCTCATTCACCAGGTGCGGCCAACCTTGCTGACGTGCATGGGTCATCGGTAATTGGTCCAGATCGCAAATAATCAAGAGGAGATCGCAATTGAGATCATAATGGATGTGGCGAGGATGTAATGACGACCAGGACATAAACCAATTTCGAACCTAAGCGACGTACATGTCGAAGTATGGTTTGGGTCGATGGGAGGCTGAGGCCGCACAGCAATTTTCTGTAATGGCCATAAAAGGACTAAAATATTCAGCATGACCTTTGATATATGAAATAACAGGGGACGAAGGCCTTAGAATTATATATCAAACATCTCGTAAGAGTTTCATGGAAGAAATTATAATCCGGACATTTCAAATATTTACTTTAACACATTAGGTCCTCCCAAAAGAAAACAATTTTGTGCACGGTCTCGTTTGAGCTAAATTTGTGTTCTGACACGGTTAAGTAATTCTCGCTGTAATTATTTTTCTTGTTGTATGACTCGGGCAAATTAATCAGAGCTTTAATGCAATCATGGCCACAAACATCATCAATAAAATTAATAAATCAGCTTTAATCATATAAATATGTTAATTTTGGTTTTGATGTTTTAAATATAGCGATAAAATATCACAGAACGCCTTTAAATCAAGGCGACCTTCAAATTATGATGAAGATATGCAAAATATATTCCATAAAACATATTGGTAATGTAAATCGGATGGATATTTGAGTGCCGCACGAACTGTCTATGAAGAAAAAAATCATTTGGATTTGTATTTTCAGTCGAAACCATCTAGTTTCTAAAATAAGGCGATAAAAAACTTATAGAATAAGATGAAGTTAGTTGTCAATAATAAGGGAAATTATATTTTGTATTGATTTGCCTAAAAAAATATAATTAGATTTTTTAAAATAAATAATAGATTTCTTTCGGGATGACCCAATACAATGTTTAGACTGAGTTGTTTTTTTAAAGATTAGATCGTCATATGACAAACTCGTCTCAAAATTGCTATCAATATGAATTGCTGTCAATATATCCTACAATATTTCAGCAACAAAGCCATCAAGGAATGTGTTTTTAGCTGTCGTTGCTTATGAAAGCCCTTAATAAAAGATAAAAACGACATAACTGGATAAAGGAGAAAATAAAAGGGACAGATGTAATTGAAAGGGACTGAAATCGAAAGAATTGAAATGTTCTTGATCGAGACATGATGCCAGAAAAACTGACAGAATCGCCTGAGGAAATACTATAATGGAGACTTTAACTGAGAAAAGGACAAATCCATGAAAAAAATGTACGTCCATAAAAAAGGGTTATATTAAAAGGAATAACTCAATTAATATTTTAAGCAGAAAAAGAAACAAAACGTGATTCTGCATTAAAGTCGTACAACTTCTGCCGATTTAAGAGTACGAAATAGAGAGTCATCACATCAATCATCAACAGATTGAAAACCATCAGATATGGGGTTTTTAATAATGTTGTGGTTTTAAAGTAACTTTTTCATATGGTGTACAAAATACATATCATCGGAGCGCGCGGGTGTTTTTAACACAGTTAAAAAGTCTTAACTCTATTTGAAAAGCTTTTATAGAGCCCAACAATATCAACAGTGTTGAGGTTAATTTATTGATATACGAGATTGACTCACGCTGCGCGATCCTATAAATATATCACCTACGTTTGGGTCATATGAAGTTAATGAAACACCATATATAACATCACCATTAAAATTAATGAACATGGAATTGAAAAATAGAACCAAATGTCAACATTTATGAATACGCCTGACTTTTGAGTCCAAGTCTTTATTCGGAATGATGACTTGGCAAATAGTGAACGACTGACGGACTGCGATATGAAAAATTTAAATAGAGTGCATGAACTTTCGACCCCGATACACTTATTTAACCATGATTTGATGTCATTCTGGCGAAGAGCTATAAACAGACGACATCCATCCGTGTCTAAAGATAGATCCAAGGGAAGCGTGTATATTTAACACCCCGCCGAGGGTTAATTGTAGCGCTGAAGTTTGATTTATTTCAGAGGGCTGTCTGTCATACTTTGGCATATTTTCGATAATTTAACTTAAGTGGCGTTGTTTAGTAAATATAAAAGCGAATGTCTTTTGCATAAATTTGCCGAATTTGAAGAATACATTCATTTTAATGGGACATTATTAAGTATCGCGATGTAAGATAGGCAAATGGTACTTTCTGCGAAGGCATAATAAACTATTTCAATAGTCTTTATCATCTTTTATAAATCATTGCTTTTTATATGACGTTAAAAATATTTTAGATTAGGGCCATTCGAATGGCGCAACTTTATATTTATAAATTACGACCCTCCGCATTTTGCTCGGGGGTAAGTCGCCTGTTTAATTTAATAGGGTTTTTAGTGTATTTTTTTCTCGAAATTTAGTGACATGTTTATGAATCATGCGAACTGTTTTTAATTTTGTTAGCTCATTTCTAATTCTATTTATGACCATTTATAAAACATTACGTCTCAGTTATGAAACGTCCAGCCCACATGTAACTCATGTACGAATGTAAACATGAGTGGGTATGAATTATGATGCCAAATGAAATAAACTATTTAGACTGTGTACTTATTTAATGGATTGAATGATGTATGAATGAAGTTGCTTTTGGAGAAAAAATCAACATGAAGTAAGAATCCATAGACATTTTATTCAATGGTTATTAATCCATGCCCATCATAATTAAAATAGATATTTTTATTCACCACGGCTTATTGCTATTTTATGGCTATTCAAAGCTCGTTAAAATGTCGCGAGTTACGTCTCGACAAATAACGATCTTGATTATGGCTAGTCGACGCTGCTAGAAAAGTGGAAGAACACAAAATGCATTGAAATTGCAATTTATTCCGGAAAGTTGCTCTGACGTTGATTGACGTTGAGTCAAACATCACTTGACAGATCAAACATGGAATATTGCTTTGGGGATGATTTATTGGAAATATTTAAATTGGATTTAAAATTGTAGCGGGTCGATGTTTATTCTTAGATTAACACGGATGTTGATTTATGGAGATTTTAAATTAAAAACGCACTTTATCCAATGCAATGCAAAAAGTACCAAAAGCAAAAAAGATCTTATTTGAATTCGAATAAAAACGATCCAAAGCGGATTTATGATACTTCCCGTTTAACAGATTGCATCCACCCAATACGGTCCCATTTATTCCCTATTAAATATGATAAATAAGCTCGAATTAATTCAGGGAATGTAAATGATGCTATCAATGGAAATTAGGGAAGGGTGAGTAAACAATGAAAGCGACAAAGTTTCTTATTAAATCATAGCTTTTCGTGGAATAAAGAGAAATAAGTTAATATTCTGAACATATTTTTAAAGAAATATCTACTGAATAAAATTTGGAATATGAACGTACTTAAACGTGTTACGCGCATGCGCAGCGCCGCATCTGCGTGTAAATGTAGTATATAACAACCAACGGCACTTTTTATATATTACACAAGCACAGCTTGAATTTTAAACTAACAATTTAAATTTTAAGTAAAAATTGAATAGTGTAAAGGGCAAAAATAATATTAAAATCGTTTAAAAATGAAAAAAAATCAATGCTTAACCGTTTGAGTGCTAAGCAATTTTTGTAAAATCCTACTGAAAAGTGCTATGCATATTTTGATTACTCTAAAGAAGTGGTTCTTAAACAGGGGTCAGCGGACCCCTGTTTAAGAACCTATATAGAAGAAATATGCATTATATGTATATAATGCATAAAATAGCATAAAAATGTACCGTTCTTATAAATTATGTGTGAGGTACCCCCGCAGAGCGCCAAAAACATTCTGAAACTCGCGGCGATTTTGCGCTGCGTCGCACTTTTCGATACAAATCGTCGCAGCGCAAAATCGCTGTTTAGCACTCTAACGGTTAAAATCAACTTTTTTTTTATAAAAGAAGGAAATATTTGACTAATCGAAGACAAAGATCTTGGTCAAATCGACTATATTCTTTTTTTTTCACAGTCTTGCGATCCGATAGCGGATGGACCCGCGTGGAGCCATCCATAATGAAGCATCAGCGTGGGAATAAGTTCTTCATGTTTTTTTTTTATGCTTTTATTTATGTTTATTTGCAACTCATTGCCGATCATCAATTTTTTTTTCATTGTCAATATAAATAATTGATTGTTGTACAAGTATACGGCTTAATGTTTGTAAGTTTTCCGTTTTAACCTTTTGAGCTCGGCGAGCCACACAAGTCCATTTTTCTCTCAAGACCGCGCAGCTTGAGTGAAGTTTATGTATCAATAAATGAACCTTAACACTGTTGATATTGTTGGGCCCCATAATAGCGTTTCAAATATGATCACTTTTGGTTTCAAGCTGTTTTATGTAGATTTTTAACTTTATTATCATTTTAAAAAGACCGCCAACTATCTAAGAAGACCCCATGTTTAATGATTTTTAAACGTATTCGGACAAATTTCATTATAATCTTAATGTTTATTTTGTCGTCATCTGTTGATGATTGGTGTGATGACTCTCTATTTTGTATTTAATGGAAAAAATCGTTCAAATATTGTGGTACATAGTAGCGGGGGCGCTCTTGCGGCAGAATCCCCGGGTGGCTATCCGCTCTCACGCGCTCGTTAGAGAGAGAGAGAGAGAGAGATCTAGCTGCGGGAAGGACGTCTTCCCTTAGTCAAGGTCAATAGACGATTCTTCTCGACTTTCTATCGAATTTCTATACTCCATCGCACGAGTCTTAACGCACATATGTGTGATTACTTATCAACTCATGTCTGAATAACATAAGCGCAAAAATGTAATATTGGGGGTTTTTTCCATTGAACTGATTCTATATTTTGTGAATTTGTCGAGGATTAAATCAACGAAAATACGTATTTATGTCCTTCAAATAAATATTTTTTTATATATGTACTAATCGTTGTCTATTCTTTTCAGGTAATGTCTTCTTTGGTTGTACACAAAGGACACCGATGTCAAACGCTGACTGACGCCTCAATCGGAAGAGGCAATACAGCCTCCATGAAGCTATCGAACTTCGGATCAGGGTAAAAACATAGCTCCACTTATCGTCCTAATCCCTATGACACAATCGACCCTAATCTCTCCTAAGGATCAGTTTACACGCATGTCTCTCAAGCTTAAATACGACGCTTTAAATGAATTAGTTATGTAGCGAGACTACGAATAGTCGAGCAATAGCGTTTACGGCCTGTTTATGTTCCACCCATTAAACATATATGAAACGTTCATAAAATCATCGCATTAGTCCTCACTTCGACACATATAACTCATATTAACGTCCTCTGTTGCGTCCCAGGGATCGTCGTTTTAGGGCTCCGGGCTCTAATTAATGCATCTCGGGTGTACAACTTCAATTTGCGGGATTGTAGGCATTTTGAGGCTTTTCAATGCGATCAACATTTGAGACATTTCCGTGCATTTTAAGCCTTTGTCAGGCCGTAGAAGAGAAAATTCTGCATTTTTTATGGTACGCGAAAGCCTGATGTTTGCTCTCTCCTCTGACCCGATGAAAATTCAAATTGCTACAAAACGTAATCTCTTTGCCCCAAAACGTCTGACGTGTATTTCTTTTTCGCCGAAATAAAAAGGATGTATGAAAATTTCGCTCGGGAAAAAATTGGCAATCTTCGCAGTGTTCAAGCTATGAAAATATCCGCGAAGAAAGTTGATTTATTTTAACATTACGTGATGATTTATACAAAATAATTTAGCGGCCAAAAAAGCATGATTTATGATTGACTAACAAAATCAAACTTTTAACTATTCTGTTCGTGCTGATGGAGATTGTCTTATTTAACATTTTTCTTAGTCTATTTGAACATAACATATATATCAAAGCTGGCATGGATCTAATAAGGTCGTAAAATTGAATATTTAGCCTCTATATCAATCTCAGATATGCTTATAAACTTTCTTTTTTCTTAAATTTCACTAACGATCCTATCGTTTATTAACAAATGCATTTAATTTTGAGCCACTCTATATATCTAATATCTAAAATGATTGAAGGCATAAAGCTTTTGAATTAATCCACCCTTGTTTATATAGGATGTATTGATCGCCAATAACCCATTTCACCCCAAAGCACAGTGTCTTATCGGTTTTATATCACTAATAATAAGGAAAATATTCTGGATAACATCCAGGTTTAACAATATTTGATTTGTCAAACGTTCTTACGGAAACACGAACGATAAACGAACAACAAAAATATAATTTATTCCCTATGTATTATCCATGTTTTATTTATGTGAATTGTATATTTCTTTCCATAGTTAAAATTGTACTACCTTCTATCAAAACAAAATGGTTTAATTCGTTTGTAAAAACGTCACGTTTAAACATTATACAGTGCTGATATTTAGGCATTACACTTGGATACCTCTGTATATTTCCCTCAAAGCTTGAGGGTTATAATCAATTCTATCGATCCGTTACAAGATGGACTCTTCTGTCGATGTTTAACCATCTGTCTCTGTATGTGGACGTTCCAAAGGTTTCATTCCAGTTAATTGTAAAACATTTTGTTTCTGTAATCTTATCTATTCCAACCATCAATGCCTTTTCTTGTACTCTGCAAAATCCGACGACACAGGACAAACCAGTGACAGTCCAATTACGTTAAAATAATTTGTTCATGTAATAAATTGCAGTTTTTGTACGATTTTAAATTTATTTTTGAAATTCCCCACTTTTCAATAAGCCAAATTAAATGTTGCAATTCATGCCTCTATCATTACTACTTATCTGAAAGTCGTTTGTATTTTATACATCACTAGCATTGCAATTACATAAGCGCTTAATAATTATTTGAGAAGAAACGCACTACGTAGTTTATTGCTTCAGGTCACGTGTAGCGCGAGCTGAAGAGCTGGGATCCAAGCCCAAACTTCATTTCACCAAACCAATATGCGCCAACATACAATATTTTTACTATGTCTATGTTATTCTCGCAAGTGTAAACAGTAAGTTGTCAAAGTTTTATCGCAATCGGATGAACGGTATGGAAGCGCATTAAATACGGACAAACAAACATCGATTTTTATATATTAGACTATACCTATGTTATCCGCGCAATCCTTAGCAATAAGTGGACGAAGCTTTATCGCAATCTGATGAATGGTATGACAGCGCATTACGTACGAACAAAGAGAGATTAATTTTTATGTATTAGAAGACTAGTAAATTTGTAAATTCCGGGTTATATTTGAATCGCCATGGATATGTTTAAAAATGCACATACGGGTTGTATTAAAACGTATTGTCGGTAGTGTATACAATTAAATAATTAATTCCTCGTTATTGACAACTATAATTTGATATACATTCAATGAAGCTGAGGGATGACTCTATTTAGAAAATAGTGTTTTTTGGATGTTCGTAGCACCCTTATAAATCCTTTAGGATCTGATTAACCTTTTTGAGTATCTCCTTAGCAGTCTGTTGCGTATCTCCGACCTTGGTGATGTCATTCGCAGTAATCTGACATTAGGCGAAGGTGCTGAAATTGCAGAATACCCATCGGCTTTATTTTACTAGACGGGAATAAAAATTGTACGCCGAAAAAAGGGGTTGCTAAAATGCGAGTCGCGAGTTTATCTTCGTGTCGTAAGCTAAGTAGCTATTGGCAATAAAAACTCTCCTGTCCCCAGTAATCACCGAACAAAGTTATTGCCTCTTAGAGGGATGACTGGGGATTTCGTGGACTTTAAAAATGTAAACCTGGGAGAATAACCGCCACCCTTTGTGGACTGCCACCAAGACGGACCTTTTGTGCCCTGCGCCTTTTTAATTTGCGTGTCTTCCGCGGACCATAATCCTGAATACAAATTTGAAGTCTCAGCACAAAGTACCCAGAAGTAATCAAAATTCTCTTTCTGCGAAATATTGTTACGGCCTGCGCCCGGCAATAATCCTTCAAAATTCGAGGGGGGGAGTTCACAACATAAACACAACTCTCGGGCGGAAATAAATTCCCCACGTTTGTGACGTATTAAAATCTTCGAGTCCTTCGAGTTATTTGGGTACGCCGAGTCCTCTAATCCTGGGGAGTCCTCGACGCCTCTTAAGATCCCTTTAATCCTGCGAGACAGAGCAACGCACGGATTTGAACACGACACCCGTGTCATTAAATTTGAGAGAGGCTCATAACATTCACTCCCGACTACAGCCTCCATATTAAGAGCCCTCGACGGAATGTCTAATTATAACAGTGCCACATAGTTTTTGCCAACTTAAATCCACTTTTTACGCAGGCCGTGTCCTTTAGCATTCCTCGGCGCCGAACTTTCGTCCTTACGCGAGATGCTCGTTTATCGACGTTCAAATTAACGGCTTAAAATTTAACGATGCGCCCCTAATGGAGTCCTTTGTTCTAGTCATAATGAAGACACGTTTTTATTCCAAGGTAGCAATTAAAGTACAGCAATAGAGCCTGGATCGAGTGTGCATAGTTGGCACTATAATTGAGGCAACAAAGGGATGGCGATGATGATAATAATACGTTTAACTGGCCATTGTATTGTAATTCAATCGAAATTAGATTAGGTATATTTGTTTGAAGGTAGTGGTAATTTGCATACTTTGCAGGGCCTGCCTACCTACCTCGGCTCTCATTTTAGATTGAACAAAGAACCTTTGTTGCGTACTCTGATTGGATTATTTAATTTTGTTTGCTCCTTTTGTATCCTTTGCGGCCCTTTCAATATCCTTATATAAATCAATACATCCGTGTGCGCGCAAACACTTCGGGGGCGCCTTGAAGATTTATATATTAGGACGTGGTCCTTCTTTGCGGAAAATTGCTTCCATGGAACAATATTGGTATAAATGAATATCTGTCCGATATCAAAGGTAAAAAAATGGATAATTATTGCACTGATGAAAATCAATAATTTTCAAACATCCTTCATATCCTGAAACAATCATTTTTTTCACATGATTTTCAATCATTCAAATCCAATGATATTATTGAAATTTTGAAATCAAGATAACCATTGTATTTTGTCATCCGTGTCTTAACACATTCCTGTCTGGTTATGCATGGCATTGTCTTTCGCCTCTCAATAAAATGGGTCTGGAGTTTATAAACATTTTTGCCGTAAATTGGTGGAATTATTAGTTTTCTGGTGGGCGATTTACCATCCCCATGCAATAGCGCTGTTAGTCTGAGCAGATTTAATACGCCAGATTAACAACGACATCTTTCGTCTCTCTCTAGGTGCAATGTGCTATTTTAACAGCGCCATCTTATGTGGCGCTATGGAAACTGATCGATTCTTGCACGTGGACCATTGCCGGTTGCGGTGGCTGTGGGAGGACGTCCTTCCCGCAACCAAATCTCTCCCTCATGTGAATAAAGTCATCTTGAGAAAATAGTATTTCTGTTAGACGCCCTTCCATCTCTATCCATTCGAGTTCCTCGTGTCACATTAGATTCGAGACCGAGCAGCAGTAGACCCGTCGGAAGACCTCGTCTACGCTGGGATAGACAGGTGCACTTGAGAAAATGGCAGTATGTGGCCTATATAAGGCTATGTGAGCCACCTATGTATGTATGTATTTATAAATATATTTTGTTTTTCTACGAAAAACATAGGAACTCACCGGTGAGTAGCTGGCGATTAAGTGATTAGTGATTTCTAAAATAGAAACAGTTCTTAAAAAACCGCATCGCTTTTCAAATGTTAAGCGCGGTTCAACCATGATAAATATTATGGAAGTAAATGTAGTTTGATTTGGTTGAAAAATAATTTACACTTATAGCGTGGACGATTTTTCATCCTCGTGCAATAGTGCTGTCTCTCTTCAGGTGCAATATGTTATTTTAACAGCGCCATCTCTTGTGGCCCTATTGATACATTGCACCTGCATACTGACGGATCGCTTCTTGCGCGTGCACCGTTGCCGGTTGGGTAGTGACGCGCAGGAAGCGGGAGTCGGGAAGAGTCGTCGTTTGGCCTTGGCTACGGGAGGACGTCCTTCCCGCAGCCACGTCTCCCTCTCTCCCGCAGCCAAATCTCTCTCTCGTGCTGAATAAAAAGTTACCTAAAAAAAAGAGTATTTTTTTCGACGCCCATCTACCCTCATCTATCCGTCCGGCTACACATGATCTGAAAGAAGAACGGACCCGTGCGTTAGCGCATCCATCCGGACGAGCGCGTGGGAGCAGGGAACCAGGGAACTTTCTCTACTTGCTTTGTATCGAGAATTAGTCTGCCGTTAAAATATATACTCCCCAGGTTTCTGGTCCATAACGTCAACACTTCCCTTGTGCTTGTTGTAAAATTACATTACCTGTATCTTTTGAGTTTCTCTAACAATTTTAGTATCATAACGGATAGTTGACAATGGAATAACAGCTTTTGATTTTATCTGTAAATCCGAACACGGATGAATATATTGGACGACGACGTTTTGGCAAAAAACCTTTCGAAAAGTTGTGGAATAATTGTCAGCAATTCAGTTAGTCAATGTCAGTTAATTCCAGTAGCACTTTTTCACGTAAGTTGACTGCTCTCTGGTCTCTTTCTTTTCCAGTATACAAGGATATTCATTTCCTGAATCACAGACTCAGCATCTGGTTTTTAAAAACATATGGTGCAAAAACATTTTCTGCAGCACAGGCAAAAGAAAGATATACCAAATATAGGTTTTTCCAAACATATAATGCGAAAGGATTTCTTACTGCATAGGTATAAATGCAGGTCAATATGAGAAATATGATAAAATATTTTATGGAGTGAATGGATTAAAATTTCCTTACGAAATATGAAGAAAAATTTGATTTCTCATATAAATTCTGTGGAAAAAAAATCTAGGTCTGGCCAGACTTTTTTCATTGATTCTAGGTGTATAAATAGAAATATCCTTTTTTCTCGAAACACAAGATCTTTTTTATTGAACTTTTTTTATTAACAGAAGGATTAACTAGTGTATACTAGCGTGATAAAAATATTTTATGTGTTTTTTAAGTAGTGTATAATAATTATAGACGCAGAGATGCGTTTACCAATAATACCCGAAATGCGCACAAATAGGTAACCCGACGGGAATTTGTTAATAATCACTTATTTTTCATAAAAGACAGATTGATTTTGTATACAATTGTACGGGTATAATACTTCAAAATCGAGCCACTGCTAGAATTAAAAACTCTCTTCGCTTAACTATAGATATTAAATCCAGATTACGGAAAAAAATCGCCATATTAGAAAATATCAATTCAGGTCTAACCTGATTTCCTGCATTTTGTATGAAACTATACATTCTAAATAGTTGATAGATGAAAGATTGAAACCACTTTATAAATATCGCCATAAGAAGAATAAACTTTCACGTTGCGCATTTAATTCTGAGACATCTTGTTTAAGTGTGAAATAAAAATTTAGACATTATTGGAATGTATCAATTACGTAAAAATAATCAATGCAAGCGTGTAACATAATTCTACTTTTGACTATTTTACATCATATTGCCAAAATGAAGTAGATTTTTATCTTGCCATAAACTCTCATTTCGCCAAAAGATTGCAATATTCTGGTCATAAAAATGACACAACGAAAAGCGAATTGCTTAAATATTACACTGGAAAAGAGCAGAATTTCCAAGCAAGAAACAGTAAATTGATTTAAATTATAATAATGCAGTGTTTAAAATCACTATTGTATAATTACATTAATTGTGATAAAATGGACGAAGATTTTACATGGTTTTCAGTATCTTATTTACCCTCACAATTAGTATTTATTAAAACTTTTCTTAAACTTATAAAATTGGAATATATTACACAAGATGAAATTTGAATTTACTATGTTTGAAGTTAACATAAGCATGATTTTTATTTGAACAACTGTTATAAGTACTATTCATACAATGAATTTGCATAGGTCTAAACGTAAAATAAATATATTCAAATAAAATCAAATATGTCGTATTGATGCTAATTTTTTGCAAATATTAGTAGTGAATATGAATATATTGTTGTATCTTAAATATTGAAAAAACGCACATCAAATAATATATTATTTAGCACTGTAATTGTCAATGATACAGTATATGCATCATGGTTATATCAATCGGCACTAGTATATGGTACTACATATGTACCATTTTTTACATATATCATTTTGACTTTAGAGATCTAGAATATAATATATCTCATTGCATTAAAAAACTTAGCTTGGTATCAGCCATTCCCAAGCTGTGAGTGCCATCCAACTCAGTTGCAAAATTAACATACGCTTTTTAATCTTATTCAGAAAAATTCACTGATTGACGTCCAGTTTTCCATCGACCCAAATTGATACTCATATCACACCACAATAAAATCTCATTCGTCTAATTAAACTCCATTTAAAGCAAATAGTTACATCATTCTACCTTCTTCCCTACATAGCCATCCGGCTCTCGCTTCTCAGTAATGTATCACCTGAGAGAAGTTCTGCTGCCATATAGAGTACTGTCCTTATATAGTTGTGGGCGCGGATCCGGTCCCCTTTTTATTTCACCGACTGTAAATGATGTAACGGGTGTTTGGAACCTTTTTAAAATAACGTATCCTCGCAAACGACGTCTTCTTGTAAATGCGACGGCTTTTTAGCCGAAGTTGGACCCCTTACGACCCATTCACCGATGGAAAATGGTCGCAATTTGATGTAATGGTGTCCATCAAGCGCTAATTTTCGGAAGCGATGGACACCTAATCTAGCCCATGATGTCATACACCGGCTGATGATATGTAAAGCATATATTTTGTCATTAAAAGTTTCCTGTGTCCGCGGGCGATATTTGGTGTTGGGCTTATTAAGCACGTCCTGTTCCATTGAAGATCGGATGCGATAATTCAAATTGTATGCAAGGGACTCTTAAAATAGAAGTGTACCGAAGATGATTGATGAAAACGGAATAGAAATGTGTCAATGACACGCAATGGATGTCAAGAATGATTGACAATGGCAGTCATCGTAGGGCGCTGATTGTTGACATGTCATACATAATCCAAAGCTTACAAATTTTCTAAGTAAACACGGTTATTTTCAAATTTAGTAGCCTTTGTACTAGCATAATACCATTTAAATTTTGTGTAATGTTTGGCAAAGGGCAAAACAATATAGTTTTATTATGTTTGATGTCTTAAAAAGGAATGTATTTAAGCAAAAAATGGGTCCATAATGAATATACTATTTTATAAATCATTATTAACTTTGTAACCTTGCGTTGTCTTCGTCGCAACGTTAATCTCCGATTGTCGCGATTTTCGGTTGCGGAGATCGCACCGGGAGGTCACCCGGAGCACAGAGCACTTCATAGCATTAGTATTGATGATAATCCTGGCGCCGATGAACAATGATTACTCCCTTTCAAAGGGAGAAGGAGGATTTTGATTCTCGATGGCGATTCGTCTCTTCAGAGCGACGTTGAAGAGGAGGGCTCAAAGGATGAAAAGGAGAGATAATTAAAATATTAAAATCTCTACTTTATCATTTATTTACCGTTTCGATACTAGGCAACGATCACAAGCCACAAGGCTTCCGCGTAAGCCGGAGATCAGATCGTGAACCAAAATATTGTGTTCGACTTTCAAACTTCTCCTCTAGCTTGTGAATACATTTTTAAGATTTTGTTGAAGAAATATTTCTTATATAAATCTTAAAACTGAATATATGATTATTTTCATGAAAAAAAAAAAAATTTCAATGTGTTTAAATCAATTTTTATATCGAATAAATTGATTAGGTCTAGAATTCTGAAAAAAAATCGATTTTGATTTTTTTGCATATTTTCAAAGCTTAAACTTTTAAGAGTATATCCTCCTAAATAAATTTCCAAAATTCCAATTATTTACGAAGTTATAGCTATTTTAGTGTCGCGGGAACTAAGCCGATCCTATCAGAATGAACGCGTTTGTTTTCGAAACTACTTTTTTCAACACGGTTGACATGATATCTCTAGGTCTAGCCAACCGATTTACTTCATATTTAATAAGAATCTTCTCTATATAATCTTCTATCGTTCCTACCAGATTTATGTTCAAATTTAATTTTAAAACTATTAAAAAAAAAGTTTGGGGTAGGAACTATAAAGACATCTTAATTAAATAAAAAAAATAAAAATTTAATTTAATTTTTTTTTAAAATTAAATTAAATTTAGTTTTTTTTAAATTCTGAATGACTAGTAGGGTTGAAATCATGTCAACCAGGAAACACCCTTTTTTATCTTTAACACTTTATTAGTCTATAACATTTTTAAATTTTTATCCAACTTATAAAAACACCCACAATTTGTGCCTTTAAATCACAAACACGAAGAATATTGAATGCATAATTATATCCAACACTTAAAGTCAAGTCTAATTAAACCAATAAATTCATCACGATAACTTCAAAATGTTGTAAATACATATGACCTGAGCAGATCCTAGCAATCTCATGATCACTCGTTGCTCGAAATTATTCATCGATTTACTGATCGAATTAAAGCTGCTGTTTTAATTATAATTTGAACCAAACTTCGTTTAGATCTAAATTATAAATTCCACTGTTATACCACATTCGTCATTCATTTATAAGGGTTACAAAGGATCCTGAATCTTGGGATTATTAATGTTTTGAAGTTGGCACATCCTGGCATGTAGGGGGGATACTAAGGGTCAGTTTGTTTGGTTCCACGTGGCTTGTCAGCCATTTTGTTCAGTCATAGTAAATTCTTCCGATGGAGATATCGTCGGGTGTTCCCGCCACTTCTGATCATTCGTTTTTTAGAATTTCGATCCTACATAAATGTTGTAACCTTACTTTCTGGATGATCCTCGTTTTATTAGTCAATTGTATTATGGAAAAATATTTTCTTGTTGTTATGTTCGTATCCATATTATAGTCACGGCAGTCTTCGTGTACCATGAAACATTTTATTTTTGAACTCGAGCAATAATAAAATGTGAAACGCACACGATTTGAGAAACTTTTTAACAATAGCATGTGTTTCGTATTTATCTTTAAGACTTCAAACCTTATTCGGTTGTAGATAAACCACAAATCACGTACTAGGCGTAGAAAGTTTTAATTCGAATATCCCCCTCGGTTTGTTTTTCTCCAACTTTAATCCATTATGTGACTCCAACGTGACGGAAATTCGGTCATGATCAGATTTATACTAATCTTCTTCTTATTTTCCGGGGAGCAAATGCTTCTAAAAATGAGCATAAATGTCTTCATCGGGGGAGTGGGCGGATTATTCGGGGGCGATAAATTACATATTTCGACTAGGATGTAGTGAGCTGTTTTATCGACCCGCTAAGGTCCGTATGGTACAAGGTGTTACAGGATAACGCACATGCTGGTCGGGTAAGGTGATATTTAATGTCGTAATTCTCCGTGCATTCCCCGGAGTACTGATAAGTTACCTTATTTTAAATGGCTTTATTCCTATCATACGGCCTGGTAAAAGGATTTCGCCCAACCTTGCGACGATATCGCTGTTTTATTACTTTGCTAATATTAAAGTTTTTACTCCACCCCGGGGAATAGTTATGGAATGTTTCGTGAACAATTTATTGTAAAACCATCGATAAGAATTTGTATGAATTCCCATTAATAACATCCAAATGAGATATCGATCGCAGATATTCATCCGATTTAATCGTGAGAATCGCACAAGGAGAAAATCGTGATCTACAATTCAAATGCCACCACAAATAAGGTTCCAATGATATCATATAACGACATTTTAGTCGCATTAACGGCAATAAAATCACCTAAATAACCCAATTATATATTCGTGCCTTAATAGCAAAATTATTGCTGCCTGAAAAGTTTGAAAAGCACAGATTTATCATTCATAAAACACGAAACAAAGCTGCAAACAGCCTCCCAAACTTTTCAGCTATTTCATTTTAAAAACCATAATACATCATCTTAATGATGTGCACAGCAGACAAAGTTAAACTGGATGGCATTTTCATCAGAGAAAAGCGATTTAAACCAAAATGCTTACATTATTTCAAATTAAATCTTAAAATTACTATTTTATTCATAAATCATTTGAATTACAACAACATCAGAGTGCGATCTAAAAAAAAGCATAAGACGCATCCACGCATGTGAGCGCCATCCAACACGTTATCATTTCAACCATAAATATTTTTTCACCCACAAACAGTCCACAGCAATTCCGCATTTTTTCCATCGTCAATTAGGCTATAAATTAAATACATTTGTTAGTGCGCGCTCAGAATTATTAACGGCCTTATACGGACACGATTAAAACCATAAATAAAACTGATTAACGCAAATAAAGTGTTAAAGCAATCGAGCTCCATACGCGAATCGGAAACAGGGTGAATTACTCCCGGCTTATGCGACGAACCGGCAAATATTGGATATTAAACATTCCCATATGCTCATATTAATGGGTGCGAAAATCGCTATAATAGCACCAGTGCCGTATGTGTTAATAAAAATCGCGATAAATATTTTACACGAATATCTAGATAAGGATCCATTAAAATCATTTATTTTTGAACTCGATTGATACATTTATTTTAGGCTTCAAATTGAACCGGCACGCCGAGCCGCTTGATGAAATCTTTGCATTGTTATTATATGTATGCAATAATAGAAAGAGATCATTGAAAATAGTTTTCAAAGATGGGTAAATGGAAACATTTCTAACATCCCTACCCCCGTGCTAATTAAAATGGGTTGTACAGAAAGATTTGACGTAAAATCGTCTTTAAATGCAAATGAAGGCTGCAGTCCAACTATTATTCTAATTGAAATGTTCGCTTCTTCCCTAGCGCAATGCCGAAAATGAAAGCTCCTCAAAGGAACGAAAGTCTCGAAATTGAAACTATTGAAGTCCTTAAAGGATAATTGTGGAAGCAGTAAGAGTGAAATGGGCGAGAGGCCGCCTTCAATCCTAAATTAGTTCCCAATTTTCTCTGATGTTTCCCCTTTTTTCTCCCGTTCTCGCGAGCACTGTTTCACTATTGCCTGTAATTTACTCGGGCTTACTTAAAGCTTACGATTTTTCAAAGCATTTTGACGTTTAACCTTTCTTCTAAATTGTGTTTTTTCTTCTTCCTTTCTTCAGCGACACATGTACAAACAAACAACTACAGTTTGGGGTGTTTCGGTGAGAAAAAAGGGGTTCCTTCGATATTGGCGCAGTACAAATAAACGACATTTCAAGGGCGAACAACCCTAAAACTTTGCCTTACTGCATACATATCACTCACAATAATTTTATTTTAATAAAATATTCAATCCATGCAAATTTAAGCAAATTTTTTATTGCCACTATACTGAAAAGATCATTTATTATGAAGTTTTTTTTATGTATATGTAACACAATTTTTTATGAAGCTTTTAAAGCTTTCAAATTTGAAGTGCTTCAATCAATTAGCACCCCTTGAATGACATCTGCTCCTTATAAAAACTTACTTTTAAGGGGGTATTCTGATACATGATGTACATATTTTGTTTTGACGTTTTCAGAATATACAAAAAATAAAATTAGAATTAAAAGCGTTATAGGCTGATAGTGTAATGGGTAAAAAAAGAGTGTGTCCTAATTGACACGATTTCAATCCTTCTAGTTATCTAAAACTAGAAAAAAAGAAAGATTCTTAATTAGCAAAGATAGTGACTATAGTCCCTACCTCAAATAAAAAATACAATTGTATTTACACAAAGTAGGCGACTGTTTAAAAAGAAGTAGTTTCTTGCTTTATTTTTTTACAGTTTTAATTTTTTTTAAAATAGTTTAAAATAAAATTTGAACATAAATCTGGTAGGGACATTAGAGGGTTATATAATAAAGGTTCCTACCAAATTTAAAATAAATAAGGTAATTAGAACTTAAGATATTATGTCAACCATGTTGAAAAAAGTAGCTTCGAAAAAAATTCTGGTAAATATATATTATATTCTTAGAAGTCTAAACAAAATCAATTTTTGTCAACAAAAAATAAACTTCTTTGCAATATAATGACCGATGACACAACGTGTGTGTCATGGGTTCCGCCAATGAATACTATCCGATGATACAAACCCTGTATCACGTTTACGTCGACCTTTAGCAATAATTAATTCTTCTAATAAAAAAAAACGCGTCTGGGCTTTATCATGTTTGTATTCATAGTGTGTTAATTTATACGTATTGTAATTTCGATACGTCTGGATCTCAAAGCTCAACATCTTTTTAATGGTCACAAACGGGGACGTAAAACAATTTTTAGGCCCAGCCCCTAACGTCACTTGGGGGTAATAAATCGAAGACGTGACAGGGTTGACAAGGCGAATGATCCGAGGGCTGAGAAGCCCGCAGGCCGACCAATAAGGTTGTAAGTTTGTTAATAGCCGAGTAAGGGCAACATCTGCTCTTCACCCTTGCAGATGCAATATCTCCCTGCAGCATCTTGAAACACCTTCAATCTCTTCACGCGTATGTATTAAATTCAATTTCGATACCGTGGTCTTTGAGCATTTAAATATTTTTACACAATGGCAAATAAGATCATCCCCAAGGACAGATGAGCGAAGACCCCGCTGCCGAACCAAAGTATTTGAACCCAAACCAAATCCGGATTAGGCATATCTTCGGTAGCACGCAGGGCAAATATTGCTCGCCCCTCAATCGTCCAGCCCTATACCTTATTTAAATCATTAAGTCGCTATTATGAGCCCTTTTCCGGTTTGGGCCCTGGGCACGTGTAGCTACCGTTTAATCCTAGCCCCGGACGCGTTACAAGTTTGCCTTATCTAATGACAGGTCTACCGCACCCGTGTTTCTCAACTTTCATGCGACATGTTTGGGCGTCACGAAATCTATCAATTATGATGTACGAGGATGGATGGTCTTTAATCCGTAATTATGGCTATTCCCAAGTTTGACGTGTTTACAATGGTCACAGTAATATGTTTTGTGGTGCTTAGTTTGGGGCTCGGCTCGGTAATTTAACTTCGAGCATCACCCAATGTCGGTTAACATTTTTTCCCAAACGACACCATATATTATTGGGTAAAAATACATTTAAAATCGAATCATACAGATGTAATACATTTTGATGACCATTTATTATGGTATAAACAAAAAAATCCTAGACTCAACAATAGCCTATCATTTACTACCTTTGCCAAGATTAAAACAATCCGGACCACTTACATGAAAAGACATGTTCTGTAGTTTGAGCTTTTGACGCACAAAAAATATTATAAAAATGTTATATATTTTTCTTGTTTCATCGAAAGATGATGATATTTCAGGGGCATTCAAATATAATCCGGAATTTATTAGTGCATTTTTTTATTAGTGCATTGCATTTTTAAAAATGTTTTATCACGCTGGTACGCAAACCGCTATTATATTTATAAAGCACATTACTCAATAAGTGCGTAGGATTTTTTTTATGTAATCGCGAATAAACGACCCCAAATGAAGAAAAAAGTTTAAAGTGAAAAAAATCCCACGAACTTATTGAGTGGTGTTGTTTTTATCTATGTAATAAATCTTTATGAAAACATTTGTTTGAAAATTTCATTGAAATCTCTGCTTGTATAAGAATTACATCATTTTTACAAAGTATTATTTTACAAATTCTTTGAAACTTGGGCAGACTGGAATGTGTTAATATGCAATTATTTTTTTATGCTATATTAGGAAGTGTTTGCCAATTAATATTTGAATTATACAACAGACACAAATAGCCAAATTCAAATCTATTTGTTATAAATTTTACCCGCTGATGAGTAATCTCGCATATGTGCGTTCGAACTCGAGTGATACGAAAGAGTATTCTCTCACATTGAGTGCGCACATTGAGTGCGAGAATCCGAGAAAGTGACGGGTATCTTGCGTCTCATCACATAGTCAAACATCAATGGGAACGTCGTGCTGTAAAGATGCCCCTACACGTCTGAATATTCTCAAATATTACGAAAATTGAATATAAAGGAAATATATTTATAAAGGCATACAATATTTGAACGATTATTTTTCCAAAGAGTACAAAATAAAAGTTCATCATATCAATTGTCAACAGCCCCAATATCAATCAAAAAGCCTAATAATATCAACAGTGTTAAGGTTAATTTATTGATATACAAGTTTCACTCACGCTGCGCGTTCTAAGATCACTAATCAAAAGATTAAGATGATCTTGCTTCAAGTAGATGAAGTTTTGTAAGAAGCAAATATTCTTACTTAACCCTTACTACTCAATGCTCAAGCCATAGTGGCGGCATTTTGCATATGTTTTAAAAACTTTTGAGTGCAAAAGGTTAAAAGGACAATTTACTAAATACACCCATTTTTTTTAATGTTTCTAGTACAATAAGCTTGGAAATGTGTAGACAAATTTTAAGTGAATTGCTGCTCCATTGCTGGTAGAATATATAGAGGAAGCATTCTTCAAATATGTGATTATCTAGGGATGCAAATATTTTAGGTTGTCCCATAAGTGTCTTTCGCAAATGAACACAGATCTAATCAAAGCCATGTTTTAAGAAAACCCGCGATATACTGTTCGCGAAATAGCTAACCAGTTAGAAATTCCACGAACATCCGTCCATAATTATCTGACAAAATTGGACTACATCAATCGTTCAGATGTGTGGCTTCCTCATGAACTGACTGACATTAACTTCAGCGTATTTCAACATGCGATCTTCTTCTCCAGCGACATAATAGCTAACCTTTTTTGAAGAGACTTATCACTGGAGATGAAAGTTGAATACTCTATGAGAATATCCAACGTAAACGGTCTTAGACCAAGGGTACAGAAGCTTCAACTGTAGCTAAACCTGGCCTACATCCAAAAAAAGTTTTGCTATGCATTTGGTGGGACTGGAAGGGGGTAGTTTATTATAAGCTGTTTCAGCAAGGTGAAATAATCAATTCAACAAAATATCGTTTCCAACTAGACAATCTAAAGGATGCAATTGCCAGAAAATGTCCAGAATTGATGTAATACAAATTATTGTTTATTTTTTTCTTAATATGAAAACGAAAGAAACTTATGGGACACCCTAATATTTACGCGATTATTGAATATTACACACAAAATGATTATCGAATTAATATAAGAAACACGTTTAATAATTTCAATGTTTCTTCCAATTGTTTGGCCATGTCTAGATCTTTTTATATGCCTTTTAGGAAAAAATGTCTAACGCTTTCATAATATCCAACTGTGCTATCGTCCTTTGAATTTTAGATTGCCCCAGATGCCATTTCTAGCAAGTTTGCTTCATCGATCACTTCTTCCATTAATCATTCTTGCATATCCTCGACGTTCATATCGTTAATTCTTCCTATAAATTTAGTTAGAGCTGGGACGAATCCGTGTTGTATGAATGCCGTAGTATTCGGAAGATGTATATATTTATCAGATTAGTGTATTTCGTGTGTATTTTTAATAAGACCATTTAAAAATCCATGATAAATGAAGAAGAATGGTCCCATTGACTGCGAATGAATAGACAAAAGCTGGCAAACTACCCACCCATTTCCTTGCTCCAAGTGGAGGAATAGCAAAAAAAGATATTTCCAATTTGGGCAAAACGAATCGTTGAAACAAATGACTTTTGACAGAGTCGACTCGGCTGGGCAGACTTAACCCCTCGGCGCCCACGCTGCCTTTCATTATCGTTTCTGGACAATTTCAATTTTGTGTAATATATCAATTCGGCTCTGTCTCTTAACATCAAACTTCAATTAGGCCCGAGAAAAATGTCAGTGATTTACGACCCAAATATCGCGACATAATTCCGAAACAGAGGCGCGCTTTTTCGCAAAGGGCTCTTTTAAATTGCCCTCCTTCCCACGTAGAATCTCACATTCGAAATGTATATATATAAGGGAGTTCCCGGAATAAATATTTTCGAATGAGGTAAACACTTCAGAGAACGACGACGCCGCATGTGCAACGGTTAGGATTTTACGACCGGTGCAAAACGAAAACCGAAGTATAACATCGATTTACAAAGACACGAACTTCTGAGAATGTAACTTGAGACGTCTATATGCCATTCGACATTTTGCTGCATATTTTCTGTCGCGTCGGTTTGTCGAGCGTGTATTTTATTCGATTTTGGGTATTTGAGCTATTTTCGCAAATATCGACTTGCTATTGTGCTTCGAATGCAGCAGCATTTCATATACGTTTATTAACATAATTGAGTTATTTTATACTAAAGATCAGATGCAATTCGGCTCATTTAGGGTTAAAAATGCACCCACTTATTTTTCTCATACTAATTATTCGCTTGAACAAAAATGTGGGCTCCAAATGTATACATTTGCTTCCAATTTGAATTTAATCGCTTTAAGTTGATCTTCTGATTTGATGGTTGTAATTATCTTTTAACATTTATTGGCTATATTTTATCTTTAAACTTAAAACACGAAAGCATGATCTTATTGTTCCTAATCTTCCTGTGCTCAGCGTACAATATCAATCAAATTATTTTATTATTTGAACAATATTACAGTCCTGATATAATCAGTCCTCTGGTAAGATTTTTTTTTATTTATTTTCATATTGTATATTTTATTTATATCATAGAAATATATTTTGTTATAATGAGTGAATATTTCCTGTGTACAGCAAACATAATTATTTTTTGTGCTACCCTATAATGAAATCCAATTAAATAATCTCCTAACAACAGTCCCTTGCACCATAACAAGCCAAATATTAAATGTTGGTATGTAAGCGTAACAAATAAGATTGATGAAGAAGATTCTTTTGAAATGAAATTTGCATTCATTGTAACGAGAGAAGTATACTGTCTTCTGACATAAACAACAGTCCCCTGTATCGTTATTTCAGAAAATACTCGATATTTCCTAAAATAATTGAAATATTTTTGATTCATTTGTGTTTTTTTTTATTAATCAGATAGAAATCCATTCCTTTAATAAGATTTGATCAATATATAAGCAAAAAAAGCCCAGTTTAGTGAGGAACGCCTTTATAACGTTGTGATGATTAGACTTTTTAAATAACATGAATGCATTTGTGGGGTGGCCATCCAAATCTAATCTAATCTTTTAATATATAAAAATGAATTGGGTTTTGTTCGTTCGAAATGCGCCACCATATCGTTCATCGGATTACGATAAAACTTCGTCCACTTATTGCTTAGAATTCCGCGAGTAACATAGGCATAGTCTAATATATAAAAATAAATGTTTGTTTATCCGTATTTAATGCGCTGCCATACCGTTCATTCGATTGCGATAAAACTTTGCCAACTTACTGTATGCACTTTCTTAAATAATATACGTATAGTACATTTAACGTACAGTAGATCTTTTGTATAAAAATCAATGTTTATATGTTTTATCATTCCTAATAAAACAAGATTAGCTAACATCCCCTATCAAACCCTAACATCGCCTAATTTCTCCCGGTGTCATAGAGTTAAACATGCATTATTTCAAAGATGTGTTAAAATCATCTTCGGACGATTAAAAACCTTAATAGCAATTCGTCTTATTAAATATAAATTCCTAGAAACTATTTATTCCAATGGTATCACACAATTTTAAAAGCAAAACTACATAATTTTTAAGATGATTCCTCCAATTCTTTCTTATTAAAGTTGTCCTTTGAGTGGGAATCTCATATATTAGCCTAATTCAGACTCATACTTTTCGATCATATTAATTTTTATTGTAAAATGATACAAAAAATCATTAACGAATTTAAAAATATTTTTTGTATCTAAATAATTTAATAGATTTTGCAGATTTTCTTTCTATGTACAGAGCTGGGTTGCCTATGTTTGTGTACGTCTAGAAAATGACCCTCCGTCATACAGTATGAGAACTATATATGAATAAATAAGATGTCATCACCCTCCAAAGAAAATCTTAGGCGTGAGGCTTACATATTGTATTATAATGATAAATGAATTCCGGTTAACCGGGAATTTAAACAAGGGATGCAGACTATCCGGAAGCCGAATTACATTCAGCATGCATTTTGCATGCAAAATTTGTCCATCACTGTTGATTTAATCATAAAGGCTTTGATGAAAGACTTCCAATTGTTTAAAGTAAATATAATCTCATTTTTTTGCTGAACATGATCTTGGTTTTTTCATCTCTTTATGAAAATATGCGAATCTTTATCGCGATTCAAATCTACTTAAATACCTAAAAGGATGGTTTAATCGCGCCATTGTCGGTTTTGCAGGACCCACAAGGATACTTTTAAACTTTCCTGGTAGGAGAAGCACTTCCCTAATGACAAGTCACAACCGTACGTGCCTTGCCACCTGAAGTTATTATGGTATTCATCCCGTACTTGTTTTCCCCGGGGGTTAAAATTGCTTTGGCGCAATAAAAAAAGTGTATTTAATCGCTGCGTAGCGGCCATTGTTCCCGGAATAAAAAATGGATCATTACGAAGCGTTTATCTTAATGTACGTCCATATTACACGCTTTTTTAATTAAACAAGCCGCAAAATTGATATTGTGGGGGTCGTAAAAACTACCCAATACGCATAGCCTGCGATATTGTCAAATTCTAAGACGGAAATCGATCTCAAATCGCCAATATCGAACGATTAAATATTGGACGGAGATTCGCAAGATTCCCAATTTATCCTATCGAACCTGATTTATCTTGATTTTCAGATTATATAATAAAATTCGCGTGTATTTACGAGTATGGGTTTATGAACGTGTACGTGCGAGTTGTGCGCATCAGTTGGTACGACCGACCTTGATATTCGGTCGCTCAAACGTAGTGCTTGCATAAGATCAAAGGTACATATAATATACGGAGGATATCCAGAAATTAAGGGTGTATTGACACACCCACGTCTCATCATCCATCACGATAGAATCCAGAAAAGCATCTCCCTGTGTAAAATTATCAAAATATTCACGCACGGCGGTCAATTTTTTGCACAAGTTCGCCAGAAATGACTAATGGTCCTCCACTTCTTGCTTCGTCGAGAGCATCAGTATAGTCTTCTTTGAACAACCCAACACATTTTGTGACATCACTACCATAAACTTCCAAAAGCTTCCGACTGGATATTCGCAGCGGTATTGTTCTATGAGGAATATCCCGAAAGTAAGTGTACTGTAAAAATAACGGGCTGTATTTTTTTGTTTTTTAAGGGTTGGTCATACTGAGTAGTAGAGGGAGATCTCCTGATAAAGCGAGCATAGCAGGAATATGGTACTATGTAAATTCAATTAAAAAAAAAATCAAAACTACAATTTCGGGCAAAAAAATCAATGCATCGTTTTGATCGAATTTCTACCTCAAGGAGAGACCATCAATGCCCAACGATATTGCAAGACCCTGAAAACTCAAATGAAGCATTCAAAACAAAAGGGGGGTATGTTGAAGAGACGAGTTTGCTTGTTGCACAACAACGCCCGTCCTCAAATAGCCTCAGTCACCAAGGCGCTCTTGGACTTATTTGGTTGGGATGTTTTGAACCACCCTCCGTATTCCCCCGACTTGACGTCTTCAGATTATAATGCTTTCCCCTCCCTGTAAGAACACTTGGGTTCAATCGAGGAGTAGGTGCAGAAAGAGGTTCCGAAGTGGTGAATACACTTTTTCTAAAAAAAAAATGAGTACACTTACTTTCGGGATATTTCTCGTACAAAGTCAAAAAGCGGTTGATCGCGTGGATTTCGCACGGACGGGAGGTCGTGAAAGCGCGCGACGATTTCTCCATCATAAGAATTTACTGTGACTGAACAAAATGGCCGACAAAAACGACCTCAGGAGCCCTTGTTACCCCACTTTCTAGATGACCTTTGTACATAAGAACTTAGCTCTTGCTTGGTATATTTTTATAATGCTCATTACAATCGTATCGATTTCGCATTTGCTACGTTCATTTGAAAATGCGAAAATCACGTACCGAGGTGTTTTTTTTTTATTATAACCTCTTCCCGGTCTATCGATCCGTGTTTTCACGTTCACCCTCAA
The DNA here is from genome assembly GCA_008973525.1 of Stenopsyche tienmushanensis. Classification (NCBI taxonomy): domain Eukaryota; kingdom Metazoa; phylum Arthropoda; class Insecta; order Trichoptera; family Stenopsychidae; genus Stenopsyche; species Stenopsyche tienmushanensis. The sequence goes on from WACJ01000267.1 coordinate 414,940, forward strand.
TTTGCATGAAACTTTAATCTCGAAATTATTTTTTCAAGCATAAAAACGAATGACGATGCTCCGAAATGTGTACGCAACCTTTCCGTGTAAATTTCCGCCGGCTCGATGGAATACAAATGTTGGTCTTTCCCTTTTATTTTCACCTTAGTGCTTTTCCAACCCCGTTGCGAACGATCCAGTCTGACTTATAAAACCACCGCTTCGATTAATATTTATTGCCACCGGAGTTCCTTGCACGTGCATATGGAATGCCTTCACACGTGCTTAGCCGTGTCCACTCCAGACACGGTATACCTATTAGGGTTGGATCGGGACCTTGTCTTCCTCTCTTCTGACGGCTTCGAACGGGGCGAAATGCCCGTAGTAGACTCGGAATTGCTGCTTCGGTTACATGGATTGCCTGTTGTTTCGACCCTTTATTTGTTTCATTACAATTTGGTCTGGAGCGATTCTCTAAACTCCTTTTATGGACATCTTAGCAATCTGTAGATTGAATGTGGTTAGGGGAATCCTTGAGTGCATCGAATTGGTTTGTTCACCTGAACGCTTTGTAAAATGAAAACGTCCCTCGAGCCATGTACACATTTTGCAAAAAATTGAAGCTAAAATTGCCTTTAAATCCAAATTAATTTAGTTGGGACTTATTAATAAAATATTAATATTAAATCAATTAACACATTCCGAGCTGCTATGCTTCGCGTAAAGTGTCGCCAAGAATCGCGTTTTTACGCGAAATATCGCGTTTTTTGTTAGTTTGAAAGGTAAAATTAGAATTACACCATTTTTAAACAAGAGCCGTTAAAGTGGCAACAAGTTTCTCACCGACCCAATATTAAACATTCAAAATTTCAGCTCATTTTCATTTCAAATGCGCAAACGAAATTAATTTACCAACAAGTTAAGTCGGGCACGCTTTGAAAGTTTGCCATTTTCCGATTCCTTTTTCTCCGGTGAAAACCGAGGATGAAAGAACGATCGCACTGCTACTTCATATCCTGGAGCTGCTTGCAGTGTGAAAGGAATTAGTTGCACAAAGTTTCCAGAGTCGGGCCCCGAAGAGCCCCTAACTAAATCGATAATTTTATAAAGGACGTGCTGGCAAGTTACGTTTTCAACTCTTACGGAACAATGTGGACTATCCTTTCATCGGCAAGTTATATTAACGAAAATCGACCTGTTCACTTATTCAGTGTATTGCTTAAAACTTTCGTCGGCGAAATTGGAAACTCCAACTCAATAAAACGACTTGCATGTCAAAATATATAATCAGTTCCATCATATATCGATCTTATAGCGATTTAAAAATATATTGGAGAAGCTATTTAAAGATGAGTCAAGGAAACATGTCAATGTTGGGGAACAATATATTCGCTCGAAGTCATTATTTAACCCTTTAATTATAGATTAAACAAAAAAACGACTGTTTCAAAGCGTAAAGCAATAAAATAATTACTAAACTATTTTATTTTATAATATTTTTCTAAACAGAAATATAGTTTTATTCGTGAAGCTTAAAATCTTAAATAGGATCATTTTTGTTACACATTGTATTAGAAATAGAAGCACGGCATTGAAATGAAAGCACTGTGGAGTGCCGCACGCTACTTATGCGTGCATACTCTGGATCGCTCGAGTGCGCACTCAACATATGAGTGCATACTCATCAAAGGTTTAAATATAAATAACATCTTTTTGCTGTTCTACTTTTATTTGACATTTTCAGAATAAACCAAAAAAAATAAAAGTTCAATAAGTTATAGGCTGGTAAACTGTAAGGGGTAAAAAAGGGTTTGTCCTAGTTGACATGATTTCAACTCTTTTATTTATCTAAAATAAAAAAAATAAAAAAGGATCTTAATTGGTAAAGATGTCGCTATAGTCCCTACCTCAAAGAAAAAATACAAGTCTATTTTTACAAAATGGCGACTGTTTTAAATAAAGTTATATTTGGCCTTTATTTTTTTCAGTTTTATTTTATTTTAAAGTGGTTAAAAATATTTTTTATTATATATCTGGTAGTAGCGATAGAAGGTTATATAATAAAGATTTGTACCAAATTTGAAGTAAATCGGCTAATTAGAGTTTGAGATATAATGTCAACCGTGTTGAAAAATATAGTAACGAGAAAATGCGTTTAAAAATTTAATTCTGGTAGAACCGACTTAGTTGCCGCCTCTCTAAAATAGATATAACTCGGTAAATAATTGGAATTTTGGAAATTTCTACACTAGAATACTCTCTTGTGCATAAATCACAGATTGAATTAATTTGTAGTAGTAGAACGCGTGCAGGTATTCGTTGCATGACGTCTCCAAAGGTCGCGTATCGATTTGCAATTCGCATTTATTACAGTCCCTCGTCCGTCAAATGCCAATACAATCGATAATTTATTTTAATATTGACTACGGGCAAATAATCCCATTTCAACCTTTACCGTGAAGGCAGAATTTGCGTAAACACTAATGGGAAAACTTAATTGGGTTATGGATCTTTTGAAAACGTAAACCGTTTTCAATATTCGCTTTTGGGGTCGTCACTTTCGCTACCCCCCCGAGTCTACACCGATCAAAGTGGATTAGCGAATTAATGACGACGCGATATATTAATTAGATATTGACTCTGGTTTGCATTTAATGAAGCCGCGATAATTTCGCCGATTGGCTCTAAATTCATGACTGTGTAATTTGTGAAATTGCCTTCATCAACTATAAATCTTCAACAATCATTTTCCGTGCGTCGGTATGTCGCACGCGTTTCTTAGAACTTGTATTCCATTGAATCGAAACAATGCGTTTCGATAGCAAATTCTGTCGGTATACGTGGATAAAAGTAGAGGTTTTAAACATCAATTTTATTAAAGACGTCAGAATGTTGGAGGTGACATGTCTAAAGACTTCAAAGTGGATTATTCAAGGACTTGGAAGGTTAAGGGCGTTTTTTATTGCGCGAATCTGCGACATGAATTTTGATCGGGTTTTTTCGTATCAATTCAACCAGGATTGAATACAATATATTTTTTATGGCACGTATGCGATGAAAGGCTTCGTTTGCGTTTAAAACTTCGATCTCATGCTTGTTTGTGTATGGTTATACTTTGCTCCTTGATTGAATCATTTTTATGAGATAATCACCGCGCTGAACAACCGCATAATGAAAGAACTACACAAGAGCGTTGTTGGATGGCAAAGTTTTTGTTGGTCGTTTACTTTGATGTTTGAAATGTAGAACAAACTTTCAAGCAAACACACCCAGATCCACCCCTGAAATCTAACAGACGGTGGCAAATGACTAGACTTGTAAGTTTACCACCGTGCGCGAACTGCAAGTCTCGGTGGCTAAATAACGCAATCATGTTGGAAGTTGTTTCCTTATTATCCAAGAAATTTAATTTCTAGTTGCCAATTAATATTATAATAGGTTTCTAACCGAATAAATTCACAAGTTTGAATACAGGTTTATAATCACTATGCTGCGGGATATATCAATTTCATCCCTTAACGCCATAGAATATTTCACTACTAGTATACATGAATAAAAAATTCTGATACAATTTAGTATCCATTAAATATGTTTCACTAACATACGTCATTTGAGGCAATACACGTTGATCAAATCAAATAGAAAATACTGTCTGCAAAATTAATAAAAAATGCATTTAGTAATTAAATTCAAATAGGGGTAGAATCAGAATTGCACCCCTATGCTTGATTATATGAGTCATGCCCAGGCAGGTGTACAAACATGTCCAGGTCAAAAGGGAGAGCTGAAATAGAATTGACCAAATGTATCAAATTATATTAATTTAAACATCTGTCGTTTGACTCTATTTTATATGCTTCGGTGGGAACTTACAAACAATATTGACCGCCAACCTTTAAAATAATCAATTATGTCCACATAAAATGATAAGGCAATAAAATGTTTTTTTTTGATATATCAACCCATTGATGAGTAATCCCGCATATGCTGTGAACTGATTTTTTTTTACGAAAATTGAAGACGCACATGTGTATTGTGTATGTTTACGTGTTAAGGTTAATTTATTATATCGACAGTGTTAAGGTTCACTTCGAGACCTCGGGCTCCGAAGCCATAATGCACGAGAGGTCATGGACATGTACGATGAAGCGCTTTACACGAAGGCGTCTGTATTAGACAGGTCATGTAGCGCAAATGTCGTATCACAAAGTACCTCGTGCCATATTAGATTCGGAACCAAGTGGCAGTAGACTCGTCGGAAGACTATTTCCAACTATCCGACTATTTCGACACCACTTTTCCTTTTTTTTCACTAATTTCCAATTAAAACTGCTATCGAGATTATTCCGATGCGTTCTTCGATACGCTCATCCAGATGGCCCGCTGGGTGAGCGTATCAAATAAATTACGGAAATCATGTTGCCTTCAATATATAATGCATGGAGAGATTAATCTATGATATGGACCAGCAGTTCTTAACCCTTTGAGTAGTGAGCTAATTTTAAATTATCATAATTGTAAGTCCACCACTTATCATCCGTAAAAATCCACTTATCTGTCAGGACCGCCGCAGCGTGTATGATTCTTGTACATATCATTATTAGTCGATTTATTTGGGTTATCGATTCATACAATCGTACGATATACGTAAGACACTATCTCCGTCTCTGTCTGTCTCCGAGCTCAACGTGTAAGAATGCTTTATCTGAATCACTGGAATTCGCACACAACTCTTACATTTACAACTCTTACATTTTTAAAGGGTTAAACTTATATAGTCCACGGGCCCCTTTTAAATATCATTTTTTTGTGTGTCTCATCTCAATCCTACGCATTTTAAGTCTTAAAATTCTGACCTGCCCTCGATATGTGCGATTTCGATATGAATATTCTCATGAATAGATAGATGTTGAAGAAACTACGATAATTATGATGAAGTGCGAAAAAATCACAAAAATATATTTAATTTCATAGAATATTTGAATGAAATTAATGGGATTCTAAGTGCTTAAAATATTTCCAAAAAAATTGAGCCACTTACAGCACTCGAAGATTAATCACTATTACAACCATGGACGGTTTTTAAGGGTAGATGTAATTGAAAATTGTTATTAATGGAGTGGCAAAATGGGTCGCGAACGCCACGTGTATTATATGGCAGAATGTGGCAGGAACTTGAGGTGTCATATTTAATTCAGGGCAATTCCTTACGTAATACGTCCTACGGCAAAAAGAGTGGAGGAATATTTTTTATTGTCAAAGAAGACGTGACTCTGTTTACTTTTAACACAATAGTAAATTATTTCTGCTTTAAGTCAAAGGGAAACGGACGAGCGAGAATGCGGGGAGAGCTTGGAGGTAAGGTTTTCATTTTCATAATGGAACGAATAAATTAGGTGAGAAGAAAGATCCCGGGCGCAGGACGCAAAAATGGGCCGAAACACGCAGATGTGTTTCGGGGAAAAATGAAACAGGTAAAAAAGCCTAACAAGCTGGAGAGATTGCAAAGTTGCAACCAGGTGTGAGATTAAAATTTCAAAAGCAGGATTACTAAGTTTGTAGCGGACAAAAAGTTGGAGGTGCCTCCGATGTGGCCTGCGTCAGCTGTCTATGGAAAAGGATTTGACTGCCAAAGCCTCGGAATTAAAAACGAAGACCTCCCCGAGTGTATGACACATATTTTTGTCAAAGAGATTTCCGCACTAGCTATCAGACATTCAAACAGAATATAATCATTCCAAAATTGCCATTGGGGCGTAACATATGAAATTGCCGAATTTTTAGATGAGAATTCAAGCTCAAATCAGAACAGAATAGATCTAACCAACACAAGTTCCATTAGCTTCAATTGTCCTTTGCCAACAAGTAATTAGAATTTTGATCGGATCGTAGCATGGTTGATTTACCATCGTACCAGCGTAGTAGCGCTGTTAATCTGAGCGGATTGCGGAGCGACATCTTCCGTCTCTCTTCAGATGCAATGTGTTATTTTAACAGCGCCATCTCTTGTGGCCCTATGGATACATTGCACCTGCATACCGACGGATCGCTTCTTGCGCGTGCACCGTTGCCGGTTGGGTAGTGACGCGCAGGAGGCGGGAGTCGAGAGACTCGTCGGTTAGCCTTGGTTGCGAGAGGTCGTCCCTCCTGCAGCCAGATCTCAAGAGAGTTTTTCTATTCGATGCCCGATTATTCCCATCCATTTTAGATATTTTAGAACACAATTGTTGAACACCATCTTGTTAAAATATATTAAAAATTAAAAAACAACGACAAAATAAATCGCTATCGCGGTCGATCTCTGAAAGACAGAAACTCGGCAATTTGATCTGTTACAGCCTAATAATTTTCTATGATGAATAAATCGCTGGTTAATATTCTTTTATAAAATAAATATTGAAATCTAAAGAGAACCCAAAGTGAAAAAGATAATAATCCTTCCATATACATAAATAAAATCGATTATGCTTCTGTGAGAACGCTTAAATTTGTAATATTAAAGTCTTATTGACAAATTCTGGGACATTTTTTATATAGTGATTATTTTCATATAAAAATATTAAATTCGATAAAATCTGTACTTAACAATATGAATTTCAAACTGCCGCAGTTCAACATTTGAGTTCCACACACACACACTGTGTAAAGTTTACAATGTAAACTTTGGCGTTCGATTCGAATTTTAATATCGCTTCATTGGCATTTCCATCGATGCTTACAAACCAATAAACATGCATTCAGTTTGATTAACATAAAATAACTTTTATTACTTTTCAATCTATCGACTCTAATTAAAATTTGGATCGCCGCAAATATTTTGAATACTGTTTCATAGCGGAAATTTATATAATTGAGAAGAATTTCATATGTAAAAATATTATAATTGTGTTTGAAAAAAGATTGAATTTTTATGTCAAAGTGAAACTCGGACGGCTGACAGTATTTTTATGTGCAAAAGAAATTACGCGCACAAACAATGCATGTATTAATTCAAAAACGTTCATGGAGATGCGCCCATCAACTCACCAAAGCTTCATGGCAATCGGATGAATAACACAGGAACGTATAAGGAACAAACGAACCACAAACCACCAACATTATTTTTTATATATACATATTTTTGCTTGGATATGTAAATAGATGAGGATGAATTTGAGATGAACTTTATAAACCTTATTTGTCCTTTTATTTCAGTCATGTATGATGGCTCATCACATAATCATGCCCTTGAACAATGATAGTTGACTTCATATTCGGCCTGCAAATATGATGGATCACCGATTGCTTAATATATTTTTATTAACTGATCATTTTCGGAGGCGGTGTTTCACAGGGATTTGGGGGATGTTTTTTTTTCCCAAATAAAGGTAAAATGTCACCTCATTCATTCGAGGCGTGTGAGAAAGCGGTAGTTGTTTCGCCTTTTGTATTCCCAGCGGCGCATTTCGTTAAAAACGAACTCGGCTACATGTGGTTAATGTACGTTACCTGTCCACCATATTTCATACACCTGATATCGTGACAATGGAATCACTCTTTCCTACTTCGGTATCGGACCTAGGCCCTAAGCCCTATCTGGAAGTCCATAATTCTCAATAACGAAAGTTTTAACATGGCCGAGCAGCCTAAATGCGACAGTCCGAATTGCGTCGAGGACCAATAAAAACTTTGCTTAATGTTAAGAGCCAACAATACTAAGTGACGTAAATTTTGAGATACGACACTATCCCCGGCTGATATGAAATAATAATTTATATTTTATTTCCTCGGCAATTTTCATCCCTGTTATTATTTCTTTTGCGTATGAAGCTCACTTGTTTCGGTGCGAATTTCGCAATATCCGACCAGAAATGGGAGGGTCTCTTGGAAAATGTATCGGGTGACGTTTATTGGGGTTGAGTTGTATTTTCTGTGAAGCCTTTCCGGTTGATTCGTTTAGCGCAAAAAATAGTTTCCTGCTAAATTATAGCCTTACAATTTGCACACAATGGATTTGATAATCCTCTGGGGTTGATTATTGAAATGCCGTATTTTATTATGATTAAATCGTGGAATTCGATATTCAGCCCAAATCGTGTTATTTCATTTAAAATTAATGTTATGGATAATAAAAGTCATGATAATATACGATTTAATTAATATCAGTTTGATGCAGAGATCATTTGGATGGTGCCCGCGGGCCCAATTGCGCCCACGAAGCTTTTAGCGGCAATCCGCAAACATTCCAAGTTGTGATGTTAAAATTTGTTCTCAAGAAATCTTATTTATGTTTAATATGATTAGTATGATGAATATCGTACAGAAGAACTCTCCGCATAGATTAAATATATCAGGAGACAGGATACATCCTTGACGAACTCTATTCTGAACAGTATTTTTTACTTTAATCCATTGACTGAGATAAGATCTTTATTAGCCACGAGTGAGAGATTTGGCCGCGCGAAGGACATCATTCCGTATCCAAGGCTATCCGATGACTCCTCATGACTCGCAAGAAGCGATTAGTACCGTTCCTTCATACGCAACGTATCCGTAAAATGATCAAATTTGCCACCTAATAAATAATCTGATTTCACATTTAATTATATTTTCTGCATCTTTTGATTTTGATTTAACTTGTATGCTTACGTGTAGTAAAATTCCAAAATAAACCTACAACCACACATAAACAACTACTGAAAGTACATTTATGTGAAAATTACCACGAAGCCTTTCACATATTTGGAGCTATCTGAATAGAAATGTATTCAAAATACAGCTTCAATGCGAATTTCAAAACGCTTTGAATTTACTTGCTGAGCTTCAAAGTAAATGTGATTTTCAAAAAGGATATTTTTAAAGAGGGCTCAAATCTCCAAGCATATTAATACAAAGAATGTATGAATTATCAGTCTAAGTAAATTAGTTAAATGTTAAAGTATCATATTATTTATCTCATCTGTCATAACAACCCCCCTTATATGTATATATTATTAAAATACTATTTTAAGCATGGATAGATTTTATTTTATTTTTAGCACAATTCATATGATAGCAGTGATTTTATCGTTTTCATCCCGATGAATATAATGCGAGTTTTTCTGCTCACAATATGCTTGCGTCCATAAAAGCTCCTCCATTTGGGGGTTCCTGAAAATTGCTAACGATATCGATACGAGTCACACAAGGACTCTTATTCTGAAATCAGATAATGAAGTATACTTCTAATAGCGAGCAGCACGTTAACAATTCAGACGAGGATTACCTGGTGGGGTGGGCTTGCCTACGTCCGGAGTTTGTCGCGGATCACTCTAAGTGACCCAACTCCCCCCGGTGCAATTGAGCATGGAAAATATACTTCACTGGCCTCGTAAACCTGTCCACCTGTCCAAAGAAAGACCGTATAGATTTCTGCAGGCTACTGCACCCTGAAGGGTGTTTTTTCTCTGCAAAAGGGACGAAGTGATTCGGCACCCTCTGGAGAAATGAGCTGAGTGATCAGAGGCGCGGCTACAATGTGCTTTGGAGGATTGCCGGCAAAATTGGGACGAATCACAGCAGCGCCATTAAGGAATTACACCCAGGGTTCAAAGATTTATTTATTAATAAATTAATTTAAATCAGGAGCCAAAACTAAAAATCAAACGATTTTGATTGTGCGATACAATTTTATTCACTACATTGTGACTGTCAAACCGCTGATAACAGCGCCAATAATTTTATCGCTGATTTATAACATTTTGCCATATTGGGAATTTAATTAAAATATGACAAAACAACAATCGTAAATCTAATATTTGACATCGAATTTGAATAAGTAATATTTAAAATACAAGCACGACATTGTAAATGAAACACTATGGAGCGCTGTCCGCAACATGTGCGTGCATACTTATTAAAACTCGAATGATCGTTGATAATTTTATTTTTCAAAATTAAATCATTTTAACCCGTTGATGAGTAATCCCGCATATTATGTAATCCGGCCGGACGGATGGGTGGGGATGGACGACCATCGGACAAAAAGACTCTTCTCTAGATTAATCTTTATTCACACGAGAGCGAGGAAGATGTGGCTGCGGGAAGGACGTCCTTCCGCGGTCAAGGCCAACCGACGACTCTTCTCGACTCTGGCGTCCTGCGCATCACTACCCAACCGGCAACGGCAATGTGTTAACAACGCCACAGAAGATGGCGCTGTTAAAATAACACATTGCGTCTAAAGAGAGACGGAAGATGTCGCTGTTAATTTGGCCAATTAAATCTGCTTATACTAACAGCACTATTGCATGTTGATAGCAAATAGTCCAGGCTACAAATGCAATATTTTTTTCATCTAGTACAAAATAGAGAGTCATCACATCGATCATCAATAGATGATGATAAAATAAATATTAAAAATTACAATAGAATTTGTCCGTATCCGGTTGATAATCGTCTAGTATGGGATCTTCTTGAATTGTTGGCGGTCTTCTTAGGATCATAATAAATAGTAGAAAGCCATACAAATCAATTATGTATTTAAAACTCGGCCTTTTTAAACGCCATTATGAGGCCCAATAATATCAATCTTCCAAATAGATATTTTGCTTTGGAATGGGAAGGGGGAGTTTGGATCCAATTCCTTCATGAACGATATATGTACTAAATTTTGATCAATAAAAGACAAATTAAATCCTTCATCTTCGAATTGGCATTGGTCATACGCGAGGAAATGGTTCGTCATTGAAGTCTCGCAGCTGGGTCTCTCTTTTTAAAAAGCATTGCACTCTGCGCGTACATATTTTGTTTGGTTCTTTAATCGAACATTTTCGGCAAAGGCTTTCTAACACAAAAGCATTAAATTAATGTTTTAAGATAGTAAAAAATCGCATTTTATGGCCCGGTTGAAATGGCTTTTTGAATACTTATTGAAAATATTATATAATTGCTTTGTTATTGTATCAACAGTATACGCTACTGCGCAGTTCTACGTAATCTGGTAGCCCCGGGGGGAAATTAACGGGATTTCTCGTAATTGTTTGTTGTCTTTGTATGTTTTCTTGTTCAAATATTGTTTTTGCTGTTTTTTTATCTCATTTCAGCATACATTTTATCCACTAAAATGCTGAGTTAATTCTCTCAGCATTTTATCTCATGTCTAAAAATATATGAATTGTTAGCTCAAATCGATCCTGGTCAACTAGCAGAATTTTTGAGTGGCACATTGGGATGGGATCCAATGAGTCATTTTGTGGTTTTGTTGATAACCAGTTTCACAAACAAAGAATAAGAGGAAATTAAATTAAGGAATAGAATCTGTAGATCAACCTAAACGTCCGGTTTTATAACCTATTCGAGAGAATTGTACATAAAACGTTATGGGCGATGCTCCTTGCGAAGATCTCAAATCGTACCGATTTTTATTGTACTATTTTGATTTAGGGTCCTATAAAATAAATGATTTTTTCACAATAACGAAACAAACCTAAGATCGCCGAATGTCCTTCGTAAAATCTAAGAAACTTCGTAAAAGCTGTTAGATATGTCAAAATTTGTCCATCTCGCGAAGAGTCTGCAAAGCGTAAAGATACGTCCGTATAAAAAGTTTCCTAATCATTTTACCCCCATCATGCGTTTGAAGGTATTCCAATGGAGCAAGAAAAAAAATCGTAAAAGATACGGTGTTTGGCCCTTGGCCTTATGTACACATTTAATATCATGAGTGCCGGTAGTTGTAAGTGATTGGAAGAAAATTGTTTTTACTCAACAAAAGGACCATTTCGATTGAATTGCCCGAGTGCTCAAGATTTACTTCCTTTTTACCTTGATCCTGCGAAAAAAGGCGGAAACAATAAAACTGCAACGGGCTATAGCTGAGAGTCCAAAATAGACTTGATGGATCTAGTCGAAATGTGACAAATTGAAATGTATCTCAAGTCGATCCAGGCCTACCTTATTTTGTAGATTGATTTCAAATAATTAATCAATACGGACAAACAAACATTGACTTTTATATATTAAGCTATGCCTATGTTACTCGCGGAGTCCTTAGCAATAAGTGGACGAAGTTATATCGCAATCCATTGAATGGTATGGCAGCGCATTTCGAACGAACAAAATCCAATTCATTTTTATATATTAGATAATTAGCTTATGTATGGTATCTCTCAAAACAACAAAACAAGTTTCGGACAAAAATATTATGAATATTATATGATTACATAAAAATATCGTAAGTATGATCGGAAAAGTTCACAAAAGCGCGCGTTAAGAGTCACTGCCTGTGTTTTAGGATTTTATCTGGCTAACAGCCTTTTCTTTTGTATCTCTAGTAGGTAGGCGAAACACTATGAAGGATCATTAAAACCAATATTCCTTCTCAAATACTGTCCTTAACACGATACGCAAAATTAAATCACATGATTTCAAATCTGAGTGGGGAAAAAATGTAGAAACAAAATGTCGAGCCAGACTCGACATAAGACCGCAAAGAGTTTAAATGTCAAATTAGATTTTTTTTAAAATCCATAATTTGACTTTATTAACCCTATGATTCGTAAGTTAAACTTAAATACTATATTTGTATGTCCACTATTTATCGTCCACACAAATTATCGCGCAGCGTGAATAAAGCTTGTATATAGATAAATGAACCCTAACACTGTTGATATTGTTGGGCCTCATAATAGCGTTTTAAATAGAATCACTTTTGGTATCAAGCTGAGTTTTAAGTATATAATTAAATTTAAAAAGACCACCAAAATATATTATGAATTTAAAAGATCACCAACGATTTAAGAAGACCCATTCCTGATGGTTTTTAACCGGATAAGGACCAATTTCATTATCATTTTAATGCTTATTTTGTCGTCTGTATCTGTTGATAATTGATGTAATGACTCTCTAATCTCATAATATTTTAAAATATTTTTTACGTGTAGGGGTACCTTTACAGCACGACCTTGCCATCAAAGTATGAGTGTATGATGAGATGCAATACATTTGCCGTCTTTGTCTCCGATTCTCTAATCATCGCACTCAATGTGCGAAAATACTCTTTCTTTATCACTCGAGTTCGTTAAAGCATATGCGGGATTTATCATTAACGAGTTATCACCCAAACAATCATCTTCTAGGCAAATATTTGTTGATCAACGCCTCAATATTTGAGAATGTGTTATAATTCCTAATTAATTGATTTGACAAAAAGGATACTTTTTTATATAAAAATATTATATTTATCATATGTAATCGTTATCATAATGCAAAGAGTTAAAATATACTTTTTTGTATATAGATGCCATTAAAATGTTTCCTCTTACACGTTAAGGCTTTCATCGTAATCGCATGCGAAGACCTCCACACGCCGCACGTAACATAACGGGATTATCTTTGAATTTGTCTGATGAAAGCGAGTTTAATTCACATTAAAAATGTATTTTGAAAATGCCGAGAGAAAAAAAATCCGATCCGTTATGCGTAATGAGCTTTAAGCGAAGCTTTCCCCGCGGTCGAACTTTCATCCAGCGAGGAGCTTTCGATTTCACAGATGTGTGCTTTGGAAAGTCACGGGAAGAATAACTGGAAAAATAATTATTTCCACCTACCCCCGAAATCACGGGCATTCAAAGTGTGAGCATTTTTCGAGCAATTTCTTCCATGGTGCCCAGAGCTATGGGGCTAAATTGGAATCCGGTGAGTGGGGTCCCTGTTTTCGGCAAATTCTTCCCTAATGCTAGTGGAGTGAAGATTACACATTACAAGCGAATGAATTCTGAAATCGGGCTCGAAAGCCTCTAAAAAATACTCGCGGAATCTTCGAGTATATTACACCGGAACTCAAGATGATAGCGCGGACCCGACTTTAATATCGAAGACAGGAATTTGAATTTCTTCCCGAGATTATTGAGACAAGGGGGAGGTTGATTTTCGCGAGAAGTGGGAGATAGCGATTTTCCTTTAATAAAATTAATTATAATATTGTCAGCGAGAGATTTTCATCTCGAGTCAAATTTGAATTTTCCAGGACGCGTTGATTTACCTGTAAACGGGGAAAATATTGAAGACTGTGAATGTTATTGTTTTTCGTGTAAATAATGACTGCTGCCATATCAGGGGAACGAAACGGAGCTTCCAAAATTAATTTTGTTAATTAATCGTGAATTGTGTTTATCATCATAAATGATATCTTGTAATATAATATTCGATGTATAGTTGCATTAAATTTTACATCATCATCATTGGAATTTAATGTCCATTCTTTAAAAGAATATATTATTCGGGAGGTCCAATTTTCGATGACTGTCGCAAAAAATTGACTGAATTTGCTGAATGCCATTCATTATGTAGTCTTTAAAGAACATGAATTATTCGCGGTTTATATGCATAGACCTATGTTTTAAGATAGCCCTAAAGGAGTCACTGGATGTCCCAGTTTCTCACAGGATACGATTTAGGGCTTCGTTGGTTAGCTTTGGGCTTTCGCCGACTTCGGAATGTCCATGCGGAGATCCATTCATGGATGCAGACCATGTTCCGTGGGCATATTCGGGTGTGGCGTCCGATCGCGAGGCGTTATTTCGAAGTATCAGCGATCCAAAAATCGGACCTGTTGGACACGGAAACCTTGTGGCCACTCCCTCTAATTTTAGAGTATTTAGGGTTTTTTTCTAGGACCTCCACCGGGCCATTCCAGTGACCGGTAACAATCAGTGTGCTCGCATCCTTTTTTTGAGTCCACAAGCAAGACTTTCCTATCCCATAAAATATACACTCAAGCCTCTTTTTGTGCGATTTCGAAGTTATGCGATTTTTTTAAATTTCATAATGAGTACGTATCGAGATATTTTGGATAAAATAGAAAATAAATTATCAACACTAATCGAAATTTGGAAAAAATATATAATTTGGGACTGTTTAAATCACATTGCATTTGCAATCGCTGAATTACGACCACGTCCTTTATTCTGGTAACTAAAATAATTAGTATTTTTCTAGTGGATGTCTGACATTCGAGATGCCAGATGTCAGACATCCTTAAAATTTTACCAATGATGCAAGACGTCCTTTAAATGTTATCAAAAATGTTATTTTTTAATTGTCTTATTGTTTTCCTGTTTTTTTCTATTAACTTTTTTATGCGATTTTGGAATATTCACTTTTTCTATGTAAGTCATAGCTTTTTTGTGCGATTTTCCGCGAAACGCATCTACCGCACAAAAAAAGGTTCAAGTGTATATATATATTATTCTTTCCTTATTTTGTTATTGTCGTTATACCCTTAAAGGGAGACGCCTAAAAGCATTAAATCACACGATCTCGGTGGCCAATTCACGTCGCCACCGCGCGAGATAACCATGCCCTTTTATCATCCGTGCAGAATGTTCATCTTGGCATGCGTTGTATAGCATGTAGCGCCGTTCTGTTGAAACGACATATCATCGGTATCTATATCATCTAGTTAAGATATAAAAAGTTGCTTATCATCGATCTGTAGCGCTCCCTGATTTCTAAGATGATATTTTTGGCGAAATGTTTCTCGAACGGAGCACTAATTTTGAAAATAAAATTTAATAATTTACACACATTATTCAAGATTATTACTTTTCATACTAATTTGCCATATACTACTGAATAATCCACAATATATTTGATGGATATTACTTTAACAATACGGCTTTTATAAACCAACAAATTTCAAGCGTCGTTATTGAAAAATCATGTAAATGATTATTAAATCATTGGGTGGCCTTCCAAGCGTCCAGCGACAGTGCTGCATATGTCTGCTATGGCCTAAATTTTATCAATATTATATATATTAATGTAACATGTCAAATGCTCTGTGCTTGCTGTATTAAAGTGAAAATCTTGCAATCTTGGCTTGTAATCCATATTTGGATATATCTTAATTTTCATCATGACACAATCTACAACGCTATGATACGACCACATCCCCCGACGGCCTACTAAAAATCGAAATGAGTACTTAGCACGAGTACTCGGGGATCCCAATTGATCTTACAATGTTTTATCACCCCTGGGGGGTGTACAGCTCGCTTTATCTATCTATGAGCGTTGAACTTTTTTTCAGCGGGCGCCCCCGTGGCAAATGGGCCATCGCGCCATACTGAAAAGGCTTATCAAAGCCTTTTTTTATATTTCCCCACGACCCAATGGGAGATGAGGATATCCTTCTGTTGGGATAAACGATGAACATAAATGAGGCATTCGAGGCTGAGCATCATTTATCAACCTCTGCAGAAAATGCGGGCATCCGGTTCTCCCCAGACCAATACAGCCTCTTATACAATTTCTGCTTACTTTTATGCGAGCGGATGTCCTCCAGATTAAACATTTATCAAAGCTAACAATTAAATAGCCGAGTATGGATGCGAATTTCGACTCATTAGCATTGTATATTTTTGAAATTATTAATTGTTTCCTACAATGGGGGCGAAAATATTATAAATACAGATACATTTTCCTTTGGAAAATCTTACACCTTTGCTTCAAAATAGCGTGTCAGCACAGGAAATAAATGGATGTCGAAAATGGAACTGGTTGGACAATATAGAGGATGTGATGTCAGCTTCTCTCCGGAATCCGTGTTAACCCCGTGCTGCCAATTCACTCGTGATAACTTATGCATTTCATTCTAACAAACGGAACGTGCAACAGAAACATTTCACTTAGTCGAATTTCTATTTTAAATCCGTTTTAAATATAAAAAAAGTTCAAATTTACATGAAAGTCTTCAGCGTTACGCACATGCTAATTTACATCTATACGACTTTGGATATAATTATAATTTTAAACAAGCGAGACCTTGAATTTAGGACCCTTATTAACTAGGCTAATATTAATAACATGGACTTATTTTCTAGAAAAATATTTTAATAAATTAAAACTCAACCTCCACATACATATTATAATTTAAAGTTATTAGGATCTGTTAAAAGGTTACATGGGTTTCAAAGCTTTTTTTATATAACGAAATAAATATTTTATTCAAACTTTAAAGCATATAAAAAAGCAACATTTAAACAATTTTGTATAAAAATTTCATTTAAAAATGTTGATAATTCAGTCATTAAGACTTGGTTTTTGGAGACGCCCTGAAAAAAAAAGTATTCTTGTGGTGGACACGATAACTCATGATAGATTTATATTAAATCAAAATTCTAAATGATTTCTGTTTGTAGTTTGAGTTTGTAGTTGATAGCTTGTGATTAAATGAAGGAATTTAAAAATAAGAATTTAATTTGAGTTTTTAACACAGTTGTATGCAAAAAAGTATAATTTTCTGTCAAATCTACAGCATGTATTGCCGTAAAATATGTTGTGATCTAGGAAAATAAAAACCCTTTGTTTGATAACTAATCAATACTATCTAGAAGAAGTATACAAAATTTCAGTAAGATCCGTGTATTCATTTTTGAGAATTCGTATCCACCGACTTCAAAAATTTTGACACTTCAACTCCAAAGGCCGGAGTTTCCAAAGGCTCTCTCTGCTAGAGTTTTATTCCAATTGACTTGAAAATTTGGATAAATATTCTTGATATATTATACAGTTATATATAAAAAAAAATAATTTGAAAACCCATGTAAACCCTTAAACTACAAATACATGGGGAATTTTGACAGTAAATTTGCATGGAGCAATATTTAATATTATGAAAAATCAATCAAACGATAGAGTATCTTAAAAAATACCAAATATATAGAAACAGTACCATATTACATCATTCTATTCATCAGTACATTTTAGTCGTTCTGTTTTTCGAGGAACTTTTTACACACAAGTAATTTTTTTAATGCGAAATTATAAAATAAATGCACTCCTTTTTTAGAATTTAATGCTAAAAAGTATATCAGATTTACGCCATTTTAATAATGTAGGTCGAGCTAAGAACTCGCCATATATTATAAGACATTCATTATCACTATCATGGTTGTATTAAAGGATCAGACCATTGAACCCATGATGATGCAACATATGCATCACCGACCACAAAAGTGTTAAAAAAAATTAAAATAAAAAAGTGTGTAGGTAAAAAAAAGAGAGTGTCTTGGTTGACATGATTTCAACCCTTTTTATCATCTAAAATTAAAAAAATAAAAAAGATTCTTAAATAGTAAGAATGTCGCTATAGTCCCTACCTCAAAGACAAAAATAATTTTATTTTCTCAAAAATGGCCACTGTTTAAAAAAAAGCTATTTTTTGGTCATATTTTCGCTGTTTTAATATTTTTTTAAATAGTTAAAAATATTTTTTTCACATAAATCTGGTAGGAACAATAGAAGCTTATATGGAGAAAAGATTCATATCAAATTTGAAGTAAATCGGTTGATTTAGAACATTGAGATATAATGTCAACCGTGTTGAAAAAAGGAGTTTCGAGAAAAGCGCGTTTAAAGATTTCATTCTGGTAGGACCTGCTTAGTTATCGCGTCAATAAAATAGCTATAACTCTGTAAATAATTGGAATTTTGGATTTGTTTTTGGAGGATATATTCTTAAAAGTGTAAACTTTGATAATATGGACAAAAACCAAAACATATTTTTTTATAATTCTAAATTAATAATTAAGTGGTTAAAACGACTTTTATATATTATCTTATATCATAAATACAAATTATTATAAATGAAAATAGCCTCAGATAGGGATATGACCTACATTTGATAACAGATATAAGAAGAAAAATAATATTTTTATACTAATTTGCTGATTCGTTAATATCTCTGATTCTTGTTCGTGCTTAAGTGGTCTCAATAAAATATACCAAAGAGCAGAATAATTAGTGAAAGGCGACGGCCGAATATTTTGAACTTGAAGAACCATCATGGATTATTTTTCAAATGATAACTTGAGACTCTTCAAGAATATTGTACCTGGAGACAATTTTAACACATTCCCGTCTGGCTACTGCATTATCGCCGATAGTACCCAAAAGACGCACATATGCGTAACTGTGAATATTATGAAATACTGTACGATATGTTGTCATATCCTGTTTTATGTCAACTGTCCAAACTTTCAACACGTCGACAAACAATAACGTTTTATGAGTTTAGCGAAATTTCCGTCATCTGTCCTGGAAAATTGTTATAAAATAAGCTTTGATCTAAACGACCGATTAGACTCCATTAATTCGACACTGAGAGAAAATTGCTTAGTGAAATGTTTGCTCAACTATTAATGTACATTTTATTGAATTTATTTATTATGGCCGATTGAACCTTCCCATTTATATCCGCCATTATGGAACATTTTACGATATCACCTCACCCTCCGACGCCACTATTACACCAAACATAATTAAATTAAATGTCAATAACCATTGTGTTATTAATACAATGTCTGTCAAAACGATAACGGCGTCGTAACAGCGAAACGCCGTTCAAATTTAATTTTTATCTGATATTTTTATGCCATTTTGAAAAGTGTACGATCGCACAATTCGAGCGCTGGAACAGCCCCGTAAAAGTACATAGACTCTGTAATGAGGCAATTTCGTATAATTTTCATTATGGCATAAATGTCGTAATGGCGTTCGAGGATCTTTTTTATACTTGCAAGAAAAATATAATTAATTCCGTACGTCTTAAGCGGCGGCGATCGTTGTATGTAATTGCTGAAAAATGATATGCGGGGGGGTGGAACAACTTCGTTTCGGAATGTTTTCAGGAAAACAAAATTATTTACAGGCCATAAAAATATCTAAATTGGCTAACGTAACGCATATTAATATTTGAAATTCAATTTCGCGAGGAAGACCGCACAACGCGCGGGCTTTAAGCGCCGCACGCCACGCGTTTATTACTCGACATGAAAACGTATGTTATAGTGCACGTTTTATTCTAATCTCGTCTCCTTCCGATTAAGTCAATTGCTCGTTACAAATTCTCATATTACATTTACTACATATTTATGTAAATTTTATTCGGATCACGCTCCGTTCATCTCTCTTTTTAAACACATAATTAGGACAATATTCGATAATAATACATCAGTACATCATGCGCGTATCAAATATTTAAACACATTTTGTGTACTTGTTGCCCTTAATTTGTTCGAAAATTGCGCGGGGAATAATTCCTGATTTTCTAGAAGTTGACCGTCATCGGAAAGTCTCGCAGTTGGATCCTCTCTATCAATCATCTATGGAGACACCTCGGGTATATTTGCTACTGTGCTGATAATCTACCATATTATGTATCAGCGTCTCTTATCCAATTTAACGCCCCCATAAATCCACTTTTCTCTCATGACCGCGCAACTGTGAGTCAATCTTGCACATCAATAAATGAACCTTAACACTGTTGATATTGGTGGACCCCATAATGGCGTTTCAAATGGAATCACTTTTATTATCACGCTGATTTTTAAGTGCATAATTGATTTATGTGACTTTCTATTTATTATGATTCTAAGACGACCATCAACGATCTAAGAAGACCCCATACCTGATATTTTTCGACCAGATACGAACAAATTCCATTGCAATCTTAATGTCTTTTGTCGTCATCTGTTGTTGATTGATGTGATGAATCTCTATTTGTACTCTATGAAAAAAATCGTTCACATATTGTATTATTTTATAGAAACTACTAGCAATTCGTTGTGTACGTGTAATGGGTACCTTTACAGCATACCATCGATGTACGAAGTATATGATTAGACGCAAAACATTTTCTCCGTCTCTATCTTTGATTCATTCATTTCGAACATAAAGTTCGATCACAGCATATGCGGGATTCCTCATCAACGGGTTTATAATGGACAAATTTGTTTGAGTTCATAAAACCATGTTTATCATTAAGCATGGATATATTTAAATTCCGCTTATCTCGTTCATTTATATAGCAAAATTTTAAAATTGAGAAGATTATGAATTTTGACAATTAATAAAGTTGGGCAGGGCTTATTTTGATACAATTTGAATAATCTAAGTTTAATTAAAAATGTCTGAAAGATGAAAAAAAATCTTTCTTTGAATACTGATAAAAATATTAGATGTTTTAATTTGACTTTGATGATTTTGTATGTATCATATGTCGCTTCACGGCGTTCTGGCGTAGATTGTATTATTATCCAAATTATTCATTACATTTCAAAGTGTATTAAAGAAGGTTCCTTTATTAAAATGAAGACCTTACAACTTACATTTAATTTGAAATAAATTCCACGTTTCTGTCGTCTATTAACAGGCATTTTTCCCAAGGAAAATTCCCTCCCCTAATCGAATAGCCTCCGACTTCGTACGCTGTAAATGTTTGTGCTTTGTTTAATATCGAATTCTCTTGAGGCAATATGAAATATTTCAATTATCGACTGTCGCTTTTGATGTGCTTCGTCCTTCAAAAAAGCAGCAGAAAGGCCCTCCACTATAGATAGATGGTGATGAATGAATTTTGTTAAGTAATATTAATGAAGGTCCGTCGGCAGAATGGAGGTATCGTCCTCTATGGCACCTGCCCAAAGTATACATAGACACATGCTGAATAGTTTGTACCACAGTGCTTTAAGTACTATTGTACATTAGGGAGGTATTCAAAGTGCTATTTTATTCAGGCGTCCATTTTCCGGCCCAAAAAGAAAACTCGCAGGGCATCCGAGGCGCTTTAAACGAATCATCATGATTCAATGGGCGCGAATTGAATATGTGGCCATCATGAGGTTCAAGCAGCGGTCGTTGACTCGGATGAGGATCGCTTGGATTGCGTGACCTGAAAGTTTTGGAAGCACTGATTTATTATATAAATATTCTTTGCAGGCATCCGATTGGGTCGAACGTGATTACCGCAGGGCAGCGATGACCAACTTTTCCGTGCTATGGAGCGATTTTCTCGAAGGATTGCGTGCCGTGGACCACTTCTGGCCTACATCTAATGGCACGAACTATTTGCCTTGAATCTGGAAATTTTGCGGTTGTGCTGAAAACGACTATACCTTTCATACCCTGTGTACAATATTCCGCCGAAACAACTCCGAAACATATTAAAAGCCATTTTTACTGGAACTTGTGTAATGCCTAATTTCCGGAATTTGTATCCGGCGGCATAATTTAAAGTTGTAATGGCGGCTTTTATTCTGTTCCCATAATAAAGTCATTACATCGGATCTATTACATTGAACTTATTGTTGCTTAATACACTTTAATTCTATAGATCCCGTCGGACGTGTGGTTTGCGTACCCTTTAATTTCGAGTAAAAAACGGAGCCATGACCTTCTGTAGTTATGTAATTTATTACAAAACAACACTTGCTGCATACATAGTTTACATTATCATAACGCATATTATTTTCAACGCAGTAAATTTAAATCAAAAAACGTATTTTCACTCTTATAATATAAATTTAAGAATGATTTATTACGAGCATTATTCCAAATTTAAAGCCTGAAATTCTAAATTTTCCCCATATATTTCTATATAAAAACAAATTAAATTCATACTAACACTAAATTATCAAGCTCTTCCAAGAACAAACATCATATTAAACAACCTAAAATATATTGAAAGCATCCTTATATTTTTATTATAAATATAAATCTTAATCATCATATACACAACCGATAATAAGTTGGAAAAGTCTAGCATATTTTTTTAAAAAAATCTTGTCTTCTTATTCAAAATTGCTCAAAGCTTATTTTTTTATTTATTGAGTGTTTTGATGCATCTTAGATCAAATAGACACTAGAAAAAAATTAAAATGTACGGTAGTGCATTATACCAATAAAAGATCGCATGAGACTAGGACTTTGTAGGACAAAAAAAGACCGGACCGCCCAAAATACATATACATATGGAAAAAATTATTTAGAATTTTTTTTTAACAAAAAATATTGGCTACTCTTTGGAATGCTTTCGAGTGATATTTTGCTAAATAAATGTATGTTTGTGGCCCTTTACTAAATATGATGAAACTATTTGCATTCTGATCTAAAAATAAAATGATACATACGCTGTATCACCGGCCGCAAATGCAGTTATTCTAGTCTAGAATTTTTAAAAAAATGTTTTTTTTTACAAATTTTAAAAGTATAGACCTTTAAAAATATATTTTTCAAAGGAATTTTCAAAATTCCAATTATTTGCATAGTTATAGCTATTTTAGTTTTAAAAAAAATTAAACTAAATAAATTAGGCCAAAAAGTGACTTTTTTAAAAAAGTCACAGTCACTGAACAAATGTATGCTTGTGGAGCCCTAATGGAGAAATTATTTGTATTTGTATCACCGGCCGCAAATGTTCAACTATAACTTCAGCAATATCGGATGCATAGGACACATGTGGTGTGTCGTCCGTCGTTGGCGATCACACGGGCCATGGCACATACGCTGCATCATCTGCGATTATATTGTTCGTTTAAAGTTTGTTTTAAATACTCATTGGGAAATAAATTTTACAGTCTTGGGTTCGAATTTTGTATGTGTGAGCGACAATTCAAAAATGGTCTAAATTTAATGATGAATACATTAAAACATTTCGTATGTGAATATCAGGGCTTCGAACCGGAACGAAACCGATAAAACCGTTATTTTTACTGGAACGAAAACCATAATCGAACCGATGTAAATTATATTTATACGGTTGACTTGATATCTCATGTTATAATTAACTGATTCCAGTGAATCTGCTAATTAACGTTCATTATATAACCCTCTATCATTCCTACCAGTTTTTTTTAAAATTTTATTTTTAAACATTAAAAAAAAATACGTTCGAAAATGTCTTTTTTTTAAACTTTTGCCATTTTGCGAAAATAAAATTATTTTTTTCTTTTAGGTAGAAACCACAGCGACATTCTTACTTATTATGAATCTTTTTATTTTTTAAATTTTAGATGACTAGAAGGGTTGAAATCGTGTCAACCAGGACACGCCTCATTGTTACCCCTTACACATTAACAGCCTATAACTTTTTTCATTTTGTATGCACTTGGGTATGTTTTTATGCAAATTTAAAGTTATGCTGTTTTCAAAAATAATGGAACCTATCCTCATTTTTCTATAGAGGACAAAGCCTTTTTTATGCGAATTCGCAAATTTATGCCTCTAAACTGGAATACCCACTTAATATATATGTTTTTATCACATAGTCTTTGTTTATTTAGATTAAAATTTAAATATATTATTATAATTATTAAGGGGTGAAGATGATTTCGTCTTATATTGTCAGGCACTATAAGGAATAATGGCTGTCGACTCATAATTAAATTTGTATTCCATACGCAAATTGGCTCCATTGTATTTAATTAAATATCGGAATGCTCCAAGCATATAAATAGTTCATATGAAATGGATCAGAATGTTCCTCGGCATTTTATCATGACCTGTGATATTTCTCAAGCCCATAATAATAATTCGTTTCTATTTGTTTCAGGTAAGAGTCTTCTCCCGGATTCGTTACGAGAGTACGTCCTCCCGGCTCCGCGTTCAGTAAGTCCTCATCCTTATTGATATAAATGATACTTCTTTTCCACCTTCGGATGAGGATATTTCCCATTCGATTCTTTGCTCGAATGTCTCTGATATATCCGGGGTAAGATGATATATTTTGTTGACTCTAACCCTGCAATCAAATATGTACATCCAATCTCTCTTTACGCCCAATTCAAACATAACCACGTCGTTCGTGATCAATAATATGTATCTTTATATATTTACCGCTATATTTTTCGCGTGTAACAAGCTTCGGGTATTCAAAAAGTAATCGCAAATATTTAGATAGCATCCCATACCGTAAGTACATAATTCCAGATTAATAGTTATCGTAATTGCTTTCCGATGTTTGTGGGTGTATTCGGCGTTTTATGCTGAATATGTATTTTTCCCTGAAATTAAAAACCCTCAATGATTCGCACAAACAAGCGTTCCACAAAGATAAACATATTTTCGATCATGAAACACTTGATCTTGATTCATGGGCACATCATGAAAGATTCAGTGATTCAGCAGCGGATCTCGTCTGGGGAATAAATGCGATTCGGCAGAAATTGCTATTTGTTCTAGAAATTAATAATCGAACCTTGTGTATTCAATGAACTGTGCCCTATGTAATAAAAGTTGATGGTGGAAATTTAAAATTCAGTTGTAATCGGAGAACCATCCCTTGAGTGCAAATTTGAACGGCACAATGACGCTTTGTACCGGACATTTTCCATGCAAAATTGTTGCATAAATGATTTTTACTCGGTGTATAAATTCGATTGGATTCAGAGCTTGGATTTAGCGCTTTCCCGCGTTTAACGATAGCGTGTACATTATGGATGTCCATGGCGAGGATTAATGTGCTTTGTATACGGGAAATCTATTTGTTAGACTGAATTATCAGAGCCTAGCAGTGTTGTACAGGATTAGTTCTTTAAGCAAAATACTACTATATTTAACAGCTTTTCTAAGCGATTCAGACATTGAAGGACTATTTTAGAATTATATTATATTTAGAACAATCTGCCTCAACGTTAAGATCACCAACACTAATAGCTTATTAGTGTTGGTGATAGCTTATTAATAGCTAATTGTTGCATCAGGGTACGCGTTTCAAATAAGGAAGTTTCCCTGCCGCACCCTGTATTCATCTCTTCATGCACTTGATGTTGAAAGCAACATACTCTCAAAGTTTGTGAATGCTCATTCAGCTCATAAGCTTTTGAAATACAAGAATTCCCGCCTTTTTCCGCAAGGATGTTGCCAAGCAAAAGTAAAGCCCTACTTAATGCTTAAAAGTGCATTATATGTACATTTATTATATTTTATTAATTCCTGGAAGATGTTCTTCATATTCTTGATATAAGAGATTTCAACGCCTTAAATTTTATTTGTAAACACTCCCTATACGGGCCATTAGGGTGAGCGAGTTGAAATCGATTTCATGTCATTTACATTTGATAGTTCGCTTAATTTACAGATAAGTTGGTAAAGTGTAAGAGATAAAAAAGGTGTGTCCTGGATGACACAATTTGAATTCTTCTACTTATCTTAAATTAAAAATGAAAAGAGATTCTTAATTAGTAAGAATGTTGCTATAGCCCCTACCTCAGAGG
This sequence comes from Stenopsyche tienmushanensis, assembly GCA_008973525.1. Taxonomy (NCBI): domain Eukaryota; kingdom Metazoa; phylum Arthropoda; class Insecta; order Trichoptera; family Stenopsychidae; genus Stenopsyche; species Stenopsyche tienmushanensis. The sequence continues at coordinate 440,934 of WACJ01000267.1, forward strand.
AAATATAATTTTATTTTAGAAAAATAGCGATTGTTTAAAAGAAAGTCAATTTTTCATAGTTTACATTTTTTTTTAAATAGTTAAAAATAAAATTTTGATATAAATCTGGTAAGAACGATAGATAATTATATAATGATTGTTTATACCAAATTTGAAGCAAATTGGTTAGTTATAACTTAAGATATCATGTCAACCATGTTGAAAAAAGTAGTTTCGAGATAAACGCGTTTAAAGTTTTTCATTCTGATAGGATTTGCTTAGTTGCTGCGTCACTAAAATAGCTATAACTCGGTAAATAATTGGAATTTTGGAAATTCCTTTGAAAGATATTTTCTTAGAAGTCTAAACTTAGAGAATATGCAAAAAAACAATCGATTTTGTCTAAATTCTAGACTAGAATAACTGCTTAAGCATAGTAAAAAAACACACCCTTGTATGTTTTTGATGTAAGGATATCCGCAAAAAAAGAATGTCTTCTATGGTAGATATCCTTTTTAATCCGACCTCCGGCATTGAAAGACCCTTGTCGTTGATCCTAAGAACCGTAAAGCGTTTGAATGTTTAATCGTTGTTTTGATTTCTATCTTAACTCCTTCGGCAACACTCTGACCTTTAACCGGACGCTCCACGTCTTTGCCCCTTAAAATCAATATAAAATGCGTATACTTAACAATTTCTTGTGAAAATTGGCGCTTCGGGCCCAGTTGCCGTTCCCATTCTCACATTATTGATACATTAAAGAGAGCGAGTCGGTGTAGCGATGGCCCTTCCTCCGTCTCCGAGGACACATAAAGCCTTGAGTGGTTTTTCCCTTTATCTTCCTTGCGCAACCTATGTTTATTCACAAACGGCTTACCTAGCCTCCGAAAATGTTGAATCTTATTGAAAAGTAGTTTTCAGCTTTCCGAATTGCTCTTCTGCTTTGTTTTCTTAAGTAAACCCTTCCGCATAACCTTTCTCATTTCGGTGACACATGGCATTTCAAAAGTTTCGCCGCGCTTAAGAGGATCGCTTGCCGGTGGAGGCATCGTTTGAATTAATATCCTGAATTAATAAAAACGAAAATAAGGACGAAAGGAATATGCGATCGTGCCCTTTCTTGCGCGTCCTTACATTTGATCCCCTTTATGAATCATAGAAGACGACAAAAGAGGAAGATTTGTATAAACCGTGACTAATGATCGTCAACTACTTTTATTTAAATATTTATGGTCACGGACTCCTCCATTTACATCATCTTTTTAACGACCAACCATCCAGGGATGTACAATTTTATCAAATAATATATTTATTTGCAAATATTGCCTCATTTGAATTACTGTATCCTTAAAAAATATAATAGTCCTTATTAAATTTAATGATTATATCATTAAAATAATAATAAAGCACAGAAATCAAGTCCGAGAAAGTGGCTCCTAGGTATCAGAGTCTCGCAATTGAGATCTCTCTATCTAAAGTTATAAAATACTATATCGGATAGATCTTGTATATTTTTTCCTGATTATTTCCTACTGATTTAGTTGTGATATCATAATTATTTTAACCGATATAATGCTCAGAATGGACATCATTAACATAATCAATTATCACGAATTATATCCGTCTTAATCATTATGCTAGGCTAATTGACGATGGAAATACAATTATTTGTGAACACACACAGCGGGCCACTGAGGTGAAAGTATCGAAGGGCACCCTTGAAGACATTTTGTTTGGAAATATGAATGGCTTTCTCAGAAGGCAGTAGAACACTTCTCAAGATGGCCTTTACTAGATAAAAGCTTTTGGAAGTGTAGCGAGGGCGATCTAACATCCTCATGCAATCTTCCGTCTCTCTTTAGGTGCAATGTGATATTTTAACAGCGCCATTTTCTGCGGTACTGTGGGGACATTTCAATTGCAATTATCGACCGATGGCTTCTTGTGCGTGCATCGTTGCTGGTTGAGTGGTGACGCGCAGGAGGCAGGAGTCGAGAAGAGTCGTTGGTTGGCCTTGGCTGCGGAAGGACGTCCTTTCCGCAGTCAGATTTCTCTCTCGTGCTGAATAAAAAGTTACCTATAGAAGATGGTGTTTTTGATCGACGCCGTCCACCCCCATCTATCCATCCGGCTGTACATGATCCGATCCGCTCCTACGTTACAGAGATTAATCCCTCCTTTCCTTGCAAGGACTTGGGAAGAAAGTTAAGAAGCGCATCTTGAATTTGCTCCTAAACAAACAATGGTGTTTCCCCGCTCTCATACATCTTACTCTTATTCTCTTTTTAAGCCTTTGATTGGTGAGTTAATTTTAAATTGAGTTAAACATAGATGCTATATTCGTATGTAACTTAACTTTAACCGTGTTGATACCACATAATTTCTTCGCGTAAACATAAACAATACGCTTAAAATCGATACATTTGGACTGATAGGCCCCATACCTGATGGTTTATAACCGGATATGGACAAATTCTTTTAGTCGTTTATAATTGATGTGATGTCTTTCTATTTTATAATCTATGGAAAAAATCATTCAAATATTGAATTCCTTTATAGAAAAATACAAGTGATTCTTTGTGTTTGAAAAATGTGTCCGTGTAGAGATACATTTACAGCCGACCTTGCTATCGACATACAAGTATATGATGACATGAAATTCACTCGTTTCCGTAGTCAATGTGCTAAAATCTCTAGAATCTGAACGCACATATGCGCGATTACTCATCAATGGGTTGAGGAGATTCACCATCATGGTTTGATGATATAAAAACGACGTAGAAGGCAAAGGAATGGACGCTAATCCTTTTTTGAAGAAGATCATTTTGCTGTTCTTCTTGTTCTTGCTCTGTTCTTTGAGTCTTCAGGGTTGAAATATAGTAAAAGGTGTGGCGTATTGGATACGATAGAATAATAGGTAATTATAGTAGATTGAATATTAATATGTTATAATTTATTAATTTCAGCAACCCTGCTTCTTGAAGTCCTTGTTTCTAAAGCAGTCCATTGATACATTGGGATGTTTACCGAATGTCATCGCTCTCTCCAACCCGCATCCCAATTGACCAAAATCTCTAAGGTCACAAATATGACAATTTGATACGACCCGTCTGTCGAGGGTTATTCACCACAACCGTCCGTATCAATTTACATGAATTCTTCATCCAAGTTTCTATTCAATAACTCAAGCTTACTTTCAATTAGCGTCAAATCCATCGTTTAGCATCCCAATTGAAGATGAAGCAATCCCGCTTAAATTATAAGTTCGATCCGCCACCCAAACAATATCGAATGGGGAAAAAAATGTCTCGAATGTATTATTTTCATGCCGATCACGATTCGGCCCTCCGCTCCTTTTTCAACATCATTACTCCTGTTTTCACGGATTTTCGCACACGGAAAAGCTACACGCGTATACAAAATCAGTGTACTTCCCATCCGGAAACGGTCAATAGGAGGACCGAGAATGAATTTCATAGAGAGGCAGCCAAAATTGTTTCTAGGCTAATGCTCTCCTTTCAGCACATCTTTTCATGAAGGCATATAAGGGTACGTAATGAGGTTAAGCTAGAAAGAAAAAAAAAATTAAATATCGCCCTTTGAATCCGCAGTACAATGTAGTTCAGATTGTCAAAAAAAAAGTGATATATTACAAGTGTGTGTTATATTAATCTCGCCAAAGAAAAAAAAAACACAGCGAATGCGGTATTTCATGACGATAGAGCCGTTCTACTAAACGCTATATACGTTATTTTCTTTCAAGGATGACTATTGTTTTTAACATAATAATCATAGAAATTCATGCGAGTGGTCATAACACATCGTATGCGGGCATTGTGCATTTATGGCGATTGTCAGAGTGTACCGTAACGGGACTCTGATCATTTTATTTGTTCATTTAATTGGTCGCCCGAAATTCGACCAATCATTTTTGTCTCGCAGGATTGTCCCCTATTCTATAGAAGTCATAATATATTTTAATTGATCAGATTCCTTCTGGGATATCAAGTAACAGGAGGACGTAATTGACAAGCGACGAAATAAATATTTTTTCTAAATCATCCTGAGAAATAAGCAAAAATTACAAATAAAATATGCTTGATATATTTTTGTCTCGTAACATTTTAATTTTTTGACATAATTTTACTACAACCTTAAAGTGCTAATTCATTTTATTTTTTTAAAAACAAAAAACAAAATGGCGGAGTTATAATATATTCCATTAGGTGCCTTTTCTCGTGATATCAAATGGCTCGCCATTTGTCGAAGGTTTCCTGCTAAACTGAAACCGAAAATGGAAAAATTTATTGATTTTTAATATGTGTAGGCAGTCAACTAAGCTATAAAAATTTAAAAAAGTATAAAATTAAAAATTAGTAGGCTTTTTAGTAAAACTTTCATATTTTTTACCATTTTCTTGATCATTTTTACACCAAAAAAATTATTTATTTACGCGATAACCTTAAAACTTTAGCTCAGTTGTCTAGATCAGCGGTTCTTAAACAGGTGTCCGCGGACCCCTGGGGGTCCGCGAAGCCATTGCTGGGGGTCCGCGGAGATATAAAAAAATATTTACCTATACTTAAACAAGATATTTTTCTGGAATTATTTACAGAAAAAATTATAAAAATATCTATTTTGACCAATATTTGACTAAAAAAATGTTTTTTTGTTTGAAAAATTAAGTCACTAGGGTTGGAATGGGGTCCATCAAAAAAAAGTTTGTTCAAGAGGGGGTCCGCGAAAGAAATTTTGCTCAAGAGGGGGTCCGCGGACTACATAAGTTTAAGAAGCGCTGGTCTAGATAATATTATAGTGAAAAACGTCCCAAAATTTCAGTCAGATCGATCAACATTTTTTTAAGCTACAACTGGCGAACATTTTGAAAATGCAGTTTCGATATAATCTCGTTTAAAGTTTCAATGCGATAAAAATATCAATTTTAGTGATGATCGATCAACCAATGATTCCAGGTGCATATAATAGATCTTCAGCTTTCTTAAAAAGTTGATTATCTTCGACTAACTGTTGTTTTCGGACTATACGATCTGCTTTTGTCTCAGAAAGACTCTTACGGTTCTACCTCGCTATCCGCGCTTCATCGGTATTTTCAGCAAAGACTTTAGACAATAGGTGCTAATAATTATATTTAATGTATTCATCATCTTCAAAATGAAGCTATAGTCGTTATTAAATATCCCAGCAGCAATGTATGTTAATATTTCAATGATTTTTACACCAGAATGCAGGTACTTTGGAGCCAGTCGCCAAAGCATCGAGTTAAAACATTAATTAGCATTTTGGGTATGACCACCCAAGCATCTTTGAAGTAATTCATCCCTGGACAAATCTTTATAAATTGGTAAGAGATGCTGTTTTATCTCTTAGCCAAGAGCTTAGCTTTTTAATGCAATGATTTTTTGCCATTTGCACCAAATTTTGACTCCATTTGCAACAATGTTTCATAAAATCAGATCAATGAACGACTAAATATGCCGTCAAATACATTGAGAGCTAATAACGTTATTTGACTGGAATCAATGGCCTTCTGGACGATACTTTCAATTTGATTTACTTAATTGAGGCGAATTTGCATAAAAATGTAAAAATATGAAAATCCTTTGAGTCGCATGAAATTTGAAATAAAAAAATAAAACAAATTACATTTCACTCAGTCGCCAATTTAATTTTTCTCGTCGTTTTTTCTATGTCAGCCCATTGAACTTTAGGGTTTCTACTGTGCTTTCAGTGCTGTTTAAATATGTACGCTTTGGATATTCATATGGACATTATCGTTTGTGCTCTTCTCCATCCAAACTGTTAGCTAAAGTAGCATTAAGATAGTGAAATATACTTTCCTTTTCTAATAACGCGGCTCGCTGAGTTCGCAAATAGGACAACGGTTTGTCGCGCACAAACATAAAATGACGATTCAAAAGAACAACTGTCAACTACTATTTCCTCCGAATTGAAAAGTTCTGGAGCAAACTATGTACAAGTTCCGTTGATTTCCGCGAATATACCACCGCCTTAGAAAATTTCATCTTTGCCCGCCGTGCCATTTTCTTTTACGACTCACGAAGTCAAACGAGAATGTTGCAGGAGAGTGAATAACAGCTCTGTTTAACGCCGGCAACTGCATATAAGCGCCGCTGAAAATTGATTTTCGCGCCATTTTTATATTGAGGGCGCTCAACGTATCAAACGTGTAGCGCGGGCTTTATGTGGATATGAAGCGCTTATTGGTCATTTGAGCTGAAATGTGTATGCTTTTGCTTATTAGGCCGCTCCGCATGATGAAAGGGTTTCGAGTTAATTCTCCCGCTGGACCAGCGGACCGGGAGGATGGGAGTGTTCTTTCATAAATTCGCGATCTTTACGAGCGTGCTGGGTGCACTTTTTTATATTTCTGTATATTTAGGGCAATTCTTCGCGGGAATTCGGGCTGAAATTTTTATGGGGTCCCGAGCCAACGGACGTCGAAAATAAATTTTATTCCATATTTGCCCGCACCGGGTCCCTAACCGTGGCCATGGTCAGATTACCATAATCTCACCCAATTATATACAGAGGCACGATTTTGGCTTATGCCTTCATGGAATCGATATCGTACAGCAAACCGATTGAAAAGCATTTTTGTTTCATATGCTACAAATTAGGCGAACCCAATAATTTTTAAGCAACATCTAAAAAAAAAATGAATCAATACAGTGTGTCAGTAAGGATCCCAGAGATCTATTCATGGACGCATTCCATGTTCAGTATATATGTTCGGGTATGGCGTTCGATCGCGAGACTATCATTCGTCGTGTCAGCGGTCCGAGAAGCGGACCGGTTGAACACAAAGACCTTGTGGCCACTCCGTCCTCTTCCAGGGCTTTTTGTAGCATTTTCAATAACACATACGTATCAGGGGGCGCTCTATAATCTGTACGATCACGGAAGCCGTCTCCAGAGTCTAATTTACATAGATGGTTTGCGCCAAATGAGATAGCGAGGGAGATTAGACTTGCCCTCACCCATTAAACCTATATATTATATCTCATGATCTGATGCTTTGGAACTAGTCAATAATTTTAAATAAATACGCTTGAGTATATATACAGTTTAACGTATGTTTTTATCTGTATAAAGTTGAAGTCATAAAACGCACATATCTGTGCGCGCGGTGTTTATAGTGTTAATAATAGTTTTGAGATTGAGCAAATTATAGCACATGTCTTATTTCATTATTCTAATGCGGTTAACGACAATGCATAACTGTTTAACGTTTTTGAAATCTCAATTTCCAATGGTGGCAAAAATAAACCTTTCCTGAACCGTGTCTCGATACAAATTGACTTATGGAGCAAGTCTAAAATTATTACTGATTAATTTCAAGTTCCTCTAATGTAAATGATTTTGAAAGACTCATGCAAAAATACTCGGATGAAAGGCTTCAATTCAAAGGTTTCTTAGTATGTATAAAGCCTTTTTTTAATTTAAAAGGATCTTTTCAGCATAATGTTTAAATATACACACCCAACTTGCAAGAGACGAATGTCTGAAAACGTTCTTTGTTCAGCGACGAATATATACGTGACAAAAATTTCACGCCCTGGTGACCGGCAAACGATGACATTTCCTTAATTGCGTTATAAAACACCTGGAAAAGGTGGTGTTGATGAGTTAATTCCCGACACCCGAAATATACGTCCACCCACCCCCGAGCGGAAAATCTTCATCTTTTTTTTTCGCCACGAAAATCGTAACCTTTTCGCATTTCTTCCCCGGCTTCAGTAAGCCCTGTTTGCTTAAGAATGAAAAATGCCCCAAATTCCCACAGGATTTGCTGATAAAAATACAAAAACACACATAAATACGTTCGGGTGACGTTGTGAATAATTAAAGCTATCCATGGCTGCAGTTTTCACCGGTTTTGGGGAAATATTGCAAACTTGTTTAAATGCAAATGAGTACACCGTAATATTACAACGATAGGGGTTGTATTGTGAGCTGCATAATTTTATTGGCGCATCGTACTGCAGTGCGAAATTATGAAAAAAAATATAGCATCGTGGTCTTTGTGGAGTGTATCATTTGGAACGACAATAGAAAACAAAAGTAATTTGCTGTGTAACATATATTTTTTGAGGTTTTTTATTCATGTCGCTGTGCCGCGGCCGATATTTCAATATGTGCGGACTTTACAAAAATGGAATTAAGCCACATTTACAATATAGAAATATTATTTTCAACAATATTTATAGAAAATGACTCTTCTCGGTAATTTCTTATTCAGCACGAGAGAGAGATCTGGCTGCGGAAAGGACGTCTTCCCGCAACCAAGGTCAACCGACGACTCTTCTCGACTCCTGCCTCCTGCGCGTCACCACCCAACCGGTAACGATGCACACACGAGAAGCGATTGGTTGGTAATTGCAGGTGCAATGTCCCCGCAGCGCCACAAAAGAAGGCGCCATTAAAATAGGATATTACACCCAAAGAGAGAAAGAAGATGTCGCTGTTAATTTGGCAAAATAAATTTTCCATATCAACAACGCTATTGCATGTGGATGTTTAATCGCCCACGCTACACCTCCAAAAGCTCGAAAAGTCTACCTGTCTATCTCAGCGTAGACGAGGTCTTCCGACGGGTCTGCTGTCGCTCGGTCTCGAATCTAATGTGACACGAGCAACTCTGTGAGTCGACATCCGTGATACATAGCCTGTCAAATGTAGATAGCGGAATCAGATAAAGCAGGTGATTGATGCTTCGCCGTACATGTCCACGACCTCTTGATTAGACCTCATGGCTTAAGAATCCGAAGTCTCATTTCATACCCTTAAACTAGTACGGACCTTATCAGCATTTTATAAATTTTAATCTTTGTTTTCGCCGATACTGATATGTTTTTTAACAAGAATTTGTAGAAACTAAATGTCGAGCCAGACTCGACATAGGACTGCAAAGAGTTGTGTTGAATTATGGAGGTTATACATAAGAATTAAAAGGAACATTGAATGGGATTTGCTACATAATAGAATATATTTTGGGATTTGGGAGTCAGAATGCCTTATAAAAAACTATTCTATTCGTAATATTAATACATTTCATGCTGCAAAGGTACCCCTACACGTCTAAATATTCTCAAGTATTGCGAAAAGCTCTTCATTGCGCTCCATTTGCAATAGCGTGCTTCTTTTTCTAATACAATATTATTATTTATTCAAACCTTAATATCTCTAATTCTTTTGTCGCGTTTCAATTAAATTTCCAACAAAATCCTACGAACACGAGTCAAAATATTTTTCATAGAGTACAAAATAGATTGTCATCGCATCAAATATCAACAAAATAAAAATTAAAACAATAATGGAATGGAATTATATACTTAAAACTCAGTCTGATACCAAAAGTAATTACATTTAAAACACTATTATGGAGCCCAATAATATCAACAGTGTTAAGGTTCACTGTGCGATCCTGAGGGAAAAGAGGATTTGTGTGGACGATAAGTGATGGCTATACGAATATAGCATCTATGTTCAACTCAATTTAAAATTAATTCACTAAACAAAGAGATAATAGTGCTAAATTTAGTTGCTAATCTTCCATTAGGGACTATATAAATAAAAAATAAAAGTCAATTAAGTGAAAAAGTATAAAATTTTCACTTTCAATTTAAAGTATGTACCATTTTAACCGTCTGTAAAATATTTCAAGCTAATTGATACTGAAAATACGTGGGGAAAAGGCGAATAACCCTCTACAAGATGTAGCAATGTAACAATAAAAATATTTTTACAGCCTTTTTATATCATTATTCATTCATAAAAGAGGAATTCTTTTACAAAACCGAAATGTTGTTCCATCCAAAAATACATCACTGGACGGATGATTGTGGCTCATTTTGAAGAGCTTTCTTGCAAAGCTCGCGCCGGAGAGCTTTTTTCGATATTCGCATTTGTTTTATTGTAATGCCTCATCTTTCACCTTAAAAAATGAATGATAATCCAAAAATAGCTATGCCGTTTCATTTTTTTGGCCAGAAATAAAATGTAAATTTATGTAAACGTCTTGAATCAATCCTACGGTAGCATCTTTAACGTCTGATCGAAACTTTTCCACTCGAACAATTTTAAGCTCGACTTAAAGCTTTATAGAGTCACAATTTCGCCTTTTTTTACGCCCTCCCATCGAATGCTCGAAATATAAACGAATTTAGCGCCCTTATGAAAATCTATATGATATTTCGCGATGAATTCATATGTGAGACGATCCATTACCTAAATCGTTATTATTCGCTTTCAAAATAACTATCTACTTAAATAGTATAAAGCCGCCAGACTGTAAAGGTTGCAAATGCTATGATACGTGACTTTTACGCCGTTATTCGCATCAAAAATATTTTTATGACCTTTAGCTTCAACAGTTTAATTATTCGCCCCTGACGCGTGCAAATTCTTCCAATTTAATACTTTTTAAATCTACCCCTGTTCCTGGATTTTTCGACACGGTTGAATGATGGAGTGTATCGAATGCAAGCTTTTTTTATTTGCCATCAGGATGTGGATTCTTTCGAAGACAGCCGACTAGAATACCCTGGCCATAAAACGTGCACCGTACGTGCTGATGATAAAAGAATCGCTTCTCTTCCCTATACAACCTTCGGGCAAAGCCACCTTTTCACGTTAAACCTATTTCCACTCTGCCTGAGCTTGAACTTTATTATTTGAATAATAAATGGACTTTCTTATGACTGAGTATCACGAAAGGCCTGGTGCAGGATACTGGACATTGGCGGCACTCATACTCGACTCGTGAATAATGAAGTATTTCATATGCAAGTGCTGGGTATTTTTACGCGCTGAAAGCTGAAAAGCTCTTGTTATTTCGGGATGTGCTAGAAAATCCTCGAAATAGGACGAAAACACGGATTTACTTTGTGCCATCCAGTATTAATGCCATAAATACTTTATTAGACCACAATGTATGAAGTGACAATAGTTCCAGTATTTAAAATTAGCTTGATTGAATCCAGATGGCTTATTTAGCCACTACAATAGGCTTTAATGTGCAAAAATATATAAGAACCGAATAAGAACTATCCTATGAATGCAAAATCAATTAAATATCATGATTTGAGCGTGAGGCTTCATTGGATGCACTGTTTAGAGCGCATACCGGTTGATCATATTCTGTAAAAGCTAATTTTATTTAGACCAAATGTAAATCTGATAAAATTTGTTTGAAATCAATCCGCCCTAATTGAATTTATCTTTATGCTATTCAGACTAAATCCAACTATTATGTTATGGGGTAGTAACTAATAATTAACAAAAATATGGCACATGTTCTATATGATTGAATAGTAACCATTGATTGAATGAGCATGGCACAAATATTGACATGCCACTCATTGATCGGCCATGAATTATTGTTTGAGCTATGGTACACATGTTGTGTCATCACGCCCATTGTACGATATTTGTCCAGCTCATGTATAAATCCCTCATACTTAACTTAAACGAATCTGGAAAGCAACGACAAACCACCATATTAAAATCCTTTATTCTTTATTATACTATTGGCAGAACGTTTTGGACTGTTTTTGCTTTTATGCGTTCCCACAGAAGCATAAATGTCATAAAAGCATAAAGCAATGCATGTAGCGTCGACATAAATCTAATTTTCTCTCAAGACCGCGCAGCGTAAATAAAGCTTGTATATCAATAAATGAACCTTAACACTGTTGATATTGTTGGATCCCATAATAGGGTTTCAAATAGAATCACCTTTGGTATATTGGACATATTTAGACGTGTAAGGGTACCTTTACATCGATATACGAGTGTATGTAAGACACAAGACGCTCTCTCCGTCTCTGTCTCTGATTCACCCATTCGCACTCGATGTGCGAAAATACTATTTCTTTATCATTTGTCCATTCGCAGCATATGAGGTATTTCTCATCAACATGTTAAAAATACGTACATATATATGCTTTTAAATATATAATCATTCTATCAAACGATTACGACTCAATAATATGATATTAACCCCCAATATAGGTCGTTAAAAAGACTTTTAACTTTGAAAAAAATGTACATCTTATAGGATAAGTGGATAATGATGATGTGTCATGATTGTAAATTTATTCTGTATATAATGGCTGGCATTCAGACATCATTATGCCGTCGCCGAAGTTTTTATTCCACTCGCAAGACTTTTCTGCTTTATAAAATATGTAATCGTCGCCTTTGAGGGTGGCATTAAAGGGCTAGCTTTGAAAATGGCTAACAAGTCGGCATAAAAGCCTTCTTATCTTGAGACAAAGCTTTCCAGAGTAGTTTTCGCTGTAGGCTTTTACTCCTGATGTAATAAGCGAATCGATTCTCGCGAAACTCAATTTGGCCAGGACCCCACACAGGACCTCTTACCCTTTTGCCGAGTTTAAAGGTTTCCACCGCTTGTTGTGGCTATTAAGGTTAAATGCGTTATGTCTCCTTGCAGCAAAGAGGATCTGTCGCGAATGGAGGATCCCTTCGAACCGTATAGTTAACCAATTTGGGGATGATAGCACCCCCGTAGAATTTTTGATACGCGAAACGGCCAATAATGGCGTCTAAAAGCACAATTTGATCCGTCGATTTTCGAGCGAATTCGTGTGCGTTTCATCCCCCGTCTGTGACTTTAAAATAAAATAAAAATATCGCGTTGATGGATTTCGATTGATTTTTTTTTTGCGCACGTTATTAGTTATTTTATAAATCAAATCTCTGTATATATCAACTTTGCTCAACTTAATTCGAAGGATTCATTCAATTCACAATCTGGCTTTGATTTGACAACGAATCCCCGAGGCAATATACTCTCTCGGTATAATATTGTCTGCTCTTAAAAGTTTCTAATATAATATGAAAGTTTGCTAAATCGGCATTCGAACGATCTGCCCAAATTAAGTGATATTTAATACATTTTCGTTCGGTTGAAATCGTGGGTATTGTAAATAACAAGTCAATGTAAAGTAGTGAACCAAAATTTACAAACCCTTGACTTATCAGTAACTAAACCAATTTAAATTGCACACTGTTGAATTAACACCGAAATTAAATTTCGATTATAAAGCACTTTCGACGAAAGAGGTGAAAACATTTTATTCTTTATCGGGATCCACAACCCTCTATATTTTGATCAAATTTATCTGATATTTTTTTGTATTTAGGTATGCATTAAAAATAGCTCAAAAATATCGTCAATTAAGCATTTGTAATATTACGTTTTGGATAATGTTCCGCTCCCATGTTCTGCTCTCAGATAGTTATGCAGCCGGACGGATAAGATAGAAGTAGACGAGCGTCGAATAGTCGATATCTCATCTTAGATAACTTCTTTATTAATCACAAAAGAGAAAAAGAGATCTGGCCGCGGGAAGGACGTCCTCTCGCAACCAAGGCTATCTGACGATTCCTTACGATTTCCACCTCCATTACAAAGGGATAATATTTCGCCAATGCCACACATTCATATGAAAAAAAAACAAAAAGCATAAAGTATGTAACAAAATCGACTTTTAAGCCCTAACCGCAAAAATTTTATATGGTCAAAATTGATACCAATTTATTTAAATGTTAAAAAAAACAATATTTAATAAATAAATTTTGCTGTGAAAACATGGTGTTAAACCATTTTTTTAGAAAATGTTTATGATATTTTAAAAAAAAGTTTAAAACATATTTATATTATAACCATCTGCTATAACGCTGCGTGACCTTATGGTCACAGTCATTTATTCAGAGGGAAAATGTAACACATTACTCAATAAGTTCGTAGGGTTTTTTCACTTTAAACTTTTTTCTTCATCATATGAAGTCGTTCTTTTCAAATTTTATAAAAAAAAATCCTACAAAATTATTGAGGGATGTGTTTCATCTACGTTGGAATATTATCACTTCTATATGATTGAATAGTAACCATTGATTGAATGAGCATGGTACAAATATTGACATGCCACTCATTGATCGAATATGAATTATTGTTTGAGCTATGGTACACACGCTGTGTCATTACGGCTATTGTATGATTTTTGTCCAGCTCATGTATAAATCCCACATACTTAACTTAAATGAATGTGGGAAACAACGACAAACCACCATATTAAAATCCTTTATGCTTTATTATATTATTAGCAGAACGTTTTTGACTGTTTTTGCTTATATGCGTTCCCACAGAAGCATAAATGTCCAATATTAACCCCTTAGTTAGTTGATTGTAGATTGAGTTAAGCATAGATGCTATAATCGTATGTCCACCATGTAGCGTCGACATAAATCCACTTATCTGTCAGGACCGTCGCAGCCTGTATGAAGCTTGTACATAAATAAATAAACACGATCGATCTAATCGTATAATCTCTTCGTCTCTGTGTCTCTTCAAACTCAACGCGCAAGACACTTTCCGTCTCTGTCTGTCTCCGTGCTTAATGTGTAAGAATGTTTTTTCTGAATCACTGGAATTCGCTCGCAAATAGGCGATCGTACATACAGGTTAAGGACGAATGTGACAATGTGATTATTAACCCGTTTGAAAAGCATTTAAAAAAAAGTTATTATGCTACAATTGTAACATTATGAGTTTTTATAAAAGTCTCATTCATAAAAATAATAATATATGGAAAATTGAAGAATCCCGCATATGTTGCTAATGTAAATCCACATAAATCAATTATATACTTAAAACTCAGCCTGTTACCGAAAGTGATTATATTTATAAGGTTATTATGGAGTCCAACAATATCAACAGTGCTATATATATATAATCTGAATTTAGGAGGAAATTTAAAAAAAAAGCGGGTGGATGGATGTTGTGTGTATTGTTACCACATGGTCACGCTTATCACTCGATAGAGATATTTTAATGATATATTGCGATTTAATTAAGTTTGCTTAAATATTTAATTGAATTAACTATCCTAAAGCAACATAAATGAGACGTCTTCTCAATTTAAATGATTGAGGCGTGAAAATGGATAATTTAACTAGAGCCCCCCAAGCCAAGACGGGTCTCGTAAGTTTCGTCGCTTTTTTGTCCAAGATGTCACCAGTTTTTGTCGTGGAACTTGCGATTGAAACTGAAATAAAACGGAGTGAGGATGCCGACGGGTAAACCCAAGATCCCACTAAGAAACCGCAGAGGCGTCAAGCCAGAAACGGATAATTGCCGATTCGAACTGAAAGGATATCGCCATGGGAGATCCTCGCAACTTAATTTAGGCGTTCCTGCAGCATCTGGATCTCTTGTCAGACCTTCCCGACACGACCGATACTCTTTTTACGTATGAACCCGTCGCGAAATTGTGTGCCCTATTTGTTGATTCGCGAAATTAATGTGCCCCCCTCCCCATTATTTGTCATCGATCAACGTTTGGCAGTTTGGCTGTACGCTGAAAACTAAGTAATCACACATCGATCAACAAACATCGTCATATTTTGTAAGTTAGTCACTTGCCAGGAGGAGTTGAGTTAATAATTTAACCGAGTTCCGGAAGTATACGGTCTATGAAAGTGGAAGTTTCGATGCCGGAAGTAAATAATAGCTGAAAGTTGTGCTGAACGAATCGATCAAGTGTATACAGCTTAAACGAAACAAGCACACAAATGTAATCCCACCATAAAAAAAACGGAATTTTATATTAACTTAATGCAAATAATATATTAAAATAGTACACTTTAAAAAAAAAGTTAAAATGAAAATTCTTTTCCTTCGTCGAGTTATTCCCAAGAGTTCCACAAGCGTCTCTAACAATTTTCAACAAAACTTTATGCTTACACTAATAGTAAATAATGGCCATTTTTATATTTTTTGTTATGCATAAATACTGCCGACTTTTAAAGCAACTCGCAAATTTATTATTACCTTTGCAAGGATTCAAGAAAAATATTTTCGTCCTTGCATTTAAAACCTACCTTCAAACGTATTCAACGGTCCTTTGCCTCAGTCAGACGACATTTAATTATTTACAATGCAGAACTCTCTAAGCTTCAAAGTTAAGCGAATTTTCTTAAATAAGAAAGCTTAGAAAATAGTCGGATGAGCATTCATTCAGATAATGTATTAACGGATAGCTTTGACTTCATTGAAACCATTCGCGATAATTCAAGATTTAAAGTTAGATAAACAAAATGAAGAAATAGATTTTATGACTCAAACAAAATTGGCACAAATGATATTAAACCGTGTAAAATTTTATATTTTTACAAAGTGCAAAAGAAACCTGTTTTTAAGGTAAATCTTGATTAAAGTAACTTAATATTTTTTGACCCTTTGACACCCATGGAACCGTTGATTAGTAGTCGCGCATTTTGTCGTCATGTTGGAATGGGGTCCGCGAAAAAAAATCTCAAGAAGGGGTCCGCGGACTAAATATGTTTAAGAACCGCAGCTTTGAGATATTCTTTGATCGTTGGTGATCTTCTTAGAATCATAATAAATAACATAAATTCACATAAATCAATTATATACTTAACCCGTTCCATTCGCGTGGCGTGTTCATATTAAAACCAATTTTTCTCTCAGTTCCACGCAGCGTATAACACATTTGTATATTAATAAATGAACCTTAACACTGTCGATAGCACAAAATATACATTCAATTCTTCGGAAGATTATGTCGCGTTATATCTTTCTGCGAAAGACATTGTTTTGCATTGTAAAGTTGAGTCTACACGTGCAGTTTTTGCAATGTTTTTGTTCCATATCTTCGATGACTTTACGATCATCGAATACGATGGGTCAAACATTGATGATGATAATGAAGTTCAAATGGTTTAGCATACGACAAAAACATCAAGCGTGAAAGAATATAAAAATATATCGGAACATTTTTAGACGTGTAGCGGTACCTTTACAGCACGAACTTATCGTCGATATATGCAACATTACTAAAACTGAAGACACACATTTGTATTGTTTATGTTTACACGAATATTGTTTGCTATCAATAGTGTTAAGGCTCATTAATTGAAATACAAGCATGACTCACGCTGCGCGGTCCTGATAGAAAAGTGGATTTATGTGGTGTATGTATGTTTAAGTCAATTTAAAATTAACTCACTAATCATTAAGTATTTCGTTCATTAACGAACTGGAGAAAATAATACGAAATAGTCAAGAAATGAGATACAAGTAGGGGATCCAATCCCGGGATCCCGGACAGTTTTAGGTGCTCATGAATCCCGGGACTATTAAACGTAATTCCGAAAAATTCGGGATTCAAATTTTTATCTAACAGAAATCGTACACCTCACCAGCACGATGAAGTCTACTAAATTGAAACATTCTCGCCGAAATCTGGACGCTTGGAAGCAGTGGCGTAACTACTGATTGGCGAGTTTAGGCGACGCCTAGAGGCAGTAACTGTCTATCTCAGTAATCTGTGTATACATATATATAGTACAAATATGTTTTTCAAATTGTTATATTAACCTTTCTCTACCGGTGATGTATTTACTACACCTCGTCTCTAATAATGGGAATATTGATATGAAATATAATAGATATGGGGTTCAGAATTTTTGTATTCCTCCGTAATATAATTACGAATCACCTCAAAGTATTATATTATATAAGTATTCATCTGCAGCGACGGAAAAAAATATTTTAATCCCTAAATCCTGGGATCGAAATTTTGGCTCGGGATTGGATTCCCTAGATACAAGTCAGTTGATTTGTCTAAGATACTTATTATCGACTACGATATTAAATTGTAAATAGCTGAATATAATTTAATGAATATGAACATCGTGCTTTTAATACATTATCTAATGCTGTCGCACTGAATGGAATGCTTTTTCGCTGTCTATAAATCATGCGTGAATTGATTGTGTAATATTTTGCTGTGCGCTTTTCAATTCATTGTTTGATCATCGAATCAGATCGCTCGTCATTTTAAATCACTTTCAATATAAACAGCTCTTGTGTGGCACACGTTTGTGCAAATTTATCGACGTGCCTCTCGAGGGCATTCCTTTGGGAAGCACTGCTGCGTAAAGCTCGACAAAGTTTATTCAATTAGGTTCGAAATTCTATATGCTCCACCCCTTTGATCAACTTTGTTCATAAGCTCATTATTGTGATAAATATAAAATAATACGATCGAAATTTGTAGGGCTTTCGGGGGCGCGGACAACGGGCTTGGTCATTGCGCTGCACCCTCACACCTCCCGCAATAAAAGCGCGCGGGCTGTAAATTTCGCGCAACCCGCAACGCGAGGGTTAACATAAATATTGCAGAATACATCTCAATTAGCCTGAGTACGTACACGACATGAAACTGTACGCGAGTGCACATGTGAGGACGAAATATGGCTTAATAAAATATTATAGACTTTTTAACTTTACAACTGGCGCACACTCCACGCGCGTAACCCTACAGTGACTCACAAAAAACATAAATATTTCCCCTGATATCCCTCAGCATTTTATGGCTCACCGAGTTATGCCTTATATATATTATCATAAATCATTATTTAACTTGCCATTATTTAAAATATGGCCGGGTATTACGAACGACGGTTCCAAACGGCGCGCAAACATACGTCCTATACATTTTTTTCGCTTTTTTTCCAAGAACAATGGAGGTCTTGTGTTATTTGGGGTTTTTTTTAGCATCGGGAAAACATTTATTATTTCATTCTGGCTTTTTTTCTCGTTCGGGTATTAAATACTTAGGGCACGTACGCGTTTCGTTATCGCATTTTGTTCATTTAAAAAAGCGTGATGATTATATTAAACACAGCGCGAAAAAAATCGCAAAAAAATGCGAATACTATTCCGTGATCGTTAATCATTTTTGCATACTTTTCACGACAAAAACACAAGCATAATAGTTTATTAAAATGATCGAGCGCAATTCTTTATGCGGGACCGAATAGAATCAAATGGTATAATACAATTTTACTTCAATGCCTTTTATTTCTATATTTTTCTTTATATCATCTGCTCCAATTTTAATCATGCTTCTTGCATCTTTGGTCTATATTTTGAATAGAACTTCAAGCTGGTACTTCAAACATCCCCATTCACAAATTTAGGCCTCCTGCGATTCTTATTTTTACTGACGAAGCTACTTATGCTCGCTGAAAATTCAATATATATTCTTGCCATAACGAAAGAAATGGTTTTAAATAAAGGATCACAGCGTATAGTTTGGGCGTTAATAAGTTTCAGCATATATTACCCAGAAATTATCGACCAACTTTTGTGGACTGTGTACACTTCGGACTAAAAGTTAGGGGACACCTTTATAACTCAAATAAGCCGGGAACTACGCTTTAAATATTTATAAAGCGGAGCGAATTCTATTTTAGAAGTAACATTTGTTTTGCATTCAAACAGCTGATATTTTTTACAAAATCACGGTTATAACGAACAATCTTACTATGGATTAACATTTTGAATAGTGACATAATTTTAAAATGAGTTAAACATGGATGCTACATTCATATATCCACCACTTATCATCCACACAAATTAAATTTCTCTCAGGATCGCGCAGCGTGAATAAAGCTTGTATTTCAATAAATGAACCTTAACACTGTTGATAGAATACAATATTCGTTCAATTCTTCACGCAAACATAAACAATACATGAATATAATTGAATTTTCATTAACACACGATACAAATTTCAACATTATATATGTAATTTATTTCACTTTCAAAGAAGAGTGAGCATAAAAGGGAACATTTCCGCGGATTCGAACCATTGACCGTTGGGTCAAAACCCATTCATTACACCAACTGTGCAAAGGTAATGAAATCGTTTTGTGTTGGTCCAGCGAGTTGTTAGTAATTTAATTAAATCTGCGCGCTTTATGAGGGAGACCCAGGGTCAAAATTGTGCATAATCAGACAAACATAAATAAGCAAACCTTCAGATCTTACAGGTCAAGAAATATAATTTGGGGCATGGGGGTAGATTTCGGCGGAATATCTTCCAAATCCGAGCTGCAGTCTCATTTATATTAATTTACCCCGACAAAAATTTAATTTAACCGTATTTCTTCCGCGTGCTCATCTCTTTGTTTGGCGTAATTTGTTTTGCAGACACTGGCCGTTCTGTTTGCCGTTGGGTCTTGCATATTTTTTAATTTAAATTTGTAGTGTTTCAGGTATTTTAGCAATGAAATTATGCAATAGGCAAATTTGCATAGCGAGACACCATAGCTTTCGTATGTAGTGTAAAATAGATTATCAAAAGTTGCTAAATAAAATAACATTGCTTTTCGTTTTATACACAAAAACTGAAGTTATACAGTCTAACTCTGATATAACGAGCAACGAAATCTGATGTAATTATTCCAATCTAAAGTATTAAAATATTGGAAAGGTTATTAAAGATGTATTAAAAACACAAAGAATCACTACTATTTCTATAAATTAATACAATATTTGAACAATTTTTTTTTCATAAAGTACAAAATAGAGAGTCATCACATGAATCATCAATTGATGATAACAAAATAAATATTAAAATTATAATGGAATCTGCCCATATCCGATTGAAGACCATCAGGTATTGGGTCTTCTTAGAATCATGATAAATTGTAGAAAGCCACATAAATAAGTTGTATATTTAGGACCCAACAATGTCATCAGTGTTAAGGGCTATTTATTAATATACAAGCTTCACTTACGCTGCGCGGTCCTGAAAGAAATTGAATTTGTGTGGATGATAAGTGGTGGACATATGAATATAGCAACCATATTTTACTCAATTTAAAATAAAGTCACTATTCAAAGGGTTAATAGATTGTTCGTTATAACCGTGATTTTGCCAAAAAATATCAGCCCGTTCCATACGCGTAGTGTGTTCCTATTTAAACCAATTTATCTCTCAGCTCCGCGCAACGTGTAAAAAACTTGTATATTAATAAATAAACCTTAACACTATTGATAGCACATAATATTCATTTATTTCTTTGGAAGATTTTGAAGCGTTCGATCATTCTGCGAAAAACATTGTTTTGCATAGCAAAGTTGAGACTACACTTGCAATTATGAATGATATATTTTTGTTATGGTTTCTAGTTATTTTTGAGTTTGAAAGAGTTGTTATGTCCCACCATAAATCTTGTCTTAATGTTGATAATGATAATGAAGCTCAAATGTTTTTGCATACCAAAAACACCAAGCGTTAGAGCATATAAAAATATATCTGAAAGTATTAAATGTGTAGCGGTACCTTTTCGTCGATATATGAGTGTATGATGAGATGCAAGACACCCATCTCTGTCTCCGATTTTCAGCACTCAATTCATTTAATCTCAGAGTGCTAATAAAAGTGATTCTATTTAAATATGACCGCTGACCTGATTTCTTGGCTTGGCTTTTATTGATTAGGCTATTTTCCATACTTTTAGAGTAAGAATATGTGTTTGATAGTACAAATTAATTCCGTCCAATTTGTTGCAATTCAAAAATAAATAAATAAGTATCCCTTTGAGACTGCACGTACGAGTGTTCTTGTACAACACTAGGAAAAGTTTAGAAGAATAACCGTAACTACTCGTTAATTTTTTGTCATTTTCAGCACCAATTACAGTTATTACCCAGAAGAAAGTCTCTGACTTAACAACGTGAAGACCGTGAAGAGGACCCTCGAGGCGAACACAGTTGACTGAAAGTCCTCTCACAATGTGACACTCAGACATCAAAAAGGAAAATAAAGGAAACTTTGCGCCTTACATCCAGCAAAGGTCCTCGAGAACCTCCTGCTGTCCTCGAATAAATCTTTCACGAGCCCGACGAATACCTCTCTGCCATGGACACAAACTCAAAATACATGCGATACGATAAAAAAAATATATATAATAAACGATTCATTTCACATGTGCCTCCCATTCATCGGGAATAAACCCCTCGGGTTCTTTCATTGTGGAGTTCAAACGAAAGGTAATTTGATACCATCCTCTCCTTTATTGTATGATTGTGCTTGAAATGTTGTGAGTTCATTGTCTCGTTTGTGTGTTCAATCTAGCAATGAAGATTAGGCTGACGTGGACGGCGGAAACCGATGCGATTCAGCGACCGTTTTAAATGATGGCGCAATTTTTATTTCGCAATTAACACACAAATCGCTTATGTAAATTCACTTCTTGGAAGGCTATATCATTAGGGTGTGCAGAATCAAATTTAATTGCGCGGATGTTGCAGCAAGCACGCTCGGTTGCTGAAGATTTCATCACGTAGACACTCTAATACACTAATAATCGAATTTTCGACGAAAGTTAATTGAATGTCTTAACCCCTACGGAAGTACTATCGGAGACCCTCCGTAACCCCCTCCACTATTCAGAAAGAGCACTCTTGGACATTGAATCTCGGAAACAAACAGAAACAGAGAGAACCTAGCGCAGTTCGGGAGACTGAGACGGAGAGCTTCCTCGCGTGCATCGCATGATTGTATAAATCGTTAAGCCCAAATTTAATTTTAAGCTCACTGACGAAAAGGTTAACTAAACGAAAATGTATTTTTATCGCAGAGTCTGTCTTGGACATGCTTAAAGAAGAGGCGCCTCGTCATAAGAGTCTCGCAGTTCGCACGTCTGATTTAATAAAATATATATATTACACAAACAGCTGACTTCTTTCATATTTTCCTGTCGAATTTCTTCCGTTTTGCAGCCGTCTCTCAGATCCGATAGTTGAATTGACCGCGTGTCATCCCTTCGTGTAGCGACGATGGAGTGGGGTGCAACCCGAGGGAGTCAATCGTCCCCAGGGGTCGCCGCCCTAACTAACAATTGCATCGGAGACAAAGCTCTATTATCAGTATATCAAGACCAAGGTTGCCACCAAAATTATCCAATATTTGATCGTTCATAATATTAAAATTGATACAAATTTTTTGACGACTCGAACTTCTTTTTAAAAAGCTCGTTGATCAAAATCGTTGTCGAACGTATATTGGTTTCTTATCGTATTGATATTCATTAGAATAAATCGTCATTAACACTTTGATTGGTGAGTTATGTTCGTATATCCGTATTATATTCGTATATCCGCCATTTATAATCCACACAAATCCACTTTTATCTCAGGACCACGCAGCGTGAACGAAGTTTGTATATTAATAAATGAACCTTAACACTGTTGATATTATTTAACGGCTGTAAATCTACATTCTGCTATTATTAAATGAACATGTTGGCTTTAACTATCTGATATATTTCGGTGGTTCATAGTTTAAAGTCATGATCTCAGCGGATCTTTAGATCAATGTAATAGAATATACCAAAAATCGCATAAAAAAAGTTTATAAAAATTTGTTATAAATAAAAACCGCATAACTTCAAATTCGCATAAAAAAGATCTGCATAAAAAGCAAGACTCAAGTGTATTTAAATTGAGTCTATTTGAAATATTTTACGACATTAATCAATTAGTGTTTTTAAACCTCATGTATATATTTCTTTGAAGTTGTTCTAAATTTATATCATAAATGCTATATTCGTATGACCGCCACTTATCGTTCATACAAATCCATTTTTCTCTCAGAACCGCGGAGCGTGAATAATGCATGTATATCAATAAATGAACCGTAACACTGTTGATATTGTTGGACCCAAAATATTTATCATGCTTTTAAGAATAAAAACAACGGTCTAAGAAGATTCCATATCTGATGATTTTCAATCGGATATTGATCAATTCCATTATATTTCTATTTTTTATATTGTCGTCATCTGTTGATAATTGATGTGACGACGTGTATGGGTACCTTTACAGCACGAACTTGCTATCGATGTACGAGTATATAATGAGACGCAAGACACCCGTCTCTTTCTCAGATTCACTAATCTCCGCACTCAATGTGCCAAAATGTTCTTTCTGTATCACTCGAGTCCGAATGCACTTATGCGTGATTACTCATCTACGGGTTAAACAAGTTGCTTTAAGCCTGAGTTGATTCAACAAATTCCATTACGAGCTGTGTTCTCAAAGCACAGTCGTATAGAAAGCATTTAGCTATGTCGCCATTCATCCAGCTTTGGTCTTCGATTCTTTGCCAGCAACTTTGCATATAAATTTGCGAATTTTTACGATAATGTCCGATTGCGAAAACTCATCTTGATGCCAAACGATGCAGCACAATGTCGCATAAATTCAAAGAGCATCGGTTGCATTAGCCGATTAACTTTTCCGTCCCTCCCGTTTCCAACTGCGTTATGCGATATCATCCAAAAATACAAATTGACGTCGAACACAGCATCATTATATTTCGCCTCATCTGTAGGCCCCAAAATTAGAAGCTTCCGGTAGTCCGTCTGCCAGGTCTTTGTATCGACGTATGAATGACAATGAGATCAGAGGTCTTTGTGCAGACCAATTTAGGGTCAATAGATTGAATGTTGTGAATGCCCCGACGTTTCTATACCACCTATCCGTACGATTCGTTCCGTGAAAAAATCCCGTCGATTGTCCGACCCGCAGCGATAGTCAAACTTTTATTTAAAAAGTTATCTCGGGAAGATCGCCAAAATTATGCGACAATGGAAACCGCAATCTTTTGTCGAGTCTCGAATACTTTCCTCCGTCCCGGAGGCGTTTTATTTGTATTCAATTTGGAAGAGCTTACCAATTTTTTTTTGATATCATTCAATTTCATCTACTGCCACTCCTCCCTATTATCCTTTCTTTGGCCCCCGGTTTAAATGATTCATTAGTATTTTTATTTTATCCCGTTTTTGTGGCGTTCCATGGCGTCGAGGAGGGAAGAAAATGGATTTATTCTGCCGAATAATATTCATTATTACCGCATTACGCGGTGGCCGCAATTTTTCAGACATTTTTTTCAGATTCAATGCCCATTTAAGGCTTCGAGGGCTCGCTTTTGTAACGCCCACGCGCTTTTTAAAGTGGTACGAAATTTTTCGCAGATTAAAACTCCAATAAAACTTCCTTAAAACATCGTATTGATTGCCGTTTCGTACTCCGTAAAACGTGTGCCCTTTGCAAACATGAATGGTCTATTGAATTCGATGACCCTAGGATTTCATCGAAAGCTGGAATAAAACCCTCTTTACGACAATAAGAATGGAAAGCCTATTAAAACTATTAATAAATGCCCTGCAATTTGATTAAATTATTCAAGCAAGTCTATTTGCTTGATAGAACGTACGTACATTTACAAATAGATCACAGTAATTGTTTCAATAGTTTGACAGACGTACACAAATAATTGACAGCTTGATTGATATACAAGCCAAATATTGACGACATATTTTAATTTTAAATTCTCAATCTTGTATAATGAATTTATAATTGTTATAGCTATTGATTTACACTGCAATCTCGCCTAAAATATGACATTTTTACCCATATTGGACGAAATTTTCCTATTTAAAATTGATGGTAAAGTGATTAATTTATTGACCACCTTTAATGTCATTTAACATAATTTACCCATTAAATATTATTTTATCGATGTCATATTTCTATGACATAATTTTCGTCGAACACACAGATATACATATGATACAAACATAGTTTTCATTCAGTACAGTTAAATATTTGTTTGATCTTCTTTTGAGGACATCTTTCTCGTGAACTATTTGATATATGGGTATTTCAGCAAGGGCAAGGTTGTCCAAAATACTTTTTTTTGCTTATATATTGATCAAATCTTATTAAAACAATTGATATCTAGCTGGTTAATAAAAATACACAGATGAATCCAAAATATTTAATTTGCTTTAAGAAATATTAATAAATCGATACAGGGGACTGTTTTATATATCAGGGGATATAAATAAATTAAAAATACTGTATTAGTAGCAAAATTACGACAGAATTTAATTTTTTTACAGTTTTAATTTTTTTAAAATAGTTATAGATTAATTTTTGGTATAAATTTGGTAGAAACAATGGATAATTATATTAAAAATGTTCGTATTAAATTTGAAGTAAATCAATCAAATAGAACTTGAGATATCGTGTCAACCGTGTTTAAAAACGCGTTTAAAGATTTCATTCTGGTAGAAACGGCTTAGTTGCCGCTTCACTAAAATACCTATAACTCCGTAAATGATTGGAATTTCGGAAATTTATTTGGAGGATATATTCTTAAACGAATAAACTTTGAAACAACTTAAAACAAAATTGATTGTTTCAAAATTCCAGACCGGAATACCCCCTTAAGTTATTTTTATATTCTACTTATATTCAAATTCTAACTCTGAATTCCTTATGCATAATAATATCACTATCAAAATAAATCACACAAATTCTAAGAACATTCAACATCAGTTTCATTATAATGAAAACAATATAAACCTCTTTTTGTGCGATTTCGAAGTTATGCGGTTTTCTTTTCAAAGCCTTTTTTTTTTGTTTAAAAAAGAGTACGTATCGAAATATTTTGTATAAAATAGAAAATAATTATCAATGATGACATTGACACTGGGAATACCATTTTTTCCGAAGAATAGAGCGATTTTGAGTAATGTCGAAAATCGCAACAAAAATTATCATACAGCAATGATAGTTTGTAATTAAAATAATTAGTATTTTTCTAGTGGATGTGTGACATTTGAAATGCCAGATGTCAGACATCCTTAAAATTTGTTTTCCTGTTTTTTTTTTATTATCTCTTTTTATGCGATTTTGGATATATTTTATATAGTTGATTCAAAGTTATGCGGTTTTTAAAATCTGTGGAACGCATCTTCACTTTTTTTATGCAAGTCATAGGTTTTTTTTGTGCGATTTTTGCGGAAAGCATCTACCGCACAAAAAAAATTAAGTGTATATAGTTTTCACGATTCTAAATATTTGGATTTTATTAACTTAGAGCTTTAGAAATATGACAAGAATTTCGTCATCTTCTTCGTTGATCTTGTGAATAATGCTCACATACCTATATTCTATATCTGGCCTGTTATGTTACATGGAGATGTTGTCAGGGGAATGTTTAATTGAACACATTGTAATGTAGCACAAAATGCAATTAAGTACTTGGCACGTTATTTAAAATATGGACAGGGGAACTGTTCACAAAATGCTGAGATATACATTAATTTAATTTTTTTAATAAAAGCTATTATAATGCATTGGTGACATGCCAGGAAACTGTTTTTGAGCATTATAACGATGGGGAACTAATTTTAATAAACTTATAATTATAAATTCAGTGCCAAATTCATCAGATTGGCACTATAATATAATGACATTTAAGAAGAATTTTTATGAAAGTAATTTTCACGGAAATAATAAATATTTTCCCGCCATTTATACATTTTCATTTCAAATTTAGATCGTATCACTTCATATAAAATTCTCCATGAAAATACCTAATTTTTATATGCTATAATTCTGTAACATAATAATTTTCGGCAGTTATATATTTTCAAGCATGATTTCTTTCATAAAATATTGCGTCAATTTGAAAATTTTAATATTTTTGCGACGAAAGAAAAAATAATGTCTTAATGTGCAGTAAATAATTATGTATGAAATATTTATGCCGGTATGTGATTTTGTTTCGGGGGTGGGAAATTAATCGCATTCCCCGGGCGTAAATATTTTCACGTGTAAAATAAATGATTTTTTGCAAATATTTAGCGGTTATCAAGATTTTTTTCCGTAGTGGCTCGTATGAAAAATGTTTCACGCTATGATAAAAATGTTGGTAGTATTTCCATGCGAAATTTTATAAGCATAATTCATTACTACGACGCTGTACAATTTATAAATGATTAAATAATTTGGAGGCTTTCGAGGTCCGTTTTTCGGCCGAGGCATAATAAAAACAAGCAATATAATGGGGGCATAATGAAAAATTAGCCCGCGGGTAAGGGGTTACGTCCGCAAGTCTGCTTGTAACTCATTCTGTCGGAAATTCCTTTCGAACGGTTTACACACCAAATCTTCCCTGGATTCCATCCCTTACGACGATAATGTGAGTGAAATCCCACTACATGCAGAATTAAAAGGGCGCATGACCCAAAATTGGAAACGTGGATGTTAATACGGTCGCCTGTGTCGGTTTGAACGATAAATTCAGTCTTGTTCGCGAAACTTGCACATTATGTTCTACACGCTTGACAATTCCGGTGGGAATCGCACTCCTCTCGATTCTTACGGGGTGGCTCCCGAAAATAAAAAGAGGAGGAGTAGCGCTATAATTTATATTCATTAACACACACAGAATAAAGTCGAGCCTTCTCCTCCTTTGTTTCTTACTCCCGTATGTTTTTTTTCTTTCCAGGTTGAGATAAAGCCTCCGCGTATTCTTCCCAACTAGCGCAGTTTTTCTGACATATTTATGCTTAAATCCAACTTTTCCTCGAAGCAAACACTTACTTGCTTTCTGATTCTTTCCCAGCTAAATATACAGTCTTGTATAAATACTAAAACTGGACTAAAGTGTATTCATGCACTGTCTAAGAGCTACGAAACCATCATGAACATAATGCAACTTTAGCGCCAAGCATGAAACTTTCAAAATTATACATTGAATTTTAAATGGATTTAACTCAATCTTCATAATGTGAAACTTTGCCGTTGTATCAATATTTATAAGCATTTGTTGTGTCATTAAATCAATATCATTACCACAATAATTTTCAACCCTTGTACTAACAAAAGAAAATAAACTCGTTATGCGAGCCTTGAATAATTTAATTTTAGACCCAATCTGGCTTTAATAAAAGCAAATTTAACCGCTTTTAATAGTAATAATGCTCTTCATTCATAATGAATGAGAAATTATGAATAAATTTATATAATAATATTTCATCGGGCGAAATTTTAGCATGCTTCAACATCTTTTGAAATGTAAGAAAGAGTGCCTTTGTGTTTTAAATAATAAAAATAACAAGTATTAATTGAATTTTCACCATTACTGAGTTATCAAAAAGTAGTGTATTTACCATTTTGCATCAAAATTTGTCCATGAGAAAGCTTTGTTCGAAGTGAGTACCACGTTTGCTCACAATCGATCAAAAACGCATCGACAATTCAGAGCACTGTTTAAAGTTGTTTTGGCGCAATAAAATAGTTTTTTTCATGTAGTATTTGATAATGGATGAAACATAGATCCATCACTATAATCCAGATGCAAATCGGTAGTCAGCTGAGTGGACAGCAACTGGTGAAAATCGCCCGAAGCGACCCAAAGCGTAAATATCCACCAGTAAAGTTTTTGTCTCCGTATTTTGGGATTATCCCAGTATTTTATTCATTGATTACCTTAAGAAGAAAAGTAACATCAATTGCTAATATTATATGGCATTTTTAGTGCATTTAATGAAAGGAATTGCTAAAAAATTGGGTGTGGAAAAATCCTACAAACTTATTGAGTGATATGATATTTGCAACAATTATTATTATATTGCTTAAAATTAAATTAAAAAATTTGCGATTGTGATGGTAAAAATCATGCATCATTATATTTTTCGGCAAGAATGAAGTATTAACACATTAATTACGGGAAGCATATTTTTATGAATTAGATTAACACTGGCTATAATGCTATTACATGGTTGTTTTTCATATTTTTTAGATTATTTTTCATATTAGTTGACTAGCAAGGATTTATTGAAAGCGCTTTTTATAAAATTTAACGCATTCCCAATATACAGAGTGACCAAAAATCGTGTTTAATATTCGAAAACAATTTTTTCCAGTGTGTGTTTTTACCCTTTTGTTGCTCAGAGGCTATTTATTAGCTAGAAAAACATGAATAAAACCAAAAAATATGCTGCTGTATGCTGATATATGCTAATGTAATGTGATAATCATTTTGTGTAAAATATGTATTTTTAAGTGCTAAACGTAATTTAAAAACTTTTCGATTTTCAAATACTATTTTGAAAAAAATATTTAAATTTGTTAGCTATTTGAAAAGTTATAGCGTTTTATTCTAATACACTTAAACCTTTTTTGTGCCGAAAATCCCACAAAAAAAAGCTATGACTTACGTGTAAAAAGTGAAGATGCGTTCCATGGATTTTAAAAATCGCATAACTTTGAATCAGCTATATAAAATATATCCAAAATCGCATAAAAAAAATTAAAAAACAGGAAAATAAATTTTAAAGATGTCTGACATCTGACATCTCAAAAGCCAGACATCCACTAGCGAAATATTAAATATTTTAATTACAAACTATCATCGCTGTGTGATAATTTTCGTTGTGATTTTTGATTTAACTCAAAATCGCTCTCTTCTTCGGAAGAAATAGTATACCCAGTGTCAATGTCATCATTGTTCTGTATAGATGTTCTTTTTCCAACAATACAATTCATAATTAGTAAAGATGTCACTATAGTCCCTAACGAAGGGCGTGGTTGTAATTCAGCGATAGCAGATGCAATATGATTTACATAGTCCCAAATTATACTTTTTTTACAAATTTTAGTCCGTGTTGATGATTTATTTCCTATTTTATCCAAAATATCTCGATAAGTACTCTTTATGTAAAAAATGTTTTAAAAAACCGCATAACTTCGAAATCGCATAAAAAAGTCGCACAAAAAAAAAGGTTTGAGTGTATATGCTTTTATGGCGTTCGCGCGCGCCCCCGCTGTTAATGTGTTAATGAATGTATATGTAAATGGTTTGATAATTTAAAAATTTGATTTGTAACTCAAGCATTTCAGGTTCAAATCATCATAAGATTACTATAGCAACCACATGATTTTTATATATTAGATTTAGGTTTTTTTTAATACAATACATTTTTAAAATCAAGATCCTTAATATTCCATAAAGCATTCATGTTTATTGAATTATCATTTTGCTCAGAAATAAATATTGGGTACAAATTCTAGATATAATTGAGCTTTATAGTTACAGACATCATGTCATGCAAAGTCTAACACTGTTGAAGTATTAGTTGAAGTTCATGAGCTTCATGGAAATAGCGTTTAATTTCCATTTTCTGCCTAATTCCTATACTTATTTTTAAATTAAAACTCTGCTCCTGAAGTCATATTTCATTTACAAAGGCTTTAATAATTACATGGATTATGCAATTAATCAAGTTTAAATAAATTATTATACATGGGGGTTCTTCGGGCTATAATTTGGTGAAATAATGCTTAATTTTGTTGATATATTGCAGTCACAAGTCTAAACTGCATATTAAAATTGTTGCACTTGCATGCGTTCTTCGTGGGCCGACCTATACGATGTAACATTTGACGCCCTTCAATGGTCCGTTTATTCCACCCCAAGAAAATGTCACCTTCGTAAAAATGCTGTTTTTCTTCTACACGGCGGCAATCGTCTCGTATAAATCATTTCACAAAGAGGTTCACTACATTTTCGCAGCCAATTTTCATAGAGTCGCCCCCGTTTTTACTCCCCCAGAAAGGTCATACTCGTTTCAATTTCGTCCCGTTTCGTTACAAACGGCAATAAATAATTCGGCATTATCACGAACACCGGCCATATTTAATCATACACAGAAGACGTGGCCGGATTCCACAATAGTTCCATGACCGCAGAGAGTTATAAACTTGGTGTTTACTTTGTGGAAGTTGGCAAGGTTGCGCGAAGAAGGTAGCGTTTGGCGCCATGGCAGCTCGATACTCAGATTTCGGAGGGTTGAAGCGATTAAAGAAGCCTTAGCATGTCATGAAAGTTTATTAAGCCTAAGTGCTGAGGGGTTGCCGATGGGAGGCGATGAAAAATTATTTGTTCCTAAATGGGCCTCGTTGAAAGTAGTTGGAAAACCATCAATTTAAACGACGCTGAAAATAATATTCAACACTTTAAAGTTTCAACGGACGATTTGCGAATCGGAATTGTATCATCCAATCGTAAAATGGTAGTCTTCGCACACCCTGTAATCATGTCGTTCTTTTGATGGACCGTCATTTCATGTGTTGGAATTGAATTGCGCCATTTTACATACGCAAACCTGTCGCCGATTCATTTGGGAATTGTAACGATTTTGAAAGTCGGCCGGCTTAATCTATTTAGCTCTTGATTAAATATATTCCGTCATAATGTAATCTTCGTCCCCGAGAAGATTATCCACATTTTGTGTGCCTAAATAAAACATATTTTCTTAAGACCCATCTTGATTCCTCGGCCGCAGACGGCGTATTTTTAGGAGATATGGTCTACCAATTTTGTTCGGAGTCAACAAAGCTCTTTTGATAATCACCTTAGAAACTCGGGGCTTTAAAAGATGAGAAATACAAGATAAGATGTTTACGGGATTACTTTTCTAGAGCACGTCCGACATGAGGGTGACCTTACTTGTAAATATATTTATTTCTTGTTTATTTTGCTGTATCGATTCTGTGGGATCGATGATACGGGACTATGCAGTTATTTATGTGGAGAACTCGTTATTTATCCAGGAGGTCATTGGAGAGAAGTTCTCCCTAAGGAAGGCCTCCAGCAATCTGATTAATTGGACATCGATTTGTTACCGGCCTCAGGCTGCACGTGCATTGAGTACACTGTACCTTTAAGCAATCCATCCTTGTACTGCTCTTGATCCTTTGGCAAATTATTTTAGTTTGTTTCCCGGTCAAGTATCGATGAACCCTTCGACCTTCTCTGTAACTTATAATGAAACCTTATCAAATTAAGAAGAAATCGTTGGAAAATTTGAGCGTCGAGTACAGAAATAGCTATTATTAAAACAAGCCAAATTTATTTAACGATCGAATATTATTAGGTATATCGAGAAGTCTTTGCCGATTATTTAACAATGAAATAATTAATTTATTTTTTTCTTTTTATTTATTAAATCTCCCTAAACACTTTTCTACGTTATCTACTATTTCCCACAGGTTTTCGAGCTTTTCAATTCCTCTTTTGAAAAAAAATTTTGGATTAGAAAATGTGCCAAAGATCGAAAAAGATGATACGCCATCGGAGCCAGGTCTAGTGAAAATCTAATATTTATAAATACAAGGGTGATTTAAATAAAATCCGGAATTTTGTTGTTCAACTTTATTGTAAATATTAGATAAAGCGAAAAGATATGTCATTTTTTTGGTTGCGTCCTTGCCGTCAGTTTGCCTCGGGTTGCTGTTGTGTGAATCCATCAAGGTTGGTGTCATTTTGAAGCTCTATTGTTTGTCTTACCTTCTCAAATATTTTTATATTTTTTTAGCCATAGTGAAAAAGTCCAAACCAGAAATTGATGAAACCCAATTGCGATCTTGTTTACTATTTTTATTCGATGAAGGATTAAACGCAAAATAAGCTACCCAAAGCATTTGTGATACATATGGCAACATTTTAAATGTTCGAAAATGCCATAGATGGTTCAAAAAATTCAAAAGTGGCGACAGAGATTTGAAAAATAAAGCAAAATCAGAACGACCTCCAATAATCAAAGATGACGCATTAAATTTTCTGGTCCTCAAAAAACAATACAGGAACTATCGCTAGACATCGGCTGTTCCTGGTTGACAGTAAAAGACCATTTGAAAAGACTCAGGAAAAAACATAGACAGGGAATTTGGGTACCGCACGAGTTGTCATCAACTGTCTTAGAACAACGAATAACCATTTGTTCATCGCTATTGTGCAGGTATGAAACCGATCCATTTCCAATGGAGCTGGATTTGAAAGTGTTGCAACATCCACCATATTCTCCTGACATTGCACCTTCAGACTATCATAATTTCAAGTCATTAGAACATTCGCTTTGCGATAAAAAATTCACTTCTGTGGAACAAATGAAAAATCATTTGGGTTCTTACTTTAGTGGAAAACCGGCCGAATTTTAAGAAAGAGGCATCAAAAAGCTACCTAATCTGTGGAGGGCAATTATAAATAGCAATGGAAATTATTTAATTGAGTTATATTGTATAGCTTTTATTAAAATTTTTTTTTTTTTTTAATAACAAAAAAATGACATTTCTTTCCGCTTTTCCTGATATTACGGTATATCATCTGTTGCGCAACACGCAATTATACATTTTCTCGTAAACAAATGCGTGAAATCAAATAAAATTTTGACCCAAGTGTTTGATTGCGTCCTAAAGTTTGCTCGAAAAGTGTCGGCTAAGCTATTTCAGTTGTACTGCATCAAACGCTTTATCGCTGTCTATAAATTATATTGATAATTAAATATTTTATTTATAATATATTATTTTCAAATTTGTATTTATTCATGCGAAATACTGTTGAGGAAAAATGGCAAAAGCTTTAAATAACCGGTTGTTGATAAATTTGTTACAGTACGAAAATGCTTTATTTTCTGCGTTCATCTCGCCCCATTTCAATTCATTTTTAAAAATGAGAAATCGAAACGCTCCATTTGATCTTTTCAACGTTGAACGTCTATTATTCTCCATTTGCTATTCCTTCTTTCTTTCACTGCAAATTGAACAATAATATTTCAGTGATATTTAAATTTTTTTTTCTTCTGTTCCAGGTGAGGATCCTGCATCGGTTTCTCGACGTTTCGGTCGACAGTGAACGGAATCATCGGGTGAGTCGTAATTTTGTTGCGCTCCTGTACCGTCGGAGTCCTCGACCAGAACAACACAGGAATGAGAGTTTAACTTACTGACAAATCCATTTTCCAATTTATCTCCCCGGGTCAGAGCTTTCCCTTTATTCATTCACGATTGTGTAGGGAGCTCCGGATACGACAATGGCACTCGAAGGTTTACCTGCCCGAATAAGCAGCCTTAACATTGTGCTTATTTGCGTGAAAATTGGAAAACCTCCCAGGCTTTCAAGGAGGGCCGCCTGACTGATGGAGGGTCCTGTAATCTTCGTAGAACTATTCATTTGCCGAGATCGCATCTGCATTTGAGACGAGGATTTCATGGCGTATTGGCGTTGGAACTCCGACTTTAAATATATTTATGGGTCCTCCGCTTCGATTGATGTTCCCGAGATGGAAAGTCAGTTCCATCACACAATTATTGAATATCCATTAATTAGATCATTTAAATAAAAGTAGCCCCACCCTTATATTATATTGATTGATTGCACAAAGTAATCCAAACGTGAAAAATTGTTCAATAGCTGAAAGTGCATTTGAAATTATTAACAAAGAGACCGATGGAGGTTTGCAGCTTAATCTGTAATAAGCCATCGGTTTATTCAAAACATAGCTCGGTAGACTAAACATCAATTCAATATTAGTTAATCCGAATGAAAAACAGTTAACTGATCGAATTATTCCATGGTTGAAATAATGTCACAATTATGGATACTATTGAAACAATGTATCACAGAAGCATTCTGCATTATTGCCATGTAGAGCTTTCATGAAAAACTATTTTTATTTGTGATCATTTCATTAGCTGTTTAAAAATTCATTATAGATTCTAAATATAATGCTTTTACTAATAAATTTTGCGATACACTAATATGCGTGTACTTATTACAAAGTCTCACAAGCGTAGCTCGTGACGGTATAGGTTTTAATATGGAGAAATTTTTAGATTTGATTATTAGGAGAATATTTTTGGTTTGGAAATTGACGCACCTGGCATGTAGGGGGGAGCTTAACAGACATTTTGTTCAGTCACAGTGATTTCTTCCGATGGAGAGGTCGTCGCGCACTCCCGCCACTTCCCGTCCGTGCGAAATCCGCGTGGTCATCGTTTTTTATTTTGCACAACTGTCGCGAATATCCATCGGAAGATCATGGAAGCTTATGGTAGTAATCTGATGTGTCGACAACAAGCCACTACGTGGGAAAGGCTATTCAGAGAAAGACGTACTGATACTCACAGTGAGTGAGCAGTAGGAGATCCCCACCTCATTCACTCCGTGCCCTCCAAAAATAGGCAAATTTCCCACAGGAAGAACGTGCACCCGAAAGAGCGAAGGAGGAGGTTATGCTAAAACGCAAAGGAAATACTACACAAGGTCACTGTCACCACCAGTTCAACCTCAGTTTAAAGCGGTCTGCAGCAAATGATGGACTGCAGGAATTCCTCCTTCCCCATGATATTGGTTCGGTTATTTGTAGTGCCTAGCCACGGGAGGGCTGTTGAAGATAGTGGTACCACTTTTTGAACAGAGTTCTCCTGCTCCTTCAATAATCGGCAGTTCCACATTCCTAGCTCATGTTATCTGGGCTAGAAAAACCGATGAGGCTACTTTTGCCTACCGTTATCCACGGGGTATAGAATTGCCCTCCTCCCCTGGGGGTATATGAGTAGACATCCTAAAGTGAAACATCTACTAGACAGGGGGAGACGCTTTTTTGTACTCTATCGTGAGGGGTGATCAGACGTGGGTAGGTTACTACATCCCAGAATCCATCTTTGGATCGCTCGAGTGCTCACACAACATGTGAGTGCTTACTCGTCAAAGGGATAATTACAAATTATATTAATGAATTTTAGTCGTTTATTTATCGATTGTGCTTCTTTGAGAACGCTCCTAAACTTGCTAATTATATAGCAAAAATGCTTAAATTCAGTCTAAGTTATCTCAACCCACATATTTTCTATGAAATTTAGGGAAATTCATGCAAAATTTCAGTTCAAGTTCTCATAGCTTTGGAGAAGTTTCTATGCTGGCCTACTTGCATACATTCTTTGAGGCAAAACGTATTATTTCGTAAACCCAGTGTGCTGATGTCCTTTTTGTGGTCTCTTTGAGTTAACCCCACGAGTATAATTCTAAACATCTCTCTGGTCAACCCTTCATCCTTTATAACAGGATCATGTGCGTTGCCTAATTCCGTTTTAACATCCTACCTGCACTTTATTGTTCGGGGTCTTATCGTCGTTTTGATCTAGTATGAAGATAACTGAAATATTGAGTTCACCTCTCCATTTTTGCCACCCTGTTGTAATCAAAAATAAATAAAAAATGAAATAAATCCGCAATCATCCGGCTAGTGAGGGTTTGTTTGTTTTGTTTGCTTTATAAATTCAAGTTGATTTACCCCCTATGTACACAGCAGAGGGTAGTGAGCGCCATTTTTGAATCCGCGATTACTTCGCACATCCAAAAACGGTTAGCCCAATGCGGTCTTTTTGGATACGTTGACGCTTTTTTACCCGATGTGGATATTCGCCATCCGGCGGGTTATATCCGACTGTAAATATTAATTATTCAGAGCAAACAGGAGAAGTGTGTTTTTTGTTGATACTCGTGTTTTTATCAGTCATCTTGATGCCGCAACGGCACGCATTATACTGTTTATGCCCCATCTTTAATGGACTTCCTTATTATTTTTTTATTCGGCTGCGGCTGTAATTACACAACGAGCAAACGGGGGGTTAAACGGGTGCCTCAACAGCCTGATAGACAGTAATTATTATTTTCATGGTTCTTGTTTGGCCAGCCCCGGTGAGCAATTAACCGCCAACTTTCACGCCCGGAAACTTTTTAAGGCGACACGAGCAGATTTTTTGTCATTTTTTTTAGCACTCGCGCGTCGTTAGTCCGAGACGTCGTAAAGTGTCGGGAATTAGCTTTATAGTGAGATAAAATATTTACTGTGCTCATAGGCGATTGGGCCCCTAACGGTTCCGACCGCCCCGTGTTCGGTCTACCCTTTTGCTTTTAAAAATATTTGACTTTCGTATAAAATCTAACAAGCAGAAACCCAAATCGTACACAGGCGTACCAATTTGGTTCGTTTGGTTGAGTTTTAACTCTTTAATGAATAAAATATTTGACTCCAGTCAAAAATTAAAAGCACCCCATTAATAATATACGCCTTGCGATTACCTCAAAGCTAAAGCCTGAGAGTTTAACGTTTTCGTATTCCGTGATGATTTGTAGGTATTACTTGTTAAACCATCCGAAAATATTTTTTTTTCCACAATGATTGTTTTCATTCATTCAATTTTCAACCCTTGCTCAAATTTCACTCATTTTTATTTCACATGATAAAGGGATGAAAGTACTTTAAAGCCAAATGTAATTTGGAATCAAATCCAAATTCAAAAATATTGATATTTCATATCTATATTAACACTTTATAAGCGGGAAGTATATTTTTATGAATTACGCTGTCTTTTGATTAACATCGACTAAAATGTTATTGCGCGATGTTTTTGCACATTTTTCACATTAATTGACCTATTATTAATGGATTTATTGAAATTATTTTTTATAAAATGGAACACATATTATAAAAATGTGTATGTATTTGTAATGTATTTTATTTTCATGTCAAGCCTTCATAATTTAATGTGAACTATCCTGAGAATGGTATCCTGGAAATAACCTTCGAACTTAATACAAATAAACATTTTTAGATCATAAATTATTTCTAAGAAGGTTATCAGCGAAGCAAAAACATCTAATTTATTAGCTAATATAACCAAAAACATGATTTTTGGGTGGCGTTCATAAATCGATTCACAATTCATTTCAATACATATTGATTACTTTTTTTTCATGTAGGAGGGGAATCTTCGAAAGACACCCATTCTGGGTAGTGTGGGATTGACGATTATCGATTAACGATTAATTCGTTCCTGCCCACTAAACCCCTCCCTTGACCTTCTCTGGCCCCCTGGTATTGTTTTACAAATTTCTTCAGGAAGACAGGTAGTCTGGCCTTAGCTGGTTTGTCCTATTCTGTTGCGCTCTGCGTCTCTCTCTTTCACTGCCCTCTTTGGCGCTCAGAATCTCTTCTACGTAGTTGCGCCAAAGGTCCCAAGTCTTCTTGCTTCCCATCATGCTGTGGACCATGATGTCAACGTTGAGCTCGACTACCCCAAGTGCTTGTTTCAGCAGTTTTCTCTTGGGGTGCCCAAGCCTCACAACCAATGATGGTGTGCTCTGCGTCGTCGACTTCGCTTGGCAGTGGTGGCACGTTGCGGATGGTTCTTTGCCAATCCGCTTCAGGTACGCACCGAAGCATCCATGCCCAGTGAGCATCTGAGTCAAGCGGTAGGTTTCACCGTGCTCCCGGGCCCTCCACCGACTTATGACCGGGATAAGTCGATGGGTCCATCTTCCCTTGCTGGACTGATCCCATCTCCGTTGCCAGGCTTCCCTCAGTTTCTGGTCATGTTCGTTGCGATTTTTAGGATCTTCGCAGTCCAAGGCCCTCTTCTTTGCCTGGAAGTCCAGCTGGGGTATTCCAGCGATCACCAGCACCGCTTCTTCGGACACTATTCTGTATGCTGCAGTGACTCGGAGCTCTTCCTGTCGCTGGACCCTGGCAAGCTTCTTTCTGTTGGTGTCGCGTCTGGGCGACTTGTGCCATACTGGGGCTCCGTACAGAAGGATCGAGTGTATTACCTCGTTTATGGTACGTCTTCTGCACGGCTTTGACCCTCCAATGTTGAGCATGAGCCGTCCTAGCTCGCTGGCCACCTTCTGCGCTTTCTGTGCAGCTTCTTCTATGTGTTTGTTATCCATGAGGATCCCGAGGTATCTCAGCGTTTTGCTGTATTCCACCTCGTGTCCTCCAATAATAAGCTGCTCGACCCTCGGTCTTCTCGGCTGCATATCATTGCCTCCGTTTTCTCGGCCGCCAACTGCGAGTGATTATCCCGCATCCACTTCTCATGGATGTCGAGCCGTCATCAGCAGCGCGACGTCGTCTGCAAAGGCAATGAATTCTGCTCTTGCAGGTAGTGCCATGCTTAGGAGACTGTTGTAGAATACGTTCCAGAGGGTTGGTCCCAGAATGGACCCCTGCGGGACGCCCATCTCCAGTCTTCTCGTCAGGTTCGTTTCGTTGTGATGGACATATCGGTCTTTGAAATA
Organism: Stenopsyche tienmushanensis; assembly: GCA_008973525.1. Classification (NCBI taxonomy): domain Eukaryota; kingdom Metazoa; phylum Arthropoda; class Insecta; order Trichoptera; family Stenopsychidae; genus Stenopsyche; species Stenopsyche tienmushanensis. The sequence goes on from WACJ01000267.1 coordinate 480,584, forward strand.
ATCGCTTACGAGGTCGACTGCATATTGTGGAACTTCAAATTTTGCATTTTTTTGCGCGCGGCATTGAAAGATTGCTCAAGAGGCAGACGCACGCAAAAAGCCTCCGCACGTTATGTGTTAAAATCAATAAATAGCATTTATATTTAAATAATGTATACTAAATCTATTTAGGAATTAGAGTTAAAATTATTTATTTTTGCGCTTATTACACCATATGGCATGATCATTTGTTTATCATGTGGTTTCCTTGGGGCGTTTTTGTCGTTAACTGCCGTAAAGCTACCCTATTCCATTATCCTCGATGCAATATTAAAAATATTAAGAGATGCCGAAATAAAAATAAAAAATCGTACCCCGCATAAAACGCTTTGTTTCGCTTTAGAGCTCCTCCAGCAAAAAAATTACAACTTTAATGATAGCTTAAAGTTGCAACAACAAAGATGTTCAAAGAATCTGGGTCGGGCAAATTGTTCTACCTGAAAGCTTAACAGTCCCTATTGTATCCTTATTTTATTCTATGAGCGTGTCGGGTTAAAACAAAAATCATAAAATACAAGAGCAAAATAAATACAATCCCCATTATATACTAGGGAGAATTCTCAATATAATACATTGCTTCCGTAGGGATCGGATGAATCAAACGATAAATGCAGGAAAATAATGAATTAAAAAGGTCGCAAATATTACTTTGAATTTGATAATATTTAGACGTGTAGGGGCAATGAAATTGATTATTTGAAATTTGGTTGGAAATTTAATTGAAACGTGACAAATGATTAAAATATATTGTAAATGTAATGTTTGAAGTAATCATTTAAATAAATAATATTGTATGTGTACGGGTATCTTTGCAATACGGCCCTGCCATCGATGTACCAGTGTATGATGAGACGCAAGACGATCGTCTCTGTCTCCGGTTCACTAATCTCCGCACTTGATGTGCTAGAATACGCTTTTTGTATCTTTTTTTTTTGCGAAGAAAGGGAATCTTCGTAAGCACAATATTATTTTGAGACCCTCAAAAAAAAACTCAAAATAACGCCCGTTCTCATACAGCCACCTCTTGGACTTATTTGGTTGGGATGTTTTGAACCACACTACGTATTTCCCTAACTTGGCGCCTTCAGATTATCATCTTTTCCTCTCCCTTTTCCTAAAAAAATATATAAATTTAGTACACTTACTTTCGGGATATGCTTCGTATGTAATAAATATTATATCATACTATGAACGTCGATTTGATAGTAGCTTAATATTAAAATAGTTAGCTTTAATAAACGATTTATGGCGTCAGCAGTGCAAGCAATATGCAATAAATAGTCTATTCGGCTCTATTGTGGTGCACCACAAAAACTAACGATTTTCTCATAAACGTTACCGAATCGGCCGTTAAACGTTCAAAAAAACAATTTCGAGGTTCATAAACACCGATTTTCACGATTAATAAAAATAGCTATTAACAGCACTTCGTAAACACCGGGTAGTTTGTTTATGCACCGGATAGTTCGCTGAACAGACGACTATTTCTGGATTTGACGGAACTAAGTCTGGCGATGACTAAATGGCGTTCTGGACTGATCCTGGCGCTAATTAAATTTCCTTATTATTAAATTCAATTTTATTCATTTAAGACAGGATCAAATTTCGACAACTTCAATTTAATTTTGTAAGCCGTTTCGAGGACGGAAAATATTTGTTTATCTGTACAACCTCACCTCCATTTCATCTGCAGACTTGAACCTTCAACGGGCCCTATACAAACATTCAAATAATCAGTCGAGCATAAGACTACAAGACGCTCGACGTGTTCTTGTATAATTTTGGTACTCCATACCATGACATCCCCATTTTAGTTCGATTTAAATCAAAATCGACAGGATCGAATCGACCCTGAATATACCCAAACTTTAGCCTACACGCGTGTATTGTCGCGATAATTATCCCAAATCCACCCCTAAAACATATTTTAAATATCACTATTTCAATGTAAATAATGTAGGAAGAACAAATTGTCAATTGTATGTAGCTTTTGTGCGAAATTCTCAGTAAATGATCGATCAGAAAATACCCGTTCAATAAGGATGTAGAACAGTGCTCAGGTAAACGCAATAAATTCTCAGAATATAAACTATATAGATACTCTATTTTCATATTTAATATCTTTCAAAGAATCCCTAGTATTTTCCTTAGAAATATTACCCGCACAAAAGTGTATACAATATATCAAACCGGCGGCAAAAAAAATGCAATACATAAAAATATCGAAGGGATGATGCGAAGAAAAAAGACTTCCAGACAATTAAATATCGTCTCAATAAAAGGATACATTTGAAACCATAAAAGGCCATCGAAAATGTTTTTCGAGTCTCGTCTGATGGCTTTCTCGCGCGACAAAAGATAAACCGATGTAGAATATATGCTCGAAAATGAACGGATCTATTTTTATGATTTCCAAAAGCTTACTAAAGCCAAGCGTAATAAATAGTTTTGCATTATTGTTTAATCGCCTCGAAGAATTCGTACAAAACTGGAGGGTCATCCAAATGCTACGCCTATATGTCAACACTGTATAATGTTCACGCGTGACGACTTTTCAAATGATATAAGCCATTTTGTTTCAGTAGAAGGTAGTTCAATTTCAAACATGGTATACATTGCAATATTATATTGTTTAACCCTTTCAAATCTGAGAACATACACGCTACGTTCTAATGTAAATCCACTTTTCTGTCACCTCCGCCGCGGCATGTAACAATCTCGATAATGAACCAGGCTCAATAAATGAACCTTAATACTGTTGATAGCCGGAATATTTCTTAATTTTCAACATCTTTTCAAAGCTTTCTGTTGTTCAGCTATTTTTGCCTATTAATGTGTTGCAAAAATAAAAGGACAGGGTTACCGTGCAAGCCTGTTGTAAATTTTGCAAAGGAGTGATGATACTCGGCTAATGACGCCATTCCAGAAGAATCAAGGGGGAATAGCAAAATTAATCAACGATAATAATGATGCGAATATTTTAATTATCAAAACAAACTCCTATTCGCAAGATAACACGAACAATCGAACAAATCCTAGCTTTGAATCGAAATATGTACAAATATTCGAATTCAGTTACGTTTCGAAAGAGCTTATCCTTTAGTAAATGTGCCAATGATGAAAGAAACGAACCTTTTGTCTTGACATCAAAACTTTGAACGTGTTTCGTCGCTCTCCTTTTTTATCATCGGACAGTTCATGCGGAATCCAAACCCCCCAATCGATTCGTCTTCCCGATACGTTTTAAATGCTCTTGAGCCGTTGATCATGGTGAATGCATCCCCTGTGATAATACTTCGATATTTAATCGAAGATCTATTTCCATTATGGCTCTCAAATATGTCGTCATCAAGATTTAAGGGTTTTCCAGCTCTAGGGTTATCTTTACATTTTGTTAATCAAAATCGACACATCTTAATGGTAACACTTTATCGTAAATTTAATATATAGCTTTTGTGGCCTTTGTGGTGTTCAACCCCTAGTCGAAAAACGGTAGCATATATCGTTTTTTTACTCATTAACTCTTTGCGGTCCTATGTCGAGTATGGCTCGACATTTTGTTTCTATATATTTTTTCCCCACTCAGATTTAAAATCGTGTGATTTTATTTTGCGTATCGTGTTTAGGACAGTATTTGGAAAGGAATATTGGTTTTTATGATCCTTCATAGTGTTTTGCCTACCTGCTAGAGATACAAAGAAAAGCGGCTGTTGCCCGGATAAAATCCTAAAACACAGCCAGTGACTCTTAACGTGCGTCTTTAATAATAGTGTTATTAATAATTTAAAATTAAAAAAAAAACGTTTTATCATAAAAATGTCTAAAATATTAGGGTGTCCCATAAATTTCTTTCGTTTTCATATTAAGAAAAAAATAAACGATAATTTGTATTACATCAAAATTTATTGAATAATATATAATCCATTCTGTTCTATTACATTTTTCCATCCCTACGGAAGTCTCATAATGCCTTCTTGCCAAAATTTCCCAGATTTGTTGGCAAAATATTGATCAAGGTACATTTTTATATCATTTTTTGAATTAAAATTTTTCCATGTAAAGAATTATTAAACGAAAGAAATAAATAATAATCTGAAGGGGCAATGTCCGGAGATTGTCTAGTTGGAAACAATATTTTGTTGAATTGATCGTTTCATCTTGCTGAAGTAGCTCATAATAAACTACCCCCTTCCATTACAACCAAATGCATAGTAAAACTTTTTTTGGATGTAGGCCAGGTTTAGCTACAGTTAAAGCATCTGTACCCTTGGTCCTTACGTTGGATATTCTCATAGAGTATCCAACTTTCATCTCCAGTGACAAGTCTCTTCAAAAAAGGTTGGCTATTATGTCGTTGGAGAAGAAGATCGCATGTTGTAATACGCTGAAGTTTATTTCAGTCAGTCAGTATTGCGGGTTTTCTTCAACCATGGCTATGTTTAGATCTGTGTTAATTTGCGAAAGAAACTTATGGAACAACCTAATATTTAGGGACCGCCAAAGATTAATGTTACTGATCTGTTTTCACCGTGTCTGGACACAAACTGAGTTCAAACAGATGTTCACTTTTGAATTTTGTAAATATCTTTCTTACAAACCTTATCAAATTGGCTCGGCAGAATTTATAAAATTAAGAGTGTTATCCATTGTCAGAAAATTGTATAATATGTTGACTTTTTTTTAGTATATTTTCGTTATTATCATTAGGATTAATTGTCTCGATGGCAGCTGTTGACTGTTCAGTTATGTTGGTGTATTGGCATCTGGCATTCGATGTGTTCATTTGTGGCCGGAAGCAGTCACGTATTCGCAAGTGGCGTCTATTTTTGCTTCTTTGCAGTCATTTTACTGCAAAGCTCGAGCATTAGCACGTGTCGGCCCACGCGGTGCGGCACACCCTTACAACGCAGATGCTCCACATCTGTGTTCCGTGGGCCTCAATTATTACAACTGATAACTCCTCGACTGATATCCAACGCACTGCCATAACGAATTCCCTCCTTTTTATCAGCCGCCATAACTCCAGGGCTGTCACACGGAATAGTTATGGGATTCAGCGATAAGCTGTCGGCGGTCGTAAATTTAAATCGGGATGCTTTCCAAGATTAACCGATTTTTTGTTGAGGTAGATCTCACTGTGTGGTGATTTGCTGCACATAACTTATGTAGTCTCAAAAATGTCTAAATGCCAGAAACATGTTCAAGATTGCATTTGGAGCGGATGTCTGTTCACAGTTTGCAAATAGCATGGATAGACAAGCAACAACCCCCGAAGCCTTTCAATTTGTTTTGAGGATAACATTCTTCAGCTCAGAACATTAGGGATAACTAGTTCTAAATCGACAACTTCAAAAGTATGCACATATTTAAATATTATTTGATGTAGATACACATTATAGGATCAATTCAATTTAAGTTTTGTAATTTAATCTTATTGAAAGATAGTTCTACTATTTTATATAAACCCTTTGAGTCGTGAGACAATTTAAATTCTTCATAGTCTAAGATTCTATATTTGCTTGTCCGCCACTCGGTGTTGTTTCTCACGCAACCGATATTCGATATTCGGAGCGTAAATAGAAGAAAGAAGAAGAATAAGGAAGACATTATAGAAAGATGTTCATAAAGTTAACATTTTCAAGTCGTTATAGAAATACGTATCAATGAGACACTGGATTCGCTTTTCGAAGAATCGGACTTCGAAGACACGCATATCTGGTGGACGCAGCGACGAACGAGTTAAATAAATATACAACTGTCGATAGCACAAAACATTCGGTCAATTATTTAAGTAAACATAAAAATACACTTGAAATCGATTCATTATATCATTCACACATCATTATTAGTCGATAAATTTGGGTTAACAATTGTGCGATGTACGCAGGAAGCTCTCCGTCTCTGTCTCGCATGCACAGTTACCGAATTGCGCTACGTTTTATCCGTCTCTGTCTCTCTCCAACTTCAATGTACAAGAGTGCTCTTTCTGCATCACTGATATTTGCTCGCACATTGGCGATCATCCTGCCACACAGTTTAATTAAATGAATGCGATTTTGAAGTTATGCAATTTTCAAATGTAATAGAACCTTTTTTTTATGCGAATGCGCATTAAAAAAATCTAAAATTTAGATTAGTGCAGGTTACAACTGATAAAGTGTGATTGTGTATATGGCGATATAACTCTGGCAACTTTCATCCCCACCACCTGAAATCATTACTTTGGCAAATCAACTTGATGGAGAAGGCTTTGACACTTTTTCTCAAAATGATGTCGATGAATTGCTTGAGGATACTCCATTGAATGACGATGATATTCTTGGTTCGATTTTACATGGCAGCGTAGAAATAGAAGATGATTTTGAAATGGAAGAACTTACTCTATAACTTTGCAATAAATTATAAAATCTATTTATTGTGCATGACTCAAATTCTGAACGAGCTTTCAAATTAAAACACAGAAGGATGACGAAATTAAGACCAATTCTAATTGTAAGAAACCCTTACATTCAACATCTGTATGTAATGGACTGGTTATTTCATACAGTGATGAAAGTGATATGGGCCAAATTCATTAATCATGCCGATTATAATCTTTTAGATTATCGTTTAAAATATATTTCAATAAAGCAATTTAGAGATAAATATATATTGTGTTTTAATTTTTATGTTTTTTTATTAAAACTTTTTTTATGCGATTTTTGGTACATTCTAACATATTGATTTGAAGTTATGCGATTTTTAAAAATAATGGAACCTATTCCCCAGCTTCGTATGTAGCTTAAGTCTTTTTTTATGTGACTCCCCGTAGAATGTATCTATGACATAAAAATAAACACAAAAAAATCCAATTTCGAGTTAAAATAGCAGCTTAAAATTTGTACACGTATATTTTCCTATACAAATAATTTTTTGTAAAATAGTCCTTTTTTATTATACCTTTATATTACCCATTATTCTTATTTTTTACCATTTAATTTTTAATTCTTACACCATTTATTATTGAAAAATACATTTAAAATTCTAAATTTAGTCCATTGTTTTTGGTCACTGTGTATTGGGGATATGCTCAATTAAAAAAAAAATGTTTCAAAAAATCCTCACAAACACGTGCTGGAAAGAAATGTGAATAGACTAATAATTTATAAAAATATGCTTCCCGTACATAATGTGTTATTATTTTGACTTGTTATCCCTTTGTTGAGTATGCCCGCACAAGTTGCGGACAACGCTCCATAGAACTTTATTTACAATACCGTATTAATCATTATTTATAATATATAACATCTTATTAATTATTTAAATATTGTAGACATGCGTCAATCATTTGGAGCAGCGAGTGGCCATAACTAAGCAGAGATCCCATCAGATCATAATTTTGATCATATCGATCCTCAATCATTAATATTTGGACGATAAAAACTGATTCAAATCAGCTTAAGCAAGATTAGTATATTTATACACATAGTGAAATTTAAAAGATAATGGCTTTTAATTTTTTTCCTACTTAGCCACAGATTAATATTTTAAATCCTCGATATTTCGGCATGAAAGCCCCGCAAGCTTGGCAAAAACTTACGTTCGTGTGTTTTAAAAAATGGGATATAATGGTGGCTCGGCGGAGCACGTAAAAATGCGAATTATATTTTATTTCACGTATGATCATAATGAAAATTTAATTTATGTGGGTAAAGTTTGTCTTTCTAACAGCTCAAAAGGTTGCCCTTTGTTTTATTAATAGGATTTTTTAATATTTGCGCCGAAAGCGCTGAATCGAATATCCACTCTCGCCAAATTATTTTTGTGCGCGAACGCAAAAAGCCACACATTTTCTTTTATTAAATGTAGATTAAATCATTATTTTTATCATATAGTATTTTTGACGGTCCTCGTTGATGCTGCATATTTTTTTTGTTGCAATAAATCGAGAATGATAGAGCAGAACTACAGCGAAGTTCGGTTATAACGAGCAATAGATTGCGATTTCTACTTATTCGATCATTCTCTAATGTTTATCCATTATTTTAACGATATCAACATTATTAAATTTGTTATGATTGTGAAATATTTGCATTAAAAAGTAACTTTATCGAATATTTCGATATAAAATTGCTCGTTATATCCGTGAAAATGCTTAAAAAATTCGATTTTGCATATAATATAAATTTATTATGGAGTTTAAATAAAAGATCATTTAAAAAGCTTATTTATAAAATCCATTTTTTTAGATGGTATAGTTTATTGAACTCAAATCGACGAATTTATGATAAAAATTGATTAGTACCGTCCATCGTACAAATATATTGATGCTTTTTTCTAAGGGTCGACGCGGGGATATTTCTCTTTGGGTTATCTTTATGGCATTTTTTCTCATGTTTGAGAGATGCTACCGTTGTTCTATTCCAAGAAGACAAATTTAGATAGCCAAGCAAACAAGATAAAATATAATGGGTTCACAAGTTCCAAGCATAATGGAGCTCTTTAATTCATTGCACTCGAAATGAGCACTCGGCGTTTGGAACCTCTTCAAGTGCTTCTATTTTATTTTTGTTCCGTAACACTGTCCAAAGTGCCTGCCGAAGATACTCGGACGATGTTACCTCAAAACACAAATATCCTCATATGAGTCCGGAATTTAATAAGGGACTTGAGATGCTCAGCTGGATGCCATAAAATATAGTTTTTACGATTTGCACGTGCTTTCAGGATGTGGCTTAGTCCGCCGTTCGCCAGGATTCGCCGTGTCTCTCAATATTGCACAGTCGTAATTATTTGATATGTTCGGGTAAAAAATACGTCGTCTGAATTCATCATAACACACGTCAAAACATTCCCTCGAAAGCTCGACATGAAAGCTTTTCGGGATGAAAGTCTTGGATGATATTATTTTAAGAAGCGCCTTCAGGCTCTCAATGGAAATAATCCCGCTATGACAAACTTGTCATATCCATTTGTGGAAGCGTCTTCTTCGATATAATCTCCTCCCTTGTGGAGCCTTCCAATGCTTTTTTTTATAAATTCGTGAATACATTTGGGTGGCGCAGTTTACCACGTCGTTTACCAGCAGAACGGGAGTCATGAATTATTAATGGGTTATGCAGGAGTCTTGTTTAATATAATGGGGAATCCATTTCGGATGTCTCGGTAATGCTTCCACGTTGCAGTCTCCGAGTCATTTTTGACCCCTCCGAGGTGATTCCTTCCGAATTTACATACCAATTCTTGTTTATGTTGGCTTGGTTGGATCTTCTGTCAAATGTCAAAATTGGATGCTGTCTGAGGGTTCTATTGTGATGCATATTAAGTCTTTCAGCAATGATGCAATGCTGATTTTCATTGTTCCTTTGAATAAACACAATCTTGCTTATGCTGGTACATTGACGCACCAACGGATGCATGGAGAGTCCTTAATTAGAATATATTAATGATCAAGACCATCTAAAAACCATTGAACCATAGTGAATACAAATTGAATTGAGGAAGTTTGGACATCTTTTTGAAGACTTTGTTACAGAAAAATTTGATTAAGAACAATAAGAATATGCCATTATGATATGACTCTATTTTGCACTCAATAAAAAACGTTAAAATATTTTATTCCTTTATTGATATACTGATTATTGGCGTTCGTAATATTTAATTATATTCAGATGTGTAGGGGGACCTTTACAACACAATCTTCACATCGATGTACGAATGTAAGATGAGACGCAAAACATTCTCTCTGTCTTTGTCTCCGATTCACTAATCTCAACACTCAATGTTCGAAAATACTCCTTTTTTATCACTCGAATCCGTTTTGCCTTTCGATGCATTCACTTGGATGGTTCGACGAATAGAGATTATACTACCTGATCATGCAACCATACCAATCATAGCTTTGAATGTGTCCCTTTTCCTCGATAAGACATAGATAAGACTGTTACCCTGTGGTAGATTGCATGTGGCTGCAATATGATGATGATATTACAAAAATAAAATGCAAATATTTCCAATGTAAATGTAGAGCCCTAAGCACTACATGTAGGAATAATGGCTTTCAGATAACCGTTAGGCGGTTTTATTAAAATAAATTTATCAAATAGGGTCATACGTTATAATATTTTTACTGTATCAAAAGATCATAATTAATAAATTGGCCCCAAATTGCATTTTGAAATGTTCTATGATCATAATATTGTCAATGCGGATGGTGTGTGGGTGTCATCCAGAAAGTAAGGCTACAATGTTTAATTGAAATTTAATGGAACATTTATGTTGTTGGCGCACCAGATTTTCTATGACATCTCTTTATGAATCGTATTAGGGTGTCCCATAAGTTTCTTTCGTTTTCATATTAAGAAAAAAATAAACAATAATTTGTATTACATCAAAATTTATTGAGTAATATATGATCCATTCTGTTCTTCTCCATTTCTCCGGAAGCCTTATAATGCCTTCTTGCCAAAATTTCCCAGATTTGTTGGCAAAATATTGATCAAGGTACATTTTTATATCATTTTTTGAATTAAATTTTTTCCATGTAAAGAATTATTACATGAAAGAAATAAATAATAATCTGAAGGGGCAATGTCCGGAGATTGTCTAATTGGAAACAATATTTTGTTGAATTGATCGTTTCATCTTGCTGAAGTAGCTCATAATAAACTACCCCCTTCCATTACAACCGAATGCATAGTAAAACTTTTTTTGGATGTAGGCCAGGTTTAGCTACAGTTAAAGCTTCTGTACCCTTGGTCCTTACGTTGGATATTCTCATAGAGTATCCAACTTTCATCTCCAGTCACAAGTCTCTTCAAAAAAGGTTGGCTATTATGCCGTTGGAGTAGAAGATCGCATGTTGTAATACGCTGAAGTTTATTTCAGTCAGTCAGTATTGCGGGTTTTCTTCAACCATGGCTATGATTAGATCTGTGTTCATTTGCAAAAGAAACTTATGGGAAACCTAATATTTTGGATTCTGGGATGTAGTGGCACATTCACGTTTTATCCCCCGTCACAATAGAGTCCAGAAAAGCTTCTTCATCCTGTTCAAAACTATATAAAATAATATTATCAAGGTGATTTTAAGAAATGTCAGAAAATTCTTCTCGAAGGTCATCAAGCGTCACACGGTGGTAATTTTGCACTTGTTCCTCAATTTTCTTGCCTAAGTTCGCCAGAAATCACTGATGATCTTTCACTGCTTGCCTCGTCATAAGTATTTTGTGACATATGGTCGACTCATCACATCACAGCCGTAAATCTCAGATGACATATTTATTGACCTTAATGTTAAATGCTCATCAACATGCATTTAGTACTAAAGTGGACTATCTGTGATCAAAATAAAATGCTTATCCAATTCAGAATTAACCCTAGATAAAATGATATTGTATATTCGGACTTCGTTTACATCACCTTGCATTTGTTGGCGCAGCCCGAACAAGATTACAATGCTGTGTTTATTGTACCTTTTATCGCATCCTTATCGTATCGATTTAGCGTCCCTCCCGGCTTAAGGACTCTTTTTAATATTCAGTGTTGTCCTGTGAGCACATATTTCGAGCTTTTCGATTAACCTAATTTTAACGCACACGTGAGTTTTCGTCCAGTTCATTTGCCGGCTAGTTTAAATATTGCGGGGGTCGTCATTATGGTTGTCGGTACGTGCGCGGCGTGAATATTGAATCGGGCGTGATGATACCGGGTCCATTCGTATCGATTTAACATTAAAATAATAGTATTTTCCGAGCAAATCTCTCACGTTTGCTCGAGTGTGATATTGTAGCCGTATCTGTGATGTCCCTTTCGCAATTTTCCGCCCGGGTGGTTTCCACCCTCGTCCACACCCTGTCATATTTATATCTTCATCAACACCCACGAATCGTCTCTTTTAATGTGATTTGTGGTGAAAAAAATTTTTTTCGCCAATTTCATTACGCCCCGTCCGTTATCAACTGTCCGTCCGCCTCGCTTCGAAATTGAATTACAAACTTTTTTTATTTTTGTGTCGGGCTTTGGAGGCACTCGTATGAACTCGTAACTTTAAATTTACAGGTAGGGCCTTTTTGAAAATTGTTTGAAATGCGGTAATTCGAAATACAACGTGTAGAACGCGGCCGGCTTTCATCCTGTGGTCCTTTATTCGCTTACATGCGAATTACACCGAAAAATCTCACCGTAAGGCAAAATGCGACTTTTATTACTAATTTAAGAAATGTCTTAAATTACTTATAGCAAAATTAATTTTAATGCACAATACAGTCGACCCTCCTATAACGTCCACTTCATATGCGACGTCTTTTACGTAAGCAACGAATTAAATTCGCAAAGTCCGCCTCGTGCTTATGAGTTACATATGCACTTGTTAACAAATTAAAAACATACTAATTTTGTATTGATACCTTATTTTCTATAGCGTTTTGCTTCTATTGCGTAGTACCTAATTTGACACTATAGAAGGGTTAACTGCCTGAAGCTTGGACAACCAGTCACGGTTGATTAATGCAAGTAGATCAACAGGTATGCTAACTAATGATGAAACTTCCACAAATTATTAATATCTGATGATGTAGACCCTGTGCTTTATAAAATATTTTTAGAACCGAGCAAAATTCACCCATTTTATAACCATACTACTTTTATAAAGCATTGTTATGCAATTAAGCAATGCAATTTTTTTCAATCTTACCTATCTTATTATCTTTTTAATTGTGTTTGTTTTAAATTTAACAAGAAAAAGTGAAATGAATTTTGTATATAGTATTTTCAGATTTCAACTATAAGTGCAAAATTATACTCGCAATAAGTTTATTTTATGTATTTCATTTTTTCCATGGTAATTTTTAGCTGTGAAGCTATGTTTGTGTAATATATATTAAAATTGGCAATGTGTTGGTCCCGTGGTTGCTTTATGGCGCCGTTGCCAGATTAACAGTAACATCTTCCGTCTCTCTTTAGATGCAATTTGTCAATTTAACAGTGACATCTTCTGTGTTGCTGTGGACATAATGCGTCTGAAATAACGACATCTATCGATTCTTGCGCTTGCACCAATGTTGATTCGGTGGTGATGCGCAGGAGGTAGGAGTCATGAATCCCGCGATTAGTAATGCGTACACCTCACCAGCATGTTGAAGGCTACTAAATTGAGATATTCTCGCTGAAATCTAGACGCTTGGAAATAGTGGCGTAACTACTAATTGGCCTAGAGGCAGTGACTGTCTAATCTATGTATACATATATATTCAATTTTTATATTAACCTTTCACTACCGGTGATGTATTTACTACACTTCGACTCTAATAATGGGAATATCGGTATGAAATATAATAGATACGGGGTTCAGAATTTTTGTATTCCTCCGTAATATAGTTACGAATCACATCAACGTATTATAGTATATAAGTATTCATCTGCAGCGACGGAAATAAATAATTTGTCGGGAAATCGGGAGTTTTGCGAGTTTTAGTCCGTGTCTCAGCAGAAAGGAATTTTATCAGTCATATTGATGGTATTATATGACTAATGCAATCCCGAAATCCCGGGATTGGATTCCCTAATCATGACCCGATAGCAGAACGAACCCGCGCGCGAGCTCAACCATCTTTGAGAACACGTGGGAGCGGGGTGCATCCCATCATATTACACTACGTATAGGCAGACATATAGTAATATAGGCTCGTTGCATGCGCTTTACGTGTCTATGGTGTACATATAAGATGGATACCGAGATAATACAGACGATTTTCCCTCTCTTTCCGACCAATTGCCGCTTGGAGTTTCACTTATCGTGACGTCCAAGCTAATTTGCTCTATCACACCTATACAAGTTTCAATTAAAAATACTAAAAAGGAACTCATTTGGCATGATATTTCGCAATTCATGTTGATATTATCAAAGAGCGTGTCATAACCGCGAAAATAATTTATATTCTCGGAAAGCTAATTTATGGCGCAGCCAATAATTGTGTTTCATCAACTCTATTTCATGCATTTTCATTTTAAGAAGTACCGCGAAGTTTCCCGGAATCCAATTGTAGAACGCCATCCAAGCAGAAACTCTTTCGCCAACCACCCAAGCGCTAATTGAGCACAATTGCATTTTATGGAATAAATAAGATATCGTGCTCTGAATCTTCGATCAATGATTCGTACCCCCCTCATTGAATTATTGTGTCTGAGGGCCGAACGTTTCCACTCGATAAATTTCAATTAATTTGATAGACAGTTCTCCGGCAAAGTTTTTGAGTCGAAACCCGTCACAGGTATCCGATTCCGGTGCCGGTTCATAAATTAGATTTAAAGTTGTTCCATACTTGCGATTTCGGGGTTTGGATTTGGCAGAAGTCGTTTGCCTACAAATCTGTCCGAGACAGACGGATTACTCGTGTAATTGACCGTGTCACTTTAACTTGTAACTTGTTCACCTGTAAAACCTTCCGACTTGTATTGGATCACCTTGAACTTTGCCATGAGTTATTTACGTTTAAGCTTTATTGGTCGCCGGAAGGAGCTTTTTTAAGCTCGCAGCTTGATTAAGTAGAAAAGCGCCCGAGTGATATCCAAGCTTCCGAACGACGGCTTCCAACTATATACCTTTCAATAAAACATGTTATTTACTTAATCAACGGAATACCTTCAAAATCATCCGGTATTAGACTTGACTTAATTTAATTGAAAATGTATATAAATAAGACAGAAAAAAGTGCAACTATTGAAAGTCGTTTGAAATATCCTCACGACATGGTTTTTGTTACACCGTGAACAAACGCGGCACCCATCCTGCGCACAGCTTTCTCATGTTCAAATTTTTAGTTAATATGCGATATATAGCACTTTTTTGTTTGGTTGGTTTTAAGCTGGCCACACTTTTGATGATTAAAACCCGCCCTGGATGAACCGAAAGGCGGGCAAAATAAAGGAGTGAAGAAATAGCCTTGGGACGAGAACGACGTACATTTTGGTCCCGCGACAGATCGCCACCTCGGATGGAAGCCACGTGCCTCGCGATCGTTGCCAGTTTGCGACATAGAAGTGTAGATCCATCTGCTGTAGATCCATCTTAGCTTGATGTACAGATATATAAAATGTATGCCTGTCTGTTTTATAAGCCAATACTCTACATCAACGTATATGTGAATTTATAAGGATTTTTTGGAATTACCTATAATAAAAATATCTGCAAAATCCATAACATATTTTGCTAGGAATTATTTGAATAGGATATAGTAGCAAAGGATCTATGAGCGACCAGCATAATTATTAATCGTTTCAGTATTTTCATTTTTAAATCCATGAAATCAGTTTAACCCATTGATAATTGAGTTAAACATAGATGCTATATTCGTAAGTCTTTTATTTTTCTCTCAAGATCGCGCAGCGTGCATCAAGTTTGTATATCAATATAAGGTTTGTGGCTTTTTATTCAAAGTGGTAAAGAAACTCTGAGGAAGAGGTTGATTTTCATGAACGATGCTTTTGTTAACGAAGATTTAGTCAAAATCCTTGACTGAGAAAGGCGTCGTCATCGGAAAGTCTCGCAGTTGGGACATCTCTTTCTGTGGGACTAAACATCCCCAGAAACTAATAAAATTATATTATTTTTGTTAAATCATGTAGAGTTTGAATGTTCAGATTAATCAAAAAAATCTACAGAAGTTGACTTTCTTAACCCCTTAATTAGTAGAGACTACTGCTAAACAATTTTACATGGTTTTTCATAGCGAATGTGTGTTTTAAAAATGTGGTCGGCAGCCAAACCTCCTGTAGATTTGAACTCAAAATAATTGAGTTACGAGTTCAATCGCTTGCCGCGGGACTACCTACAGGTTCACTTATCGTTCACACAAAACCAATTTATGTCAGGACCGCGCAGCCTGAATAAAGCTTGTATATCAATAAATGAACCTTAACACTGTTGATATTTTTGGGGCCCATAATAGCTTTTCAAATATAATCACTTTGGTACCAGACTGAGTTTTAAGTATATAATTGATTTATGTGGCTTTTTCTACTATTATAATTCTAATAAAACCACATACCTAATGGTATTCAAGGGAATGCGGATAAATCGCTTTATAAATTTAATGTTTATTTTGTCGTCATCTATTGATAATTGATGTAATGACCCTCTATTTTGCACTGTGTACGTGTTGGGGTACTTTTACAGCACGACCTCGTCATTGATATACGAGTGTATGATGAAACGCAAGACATCCGTCTCTGTCTCCGATTCACTAATCTCGCATTCAATGTGCGAAAATACTTTTTCTGTATCATTCGAGTACGATCGCAGCATATGCGTGATTCCTCGTCAATAGGATAAAACTAGATTAAAACAATTTTTCAAATTGAATCTAAACATTTATAATCCTTTATCAAAAAAAATGCACAAATATTTGAACCAGAAGGATTTAATTTTTTTTTTTTAATAAAACTTAAGTCTAAATTTTTTTAATGAATCGTTGTAAATTTCGCATTTCAAAAACACCATATTTTCGCGCATGATAAATGAATCCACTATATTATTCGATTATTTTCCATGCGTTAAATAAATAATTCCGCGAGATTTCGCCCCGCCATATTTTCGTCCTGCAAAACTTTGCCACGTCTTGAGAAGTTTTTTTCCGGCCGAGTTTCGAAAAACAAACAAAGCCTTCATAAATATGTAAAAGTAAGTTTTCCATGGGGAGTGTGTGGGAATTATATTTTCGGAAGAGGCCTCCATTTAAATATTGGTCTCCCCCGTAAATACTGCAAGAGGCCTCTTAATGAGTTTTCTTCGGGGCCCCGAATGTTTTCTCTGGGACCGGTCGTTCCTTCAAAATGTTGCAGTTGCCTCGGGCCCTTGTTGTTTCAGCTGAAATATTAAGAAAGCCGCTGAAAGGTGATGCCTTCATAATATGAAAACTTGCAAATAGATAGCTTTTGAAATGCTTAAGTGCTTTCTTAATCATCCCGACGGATATACAAATTCAATTTTGGTCTTTGGGCGTCATTGCATCGTATTTCATGTCATTCTGTGCATTTATTGCGACCTAATTTATTACACAAGGAGCACATCCATCGATCAGGATATTCCCATGGATATTGTACACGTCTAATCGTATGACAGCTTTCTGAACTATACAAGAAGCTCCGGTGGAAATTATTAATACATTCGAACCACTTGGGACTTTTGGAATTTAAAGAATCGTACGACTGTCATTCAAACGTCCATTTTTTCATTTAGAAATTGCTTTTTAGAATGACAAGTGGATACTTAAATTCGACTTCGTACTCCCCTGTAGTTTTGTGTTTAAAAATGTATCGTGTGTGTATTTTTGTAATCCTTGTTTGCATTTTTAACCGAGTGGAAATGAAAGTGTCAATCGATTTGTTGAAAGCGTATTTATACAAGACGACAATTGACAGCTGTCCGAATCTCAATGATAAGCAATATCTATGCATCTATGAAAAGATTATGTTATTCGTTCATATCAAGTCTGTGTATATTGGATTTTAACTCTTAAATATTTACAAATATACATATTTTTATTAATACCATACATCCTGAATCCATGTATATATTGCACCATCATTAAATCGTTTTTATGATTAAGGTTGTCTGTCAATATCGATGTAAATGGCTTGAATGATATGGTCTTTTGGGGTAAATTCGAAGCCTATTCTTTTATAATCCTAGATTAGAGGCACATTTTTTTTACAGTTTTTTTTTAAATAGTTAAAAATCAATTTTTAATATAAATCTGGTAGGAACGATAGAAGAATATATATAAAAGGTTCATACCAAATTTTAAGCAAATCAGTGTATTAAAACTTGAGATATCATGTCAACCGTGTTGTAAAAAGTAATTTCGACAAAAACGCGTTTTAAAATTTCATTCTGGTTGTACCTAGACTAGACTAGAAAATACTAGAAAACCCTCTGTATTTAAATTTCACTTCGTGCTATTTTCGAAGTAAAAAATATCTATTGAACACCATATAGATGAAGATATCATACACAACGACCGTTTCAATATGAACGATCATTCGAGTGCAGCTGAAGATGGAGATAAATATGATTAATGTTCTAGTAATAACGATTTATAGCCCCGCAATACTAAACAGACTTTAAAAATAATATGGGATAATATCACATGAGACTGCCATTTCAATTTGATAACATTAAAAAGTCGTTAAATTTTGATAGTATGGATCTTAAAGAATTCAAAAATTGAATTGGATCGATCATTTATTACAATATTGTGGAAAGAACAGACAGACATACATTTGTTAATTAAGTATAGCGTTAATACCTGTACGTAGTCCCACGGCTAAACGGTTGGACTCGTAACTCAATGATGTTGGGTTTCTAAACCAATTGTGGTGTGGCTGGCGACTACATTTTTAAAAACATATATACGCCATTTAAAACCATGTCAAAATGGTTGAAAATCATCCCATTAACTCTTGCGGTCCTATGTCGAGTATGGCTCGACATTATGTTTCTATATATTTTTTCCCCACTCAGATTTAAAATCATGTGATTTTATATTGCGTATCGTGTTTAGGACAGTATTTGGAGAGGAATATTGGTTTTATGATCCTTCATAGTGTTTCGCCTACCTGCTAGAGATACAAAGAAAAGCGGCTGTTGCCCGCATAAAATCCTAAAACACAGGCAACCTAAACACAATCATAACAAACTAAACACGTACAAATTTTGTATGGTTGACGTTATATATTGATTGTAGTTGAGAAAAAAAGGATGCTCATATATTAAAAATATTTAACTTAGATTTGTAAAAAAAAGCCAGATTTTTAAATCTCTATATTTATTTATTGGATTGACTCATAAGCTGTAATAAATTTGCTTGTGATATTTTTTTTCGACATACTTTTTTGGACAGATGCACAAGAATAAAATTAGTCACCGACTGTATCCCTCTCTCATGAGCTGAGTTCAACCGCCGCGTTGCGCGCGTAATCTTCCTCTCCCCGCCCCCGCAGTACCGCTTCACTTCACTAGACCAATATGCGCCAACATGGTGCGTCAAAAATGTTCACGGAGGTGCACACAACAAATCCCCAATTAATAATATAGGAACGCATACGGGACAAACTGATAAACGGTTTTTTTCCTTAAAAACTTATGTGTGAACATCCATTTTTAGATCAGACAAAAAATAGATTTACAACTGCATATGTATTATATTCATATTATATGATTCAACACCCTGTAAAATTTCTTATTCTTTTTGCTTACTTATGCAGTTTGTAAATACCAACTTCTGTGGCGCAGCTTTAAAAAACCTGAAAAATGATGAATAAGCTTGCGAAAGTCGATTTATGGCAAGAAATTGGAATAATGAGAAATAAAAAGGGGCATTTTAAAAAGGCCATTTCAAGTAGACTGACATTTAAAGGTTTTGATCCTTTAGAAATATGATATCGGTTATATATTTTTATAACATACTAGCGAATTCCCGGCATGCGTTGCAATGCCACACCTATTAATTGATTTGTTATGTGTGAAGATGCATCCGAGGTCGGGCATTGCTTTGCTTGGCGGGTACTCGCTAATGAATTATTGATTTGTTTATTTATTGATTTGAATGTTGTTGCTAAACAACACGCGCTTAGTTCGAAAGCTACGCGATGTATTGCTGTGGGAGTGAGAGGTAAGGATGCGTGCGCTCTCCCTCACTTCGTATAGCGACTGGCGAGCCGTCGAGCACCACGACGCGCCAGCCGCCCAGCGCGGCCTTGCCCGACGCAGCCGAGCGCTGACATTAGATTGATAGCATTATCGTCTCTCGGCATAGTTGACAAAAGGCTTTGTTTACCTTAGCAAATTTTATAGACGGACATCGAATTGATAGCATTATCGCCTCTCGGTATAGTTGACAAAAGGCTTTGTTTACCTTAGCAAATTTTGGACAGCCGGATGGACGGACGGACACACATTGATTTTTATATATATAGATTCTATATATATGCGTTTGAATAAAAATAATATTTAATGTGTATAAAGTCAAAGTGCTGGAATGCACAGATCTGTGCGCGCGGTATTCATATTGTTAACATAAACATTTTTGGTGTACGCATATGGCCACCATTTATTGTTAGTTGCGTCGGTAAATTTAGCCAGATATTGGACGGCATTGTAGTGTTATTTGGATTCTTAGTGTATTTTTGGACCTTCGCCGATGCGGGGTCGAAAGGAAATATGTAGGACTATCACATAGTGTGAAAAGCACTGACCTGAACGATCCCCGTATGGATCCCGGATGGATTCTTTGCCTTCTTCGGCGCCGGGCCCTTGATGCTCAAATAAATTGAATGTAATGAAAAAAATCTCGCATGAGGCTCCGCCGATTTGAAAGGGTCACAGACGTAGGCCATTTATTGTCTTTGAAAGGTCACAGATTGGGTCAGAATGCGGGAATCGATCCAGCAGAAACTCTTGGGGCGATCATCCTC